>CALSFV010000108.1:0-230807 GCA_943737045.1 Parapristionchus giblindavisi | reverse complement strand
AGTGTTCAAACTGCAATCATTGTACACTAATCAATCTAGATGGAAGGTGGATATGATCATGTTGATTACAATGGATATGATCATGTGTTCAAACATGGTACATTGAATTTCAAACCACGATTATTGAACTCACTAGATCATATCAACTTCCATCTATAGTGATTAGTGTTCAAAGTACCTTCAGTGAATCTCAAACATGGTGCATTGAATTTCAAACCACCATTATTGAACTCACTAGATCATATCCACTTCCATCTATAGTGATTAGTGTTCAAAGTACCTTCAGTGAATCTCAAACATGGTACATTGAATTTCAAACCACTGAATTTCAAATAATGGTGGTTTGAAATTCAATGTACCATGTTTGAACACTAATCAATATAGATGGCAGGTGGATATGATCTAGTGAGTTCAATAATGGTGGTTTGAAATTCAATGTACCATGTTTGAGATCTAGATGGAAGGTGGATATGATCATGTTGATTACAATAATGGTTGGAACTGAATAAACCCCGCCCACTGCCTCTCAGTTCAATTGTGTATCAAAAAATGTCTGGTGTACGCCGAAAACGATACCATAAAATATACTAGCGACTATCCTTCATTCAATCTCAAACATGGTACATTGAATTTCAAACCACCATTATTGAAATCAGAGCAAGTATATCAATAAATATAGACGGAATGAGTATTCCGTCTAATTTTTAATATAATTTTTTGAATTTTTTTTTGGCATTGGCACTGCAGATTGCTGAGCACAATAACACAAGTGGATAAACAGAGGGTGCGGCGTACACCAGACAGGTTTGGTGGACAATCGAACTTAGCGGCAGTGGGCTTGAATTTCAAACCACCATTATTGAAATCACTAGATCATATCCACCTTCCATCTAGATTGATTATTGTTCAAAGTACCTTCATTGAATCTCAAACATGGTCATTGAAAATTTGAACGCTAATCAATCTATATGGAATATAGATTTGGTCACGTTGATTTCAATAAAGATGGTTTTAAATTCAATGTACCTTGTTTGAAATTAAATAATTGTAATTTGAACGCTAATCAATCTATTTGGAATATGGATATGGTCACGCTGATCTCAATAAAGGTGGTTTGAAATTCAATGTACCTTGTTTGAGATTAAATAATTGTAATTTGAACGCTAATCAATCTATATGGAATATAGATATGGTCACGTTGATTTCAATAAAGGTGGTTTGAAATTCAATGTACCTTGTTTGAGATTAAATAATTGTAATTTGAACGCTAATCAATCTATATGGAATATAGATATGGTCACGTTGATTTCAATAAAGATGGTTTTAAATTCAATGTACCTTGTTTGAGATTAAATAATTGTAATTTGAACGCTAATCAATCTATATGTAATATATTGAAATCAGCGTGACCATATATGATTGTATTTTGAACACTAATCAATCTAGATGGAATCATAAACATGCTACATTGAATTTCAAACCACCATTACTAATCAATATATATGGAATATGGATATGGTCACACTGATTTCAATAAAGGTGGTTTGAATTCAACGTACATTGTTTGTGATTCAATGATGGTACTTTGAAAATTTATCCATCTAGATTCATTGAATCTCAAACATGGTACATTCGACCATAACCAGTGGGGTCCGGCACAGTGAAAAAATCAAAATTTGGGTATCGGGGTTCTCGAGGGTGCTGATGACGATGGACATGTTCATTTTGCACCTAGAGCCACCGTTGAGGCCAGACGACGTCGCGTTGAAATCTCGTTTTTCGACTTGAAAAGTCGTTTCTCTTCACCCAATGGTGCTAAAATTACAAAACTATGCCCCAAGGTGCAGAATTTCATGGCGATCACGCCTGTCCAATTCATTTTTTACACAAAATGTTCATAATTTTCATAAGTGGAATTTCTCTCAACGGCAAAAGTGTGTAATGCAACCTACACAGATCGGACCGGACTGGCTTCAGTATCACATGGAAAAAATTTCAGCCAATTTGTGCCCGCGACTTTCGAGGAAATCAACTTTCAGTGTAGTCATATTGCAGTTGAAATGGAGGCAAGAGGCGAGAGAGTGTGGTGGTGTGAGAGAGCAGAGAGGCAGGTGAGGCGAGCCGCATAGAAAGGAAGGGGGTGTCTCCTCCTCTACCTCCTTTGCTCTCTCACACCACCACACTCTCTCGCCTCTTGCCTCCATTTCAACTGCAAAATGACTACACTGAAAGTTGATTTTCTCGAAAGTCGCGGGCACAAATTGGCTGAAATTTTTTCCATGTGATACTGAAGCCAGTCCGGTCCGATCTGTGTAGGTTGCATTACACACTTTTACCGTTGCGAGAAATTCCACTTATGAAAATTATGAAAATTTTGGATAAAAAATGAATTGGACAGGCGTGATCGCCATGAAATTCTGCACCTTGGGGCATAGTTTTGTAATTTTAGCACCATCGGGTGAAGAGAAACGACTTTTCAAGTAGAAAAAACGAGATTTCAACGCGACGTCGTCTGGGCCTCAACGGTGGCTCTAGGTGCAAAATGAACATGTCCATCGTCATCAGCACCCTCGAGAACCCCGATACCCAAATTTTGATTTTTTGACTGTGCCGGCACTTAGTCGATTCTCTCGCAAGCGCACTCATATATATGGCAGGTGGATATGATCTAGTGAGTTCAATAATGGTGTTTTGAAATTCAATGTACCATGTTTGAGATTCAATGAAGGTACTTTGAACATTAATCAATATAGATGACAGATGGATATGATCTTAGTGATTCCAATAATGGTGGTTTGAAATTCAATGTACCATGTTTGAGATTCAATGAAGGTACTTTGAACAATAATGGTGGTTTGAAATTCAATGTACCATGTTTGAACACTAATCAATATAGATTGAAGATGGATATGATCTAGTGAGTTCAAATAATGGTGGTTTGAAATTCAATGTACCATGTTTGAACACTAATCAATATAGATGGCAGGTGGATATGATATAGTGAGTTCAATAATGGTGGTTTGTAAGTCAATCTACCATGTTTGAATACTAATAACACTAATCAATCTAGATGAAATGTTTTCAAAGTACTATCATTGAATCTCAAACATGGTACATTGAATTTCAAACCACGTGATTTCAATAATGTTTGTGATTCAATGAAGGTACTTTGAACACTAATCAATATATATGGCAGGTGGATATGATCTAGTGATTTCAATAATGGTGGTTTGAAATTCAATGTACCATGTTTGAGATTCAATGAAGGTACTTTGAACACTAATCAATATAGATGGCAGGTGGATATGATCTAGTGATTTCAATAATGGTGGTTTGAAATTCAATGTACCATGTTTGAGATTCAATGAAGGTACTTTGAACACTAATCAATATATATGGCAGGTGGATATGATCTAGTGATTTCAATAATGGTGGTTTGAAATTCAATGTACCATGTTTGAGATTCAATGAAGGTACTTTGAACACTAATCAATATAGATGGCAGGTGGATATGATCTAGTGATTTCAATAATGGTGGTTTGAAATTCAATGTACCATGTTTGAGATTCAATGAAGGTACTTTGAACACTAATCAATATATATGGCAGGTGGATATGATCTAGTGAGTTCAATAATGGTGGTTTGAAATTCAATGTACCATGTTTGAGATTCAATGACGGTACTTTGAACACTAATCAATATAGATGGCAGGTGGATATGATCTAGTGAGTTCAATAATGGTGGTTTGAAATTCAATGTACCATGTTTGAGATTCAATGACGGTACTTTGAACACTAATCAATATAGATGGCAGGTGGATATGATCTAGTGATTTCAATAATGGTGGTTTGAAATTCAATGTACCATGTTTGAGATTCAATGAAGGTACTTTGAACACTAATCAATATATATGGCAGGTGGATATGATCTAGTGATTTCAATAATGGTGGTTTGAAATTCAATGTACCATGTTTGAGATTCAATGAAGGTACTTTGAACACTAATGAACCTTGTTTGAGATACAATGATGACACTTTGAAAATAAATCAATCTAGCTGTAAGGTGGATATCATAATGGTGATTTCAGTAATGGTGGTTTGAAATTCAATGGACCTTGTTTGAGAAGTTCGCGGCGAACACCAGACGGGTTTGATGCGAGAGAGAATATATCATCTGAAAAGTACAGATATATGATTATAGTGACTTTTATTGTTAGTGATAAATCAACAGCGCTCAAATTACAATCATTGAATCTTTCTTTCTTTCTTTCTTTCACCGAATTAGATACGAAAATCAGCTAATGAGACTCAAAAATCACTCTCTATTTATCAACTTCATTTTAGTGTAATGAATAATAGAAACTCTTTGACGTCGTACAAAGTACCATCATTGAATTTCAATACACCAATATGGCATCTATTATTCATTACACTAAAATGAATTTCAAACATCCTTTATTGGCCGTCGCTCAGTTCAATTGTGCATCCACCCGTCTGATTTTCGTCGCACTCTCTCTATTGATCTTCAGTTTAGTATCTATTTTTATTATAATGCATAATATATTCTCAAACAATGTACGTTGAATTTCAAACCACCTTTATTGAAATCAGTGTGCCCATATCCATATTCCATATATATTGATTAGCGTTCAAATTGCAATCATTGAATCTCAAACATGGTGCACTGAATTTCACACCATCTGTATTGAAATCAGCGTGACCATATCCGTATTCCATATTTAGTCAAATTTCCATCTTTGAAACAAGATGATCATGCTGATTTCAATAATTCTCAACAAACAGATAGAAGTCTTGATATGATCGTTTTTTTTATTGCACAGGTTCATAATAAAACGTTGAATGATTCAATGAAGGTACTTTGAACACTAATCAATATAGATGGCAGGTGGATATGATCTAGTGATTTCAATAATGGTGGTTTGAAATTCAATGTACCATGTTTGAGATTCAATGAAGTTATTTTGGAACACTAATCAATCTAGATGGAAGGTGGATATGATCTAGTGAGCTCAATAATGGTGGTTTGAAATTCAATGCACCTTGTTTGAGATGTATATATATAATGCAAAGATGACAAAATTGATTGTAATTTGAATGAAACATAAATTGATATATAAAAAGCGCGGCGAGAATCAGGCGGGTGTACACACAATTTAACTGAGCGACGGAGGGCGGGCCTTAGTGTACTCCAACCTTTGTCAAGTTAGGGTTTCAAATTAAATGTACCATGTTTGAGATTCAGTAAGGGTACTTTGAACACTAACCAATCTAGATGGAAGTGGATATGATCTAGTGATTTCAATGATGATGGTTTGAAATTCAATGTACCACGTTGGAGATTCAATGAAGGTACTTTGAACACTAATCGATCTAGATGGAAGGTGGATATGATCTAGTGAGCTCAATGATGGTGGTTTGAAATTCAATGCACCTTGTATAAAACAGAAGTTGAGATTCAATGAAGGTGGTTTCAATAACGGTGTTTTTTTCAACGGACATTTTTAAAATTCAAAAAAATTATATTAAAAATTAGACGGAATACTCATTCCGTCTATATTTATTGATATACTTGCTCTGATTTCAATAATGGTGGTTTGATATTCAATGTACCATGTTTGAGATTGAATGAAGGATAGTCGCTAGTATATTTTATGGTATCGTTTTCGGCGTACACCAGACATTTTTTGATACACAATTGAACTGAGATGCAGTGGGCGGGGTTTATTCAGTTCCAACCATTATTGTAATCAACATGATCATATCCACCTTCCATCTAGATCTCAAACATGGTACATTGAATTTCAAACCACCATTATTGAACTCACTAGATCATATCCACCTGCCATCTATATTGATTAGTGTTCAAACATTGTACATTGAATTTCAAACCACCATTATTGAAATCACTAGATCATATCCACCTTCCATATAGATTGATTAGTGTTCAAAGTACCTTCATTGAATCTCAAACATGGTATGTTGAATTTCAAACCACTATTATTGAACTCACTAGATCATATACACCTTCGATCTAGATTGATTAGTGTTCAAAGTACCTTCATTGAATCTCAAACATGGTACATTGAATTTCAAACCACCATTATTGAAATCACTAGATCATATCCACCTTCCATCTAGATTGATTAGTGTTCAAAATAACTTCATTGAATCTCAAACATGATACATTGAATTTCAAACCACCATTATTGAAATCACTAGATCATATCCACCTTCCATATAGATTGATTAGTGTTCAAAGTACCTTCATTGAATCTCAAACATGGTACATTGAATTTCAAACCACCGTTATTGAAATCACTATATCATATCCACCTTACATCTATATTGATCAGTGTTCAAACATGGTACATTGAATTTCAAACCACCACTGTTGAAATTCAAAACAGGGATGCGCATTGTTCGTTTTTCGATTTTTCGCTTTTCGATACTTTATTGAAAACTAATCAATCTAGATGGTAGTGAATATGGTACATTGAATTTCAAACCACCATTATTGAACTCACTAGATCATATCCACCTTCCATCTAGATTGATTAGTGTTCAAAGTTTCATTGAATCTCAAACATGGTATGTTGAATTTCAAACCACCATTATTGAACTCACTAGATCATATACACCTTCCATCTAGATTGATTAGTGTTCAAAGTAACTTCATTGAATCTGAAACATGGTACATTGAATCTCAAACCACCATTATTGAACTCACTAGATCATATCCACCTTCCATCTAGATTGATCAGTGTTCAAACATGGTACATTGAATTTCAAACCACCACTGTTGAAATTCAAAACAGGGATGCGCATTGTTCGTTTTTCGATTTTTCGCTTTTCGATACTTTATTCGAAAATCAGGCGGGTGTACACACAATTTGTATTAGTGTTCAAACTGCCATCATTGTTCACTAATCAATCTAGATGGAAGGTGGATATGATCAGAGTGGGCCACCTCCCATCTAGATTGATTAGTGTTGAAAATATCATCATTGAATCTCAAACAGGGTACCTTGAATTTCAAACCCTAACTTGAGAAGGGTTGGAGCAGACTAAGCCCCAACCGCCGCCGCGCAGACAAATTGTGTGTACATCCGCCTGATTTTCGTCGCGCTTTTTATTTATCAACTTCTGTTTTATTCAAATTACACTCATTTCACACTTCGAAATTCCCATTGACGGACATTTGACAGATCATATGTGGAAATCTATTATTCATAACACTGAAAAAGAAGTTTATAAATAGAGAGCGCGGCGAAAATCAGGCGGGTGTACACACAATTTGTATTAGTGTTCAAACTGCCATCATTGTTCACTAATCAATCTAGATGGAAGGTGGATATGATCTAGTGAGTTCAATAATGGTGGTTTGAAATTCAATGTACCATGTTTGAACACTAATCAATATAGATGGCAGGTGGATATGATCTAGTGAGTTCAATAATGGTGGTTTGAAATTCAATGTACCATGTTTGAACACTAATCAATATAGATGGCAGGTGGATATGATCTAGTGAGTTCAATAATGGTTGTTTGAAATTCAATGTACCATGTTTGAACACTAATCAATCTAGATGACAGGTGGATATAGCAAAATTTAATTGTGGGTACACCCGCCTGATTTTTTTTTTATTTTAATTTTTTTAAAAGCCATAGGTGCGTGTGATATATTATATAATTACAAAAGCTTTTGGTACATCACGCAACCTTTTTTTTTAAATTCATATAATTTTACTTTTGCTGAGAGCCCAATTAAATGACGGCAAAACGCCATAAAATTCGATAAAATAAGTGAATGTAAAATACACACCAATTATTCATTACGCTGAAAAGCAGTTGATAAATAAAGAGTGCGGCGTACACCAGACGGGTTTGATACGCAAATATTCTGAGCTTCGGTGAGCGGGGCGTAGCCGGATCCGACCCAAACCAAGTATCTCAACCACTCGATACCCAACACACTTCGAAATTCCCATTAACTGATCCGTCATAACGATGTTACGACGTAGGCACGATGGACACTAGACGGGTTTGGTGGAAAGCTGAATTCAGTGGCGATGGGCGGGGCTTAGTCGGTTCCAACTGTATCCAAGTGTTCAAATTACCATCAATGATTTTAAAACAAGGTGCATTGAATTTCAAACCACGATAAGGTCACGCTGACGCTTTTTCTTTAATGTAAATCTATTGAACTGACTAGATTATATCCACATTCCATCTAGATTGATTAGTGTTCAAAGTACCCTCATTGTATCTCAATCATGGTACATTGAACTTCAAAACATCATTATTGAACTCACTAGATCTCCGTGTGCCGACCTCTTTAGCATTTTTTCTAAGCAGATATTCTTAATCTAGAGAAAACGGGCTTTCAGATGAGCTATGACTCATCTCTGATCGCCACCTTAAGCTGAGAGAGACTCCTTGTCAGTTCAATTGTGTGTACACCCGCCTGATTTTCGCCGCGCTCTTTATTTATGAACTTCTTTTTATTGCAATTTACAATAGTCGAAAGATACCCAAGGAAAGATATTCATTAGTGTGCAAATCACCATTTGTGTATCATGTTGAAAATGGTTTGAAAAGGGTTTCTTTCGAATACTATAGTAAATTGCAATAAAAAGTTGATAAATATAGAGCGCGGCGAAAATCTGACTGGTCTGGACCCTTTTTTTAAACTTTTGGTAGATCAAAAATCGGTAATTCGGGCCAATGTTTGGCTGAAATGTATCCCAACCCCCTGGTTTGAAATTCAATGTACCATGTTTGAGATTCAATGAAGGTACTTTGAACACTAATCAATATAGATGGCAGGAGGATATGATCTAGTGAGTTCAATAATGGTGGTTTGAAATTCAATGTACCATGATTGAGATTCAATGAAGGTACTTTGAACAATAATGGTGGTTTGAAATTCAATGCACCATGTTTGAGATTCAATGAAGGTACTTTGAAGACTAATCAATATAGATGGCAGGTGGATATGATCTAGTGAGTTCTAATATGGTGATTTGAAATTAAATGTACCATGTTTGAGATTCAATTAAGGTACTTTGAACACTAATCAATATAGATGGCAGGTGGATATGATCTAGTGAGTTCTAATATGGTGGTTTGAAATTCAATGTACCATGTTTGAGATTCAATGAAGGTACTTTGAACACTAATCAATATAGATGGCAGGTGGATATGATCTAGTGAGTTCAATAATGGTGGTTTGAAATTCAATGTACCATGTTTGAGATTCAATGAAGGTACTTTGAACAATAATGGTGGTTTGAAATTCAATGTACCATGTTTGAGATTCAATGAAGGTACTTTGAACACTAATCAATATAGATGGCAGGTGGATATGATCTAGTGAGTTCTAATATGGTGATTTGCAATTAAATGTACCATGTTTGAGATTCAATTAAGGTACTTTGAACACTAATCAATATAGATGGCAGGTGGATATGATCTAGTGAGTTCTAATATGGTGGTTTGAAATTCAATGTACCATGTTTGAGATTCAATGAAGGTACTTTGAACACTAATCAATATAGATGGCAGGTGGATATGATCTAGTGAGTTCAATAATGGTGGTTTGAAATTCAATGTACCATGTTTGAGATTCAATGAAGGTACTTTGAACAATAATGGTGGTTTGAAATTCAATGTACCACCATTTTTGAAATCATTAGATCATATCCACCTGTCATCTAGATTGATCAGTGTTCAAACATGGTACATTGAATTTCAAACCACCATTATTGAACTCACTAGATCATATCCACCTGCCATATATATTGATTAGTGTTCAAAGTGCCTTCATCGAATTTCAAACATGGTACATTGAATTTCGAACCACCATTTTTGAAATCACTAGATCATATACACCTGTCATCTAGATTGATCAGTGTTCAAACATGGTACATTGAATTTCAAACCACCATTATTGAACTCACTAGATCATATCCACCTGCCATATATATTGATTAGTGTTCAAAGTGCCTTCATCGAATTTCAAACATGGTACATTGAATTTCGAACCACCATTTTTGAAATCACTAGATCATATACACCTGCCATATTTAAAAAAAATTAAAGGAAAAAAAAAAATGAAGGTACTTTGAACACTAATCGATCTAGATGGAAGGTGGATATGATCTAGTGAGCTCAATGATGGTGGTTTGAAATTCAATGCACCTTGTATAAAACAGAAGTTGAGATTCAATGAAGGTGGTTTCAATAACGGTGTTTTTTTCAACGGACATTTTTAAAATTCAAAAAAATTATATTAAAAATTAGACGGAATACTCATTCCGTCTATATTTATTGATATACTTGCTCTGATTTCAATAATGGTGGTTTGATATTCAATGTACCATGTTTGAGATTGAATGAAGGATAGTCGCTAGTATATTTTATGGTATCGTTTTCGGCGTACACCAGACATTTTTTGATACACAATTGAACTGAGATGCAGTGGGCGGGGTTTATTCAGTTCCAACCATTATTGTAATCAACATGATCATATCCACCTTCCATCTAGATCTCAAACATGGTACATTGAATTTCAAACCACCATTATTGAACTCACTAGATCATATCCACCTGCCATCTATATTGATTAGTGTTCAAACATTGTACATTGAATTTCAAACCACCATTATTGAAATCACTAGATCATATCCACCTTCCATATAGATTGATTAGTGTTCAAAGTACCTTCATTGAATCTCAAACATGGTATGTTGAATTTCAAACCACTATTATTGAACTCACTAGATCATATACACCTTCGATCTAGATTGATTAGTGTTCAAAGTACCTTCATTGAATCTCAAACATGGTACATTGAATTTCAAACCACCATTATTGAAATCACTAGATCATATCCACCTTCCATCTAGATTGATTAGTGTTCAAAATAACTTCATTGAATCTCAAACATGATACATTGAATTTCAAACCACCATTATTGAAATCACTAGATCATATCCACCTTCCATATAGATTGATTAGTGTTCAAAGTACCTTCATTGAATCTCAAACATGGTACATTGAATTTCAAACCACCGTTATTGAAATCACTATATCATATCCACCTTACATCTATATTGATCAGTGTTCAAACATGGTACATTGAATTTCAAACCACCACTGTTGAAATTCAAAACAGGGATGCGCATTGTTCGTTTTTCGATTTTTCGCTTTTCGATACTTTATTGAAAACTAATCAATCTAGATGGTAGTGAATATGGTACATTGAATTTCAAACCACCATTATTGAACTCACTAGATCATATCCACCTTCCATCTAGATTGATTAGTGTTCAAAGTTTCATTGAATCTCAAACATGGTATGTTGAATTTCAAACCACCATTATTGAACTCACTAGATCATATACACCTTCCATCTAGATTGATTAGTGTTCAAAGTAACTTCATTGAATCTGAAACATGGTACATTGAATCTCAAACCACCATTATTGAACTCACTAGATCATATCCACCTTCCATCTAGATTGATCAGTGTTCAAACATGGTACATTGAATTTCAAACCACCACTGTTGAAATTCAAAACAGGGATGCGCATTGTTCGTTTTTCGATTTTTCGCTTTTCGATACTTTATTCGAAAATCAGGCGGGTGTACACACAATTTGTATTAGTGTTCAAACTGCCATCATTGTTCACTAATCAATCTAGATGGAAGGTGGATATGATCAGAGTGGGCCACCTCCCATCTAGATTGATTAGTGTTGAAAATATCATCATTGAATCTCAAACAGGGTACCTTGAATTTCAAACCCTAACTTGAGAAGGGTTGGAGCAGACTAAGCCCCAACCGCCGCCGCGCAGACAAATTGTGTGTACATCCGCCTGATTTTCGTCGCGCTTTTTATTTATCAACTTCTGTTTTATTCAAATTACACTCATTTCACACTTCGAAATTCCCATTGACGGACATTTGACAGATCATATGTGGAAATCTATTATTCATAACACTGAAAAAGAAGTTTATAAATAGAGAGCGCGGCGAAAATCAGGCGGGTGTACACACAATTTGTATTAGTGTTCAAACTGCCATCATTGTTCACTAATCAATCTAGATGGAAGGTGGATATGATCTAGTGAGTTCAATAATGGTGGTTTGAAATTCAATGTACCATGTTTGAACACTAATCAATATAGATGGCAGGTGGATATGATCTAGTGAGTTCAATAATGGTGGTTTGAAATTCAATGTACCATGTTTGAACACTAATCAATATAGATGGCAGGTGGATATGATCTAGTGAGTTCAATAATGGTTGTTTGAAATTCAATGTACCATGTTTGAACACTAATCAATCTAGATGACAGGTGGATATAGCAAAATTTAATTGTGGGTACACCCGCCTGATTTTTTTTTTATTTTAATTTTTTTAAAAGCCATAGGTGCGTGTGATATATTATATAATTACAAAAGCTTTTGGTACATCACGCAACCTTTTTTTTTAAATTCATATAATTTTACTTTTGCTGAGAGCCCAATTAAATGACGGCAAAACGCCATAAAATTCGATAAAATAAGTGAATGTAAAATACACACCAATTATTCATTACGCTGAAAAGCAGTTGATAAATAAAGAGTGCGGCGTACACCAGACGGGTTTGATACGCAAATATTCTGAGCTTCGGTGAGCGGGGCGTAGCCGGATCCGACCCAAACCAAGTATCTCAACCACTCGATACCCAACACACTTCGAAATTCCCATTAACTGATCCGTCATAACGATGTTACGACGTAGGCACGATGGACACTAGACGGGTTTGGTGGAAAGCTGAATTCAGTGGCGATGGGCGGGGCTTAGTCGGTTCCAACTGTATCCAAGTGTTCAAATTACCATCAATGATTTTAAAACAAGGTGCATTGAATTTCAAACCACGATAAGGTCACGCTGACGCTTTTTCTTTAATGTAAATCTATTGAACTGACTAGATTATATCCACATTCCATCTAGATTGATTAGTGTTCAAAGTACCCTCATTGTATCTCAATCATGGTACATTGAACTTCAAAACATCATTATTGAACTCACTAGATCTCCGTGTGCCGACCTCTTTAGCATTTTTTCTAAGCAGATATTCTTAATCTAGAGAAAACGGGCTTTCAGATGAGCTATGACTCATCTCTGATCGCCACCTTAAGCTGAGAGAGACTCCTTGTCAGTTCAATTGTGTGTACACCCGCCTGATTTTCGCCGCGCTCTTTATTTATGAACTTCTTTTTATTGCAATTTACAATAGTCGAAAGATACCCAAGGAAAGATATTCATTAGTGTGCAAATCACCATTTGTGTATCATGTTGAAAATGGTTTGAAAAGGGTTTCTTTCGAATACTATAGTAAATTGCAATAAAAAGTTGATAAATATAGAGCGCGGCGAAAATCTGACTGGTCTGGACCCTTTTTTTAAACTTTTGGTAGATCAAAAATCGGTAATTCGGGCCAATGTTTGGCTGAAATGTATCCCAACCCCCTGGTTTGAAATTCAATGTACCATGTTTGAGATTCAATGAAGGTACTTTGAACACTAATCAATATAGATGGCAGGAGGATATGATCTAGTGAGTTCAATAATGGTGGTTTGAAATTCAATGTACCATGATTGAGATTCAATGAAGGTACTTTGAACAATAATGGTGGTTTGAAATTCAATGCACCATGTTTGAGATTCAATGAAGGTACTTTGAAGACTAATCAATATAGATGGCAGGTGGATATGATCTAGTGAGTTCTAATATGGTGATTTGAAATTAAATGTACCATGTTTGAGATTCAATTAAGGTACTTTGAACACTAATCAATATAGATGGCAGGTGGATATGATCTAGTGAGTTCTAATATGGTGGTTTGAAATTCAATGTACCATGTTTGAGATTCAATGAAGGTACTTTGAACACTAATCAATATAGATGGCAGGTGGATATGATCTAGTGAGTTCAATAATGGTGGTTTGAAATTCAATGTACCATGTTTGAGATTCAATGAAGGTACTTTGAACAATAATGGTGGTTTGAAATTCAATGTACCATGTTTGAGATTCAATGAAGGTACTTTGAACACTAATCAATATAGATGGCAGGTGGATATGATCTAGTGAGTTCTAATATGGTGATTTGCAATTAAATGTACCATGTTTGAGATTCAATTAAGGTACTTTGAACACTAATCAATATAGATGGCAGGTGGATATGATCTAGTGAGTTCTAATATGGTGGTTTGAAATTCAATGTACCATGTTTGAGATTCAATGAAGGTACTTTGAACACTAATCAATATAGATGGCAGGTGGATATGATCTAGTGAGTTCAATAATGGTGGTTTGAAATTCAATGTACCATGTTTGAGATTCAATGAAGGTACTTTGAACAATAATGGTGGTTTGAAATTCAATGTACCACCATTTTTGAAATCATTAGATCATATCCACCTGTCATCTAGATTGATCAGTGTTCAAACATGGTACATTGAATTTCAAACCACCATTATTGAACTCACTAGATCATATCCACCTGCCATATATATTGATTAGTGTTCAAAGTGCCTTCATCGAATTTCAAACATGGTACATTGAATTTCGAACCACCATTTTTGAAATCACTAGATCATATACACCTGTCATCTAGATTGATCAGTGTTCAAACATGGTACATTGAATTTCAAACCACCATTATTGAACTCACTAGATCATATCCACCTGCCATATATATTGATTAGTGTTCAAAGTGCCTTCATCGAATTTCAAACATGGTACATTGAATTTCGAACCACCATTTTTGAAATCACTAGATCATATACACCTGCCATATTTAAAAAAAATTAAAGGAAAAAAAAACGTATATATCCACCTTCCATCTAGATTAACTAGATAGAATCTAAACATGAGCTAATAATATGGTACGGCTTAATGAGATTCAATGATGGTACATTGAAAACATACTAATTTAGATGGAAGGTGGATATGATACCCCCCCCCCCTCCGTCGCTCAGTTCAATTGTTTTGTGAATCTGTTCAAAGTACCCTCATTGAATCGCAAACATGGTACACTGAATTTCAAACCCTAACTTAACACTAATCAATAGAGATGGAAGGTGGATATGATCTAGTGATTTCAATAATGGTGGTTTGAAATTCAATGTACCATATTTGAGATTTAATATTGAATTTCAAACCGCCATTATTGACCATTTTATAATGAAAGTGCACAACATGGTACGCAAAGTGTGATTTGAACACTAATGATTATCTTTATCAACAAGAATCGTTTTGTGACATTGTAAATTGCAATAAAAAGAAGAGGATAACTACAGAGCGCGGCGAAAATCTCACGGGTTTGGTGCACACAAGTTATATTTAATGCTAATCCACCATTTACCTTGTTTGAGATTCAATGATGGCACTTTGAACTTCAACTAATCTGGATTTGAAGACATTATTTATCATTACTCTTTCTTAATAAATGCCCAAAAAAAACAACTTATGTCTTGACTCATATCTTAAGTGAAAACGACTTGGCTTATGATCACTTATGAGCAAACGTCGATCACGAATTGAAACCATTTATTTAGTCATGCGACGAACGATGCCTTCAAACACTGTCAATGATTCATCTTGTGTATATTTTCAGAAGTTGGGCATCTTTCTATTTCCACCACTAACACTCATGATTGTGTATCGGCCTCTGTTCAGAAAACAGGTACACAGATACCGATTATGTTGTATTCATCAAAGATATGGATTCAATCGATGGATATCCGTCGATCACGAATTGAATCCATATCTTCAGTCATGCGACGAACGATGTCAAACACTGTCAATGATTCACCTGCCATCTATATTGATTAGTGTTCAAACATGGTACATTGAATTTCAAACCACCATTATTGAACTCACTAGATCATATCCACCTGCCATCTAGATTGATTAGTGTTCAAAGTACCTTCATTGAATATCAAACATGGTACATTGAATTTCTCGCATTCAATGAACTATATCACCGGTCTTTAAACAATTGTAAATTGCAATAAAAAGAAGTGGATAAATACAGAGCGCGGCGAAAATCCAGCGGGTTTGGTGCACCCAAGTTATATTGAATGCTAATCCACTATTTACCTTGTTTGAGTACCGTCATCGAATCCATTATAAGGTGCATTTAATGCGAAACCAAAGGGCTATTATTCATGATGGTACTTTAAACACTAATCAATCTAGATAGAAGGTTGATATGATCTTAATGATTTACTGAATTAATGAATGATTGACTTAATGATTTCAACATTTTACGAATACGCCGCGCTTTTTATACATATATCAACTTCTGTTTTATTATAATCATTTAATCTCAAACATTTAATTTCAATCCCTAACTTGACAAGTGTTGGAGCTGGCTAAGTCCCACCCGCCGCCGCTCAAATCAATTGTGTATCGAACCTGTCTGGTGTACGCCGCGCACTATCTTTATCCGCTTGTATTATAAAATTATCGCGCTCAGCAATAAAGAAACATTGCCAAACTTCAAATTCGAAAAAATGAAATATTGGAAAAATATTCTATATCACGTTTTTTTTCTTTAAAAAAAATTTTTTTAACAATCAATATTATGGAAATACAAGAATTGCAACTGTGTGATTCTTAATTTAAGTCGATTTCATGAATAAAAAATCTAAAAATCAAAGTAAAAAAAATCGCTCTTTTCCGGGCTATAACTCGCTTCAGAAAAACATTTCGCAGGTTTTTAATGCAGATTTGGAATCAGCGTATTCGAGTTAGTATTCCCTGCAACTTTCGTGAAAATCGGGAAATGTGAGTTCACACCATTTCCATGTTAGTGTGTAACACAGCGTGCCGCGACGCGACCGCGACGCGAAGCGACCAAATGTTCGAACGATATAAATATATATATATATATATATATATATGAAATATAGAACCTATTTACAATGTGAAGGCAAAACGAGGTGACCGTATATTTGAACGTATGGTTTTGAAATATTTATATTGCATTAACAACCATTGCCAATCAAGGTCATTGAATGTTAAACAGTCATAATTGCCCTTTAATCACAAAGAATAACGTTTTTTGGTTGTGTTATCATTGTCTTGAACAAAAAATATGTGTAACTAAACAAAATAAAACAAAACAATTCAATTATTAGAAGTTAAAATATTTTCACGAAAAAAAATCAATGATATTTGACATACTGTACATCTGTATATATTTTTTATGTATTTTATCTCAACGTTTGCAAATTTTCTTAATATCGGACCAGTTAAATCTAGATTTGATTTTTTCCCTATTTTCCTGTCTGTTTCCGTTGTTTTCGGTTATTTTTTGATAATTAATTATCTGCAGTGGCCGTATACAAGAACCGTTTTCCATAATACTCCGCCTACGCTAATGAAGTCACATTTTCCTGGAAAACGGTTCTTGCATACGGTCACAATTATGGTGATTTATTTTGCGATCAGTCTTGCTTTTTCTTCGGTTGTGGTCTGTCCAGCGCGCATAATATTGTAGAATAGAGTCAAACATCTCTTTTACATCGGTAAATGTATTATTATTCAACTTAGTCTAGATTATAGCCTTTGTAGAAATTGGATTTATATTAGTATTGTATCAGTTATCCGAGAGTTGACGCAATTCTATCATGTGTGGATGCTCGCAGCAAAAAAAAATATTGTGTTGACTTTATCTCGATTTTTTTCGACTTCTCCCTCTTCCCGTTTAATTTGTCGATTTATCCCGGCGTTTTGCATTTTGGCAACAACTGTATTACCCTGGCTTATTGACGAGAGAGTGTGTGAAATTATTACAATTGTATATGCAATAATTTATTTATTTGAATAATCATAGCCAATAAAACCACAGTAATCATTATTTTATTGTGCGCTTAACTTTTCCTGTTGGATTCTCAAATACTTTCGTTTGTGACCTCCATTATTTTTCCAGCTATGCCGAAATAGAATTTCCAAAGGGCATATTAATTAATCTATTTACTCTTAGCCATGCGGCTCAGGAACAGGACATGACTCAGGATCGGGCATCTTTTGATTTCCTTTTAATTTAATTTAATTATGATGGAGAAGGATCAGTCAGTTGTTCAATCTATTGGACAATCCATCTGTAGCTTCTTCATCAGTTCCATCGAAGTTCAAGGTAATTTACCATGTCGATTTTGGTCTTAATTTGTTGACCAGATATGGATTCAATCGATGAATACCCGTCGATCACGAATTGAAACCATTTATTTAGTCATGTGATGAACGATGAAAAACACTGTCTATGATTCATCTTGTTTATATTTTCAGAAGTCGGGCATCTTTCAATTCCACTACTAATACTCCTGATTATGTATTCAACTGCTGTATTCCTTTAAAGGCGTCGGGCATCTTTTATCTTCTTTTCAAAGTACCATCATTGAATCCAAACAAGGTACATTGAATTTCATGCAACCATTATTGAACTCACTAGATCATATCCACCTGCCATATATATTGATTAGTGTTCAAAGTACCATCATTGAATCTTAAACATGGTACATTGAATGCTAAACGACCATGATCAATGTACCATGTTTGAGATTCAATGAAGGTACAATGAACACTAATCAATATATATGGCATGTGGATATGATCTAGTGAGTTCAATAATGGTGGTTTGAAATTCAATGTACCATCTTTGAAGATGCTACATAATACATGTGTTTTTGGTCTTCTTCCAACCAAAGCGGTATGTAACCGTAAAAGTTACCTCAATCTCATATCTTTTCGGTTTCCGAGACTCAGACAGAGTTAAACTCTCTTGGCTTACCGTAGTCTATTTTCCATTATTGAGCTTCAATGTTGATCTGTTAGGTATCGAACTACTATCCACAATTATAGACCAATTGGGCATTTTTCGATCAAACCGAGAACTCATTTAATTATGATGGAGAAGGATCAGTCAGTTGTTCAATCTATTGGACAATCCATCTGTAGCTTCTTCATCAGTTCCATCGAAGTTCAAGGTAATTTACCATGTCGATTTTGGTCTTAATTTGTTGACCAGATATGGATTCAATCGATGAATACCCGTCGATCACGAATTGAAACCATTTATTTAGTCATGTGATGAACGATGAAAAACACTGTCTATGATTCATCTTGTTTATATTTTCAGAAGTCGGGCATCTTTCAATTCCACTACTAATACTCCTGATTATGTATTCAACTGCTGTATTCCTTTAAAGGCGTCGGGCATCTTTTATCTTCTTTTCAAAGTACCATCATTGAATCCAAACAAGGTACATTGAATTTCATGCAACCATTATTGAACTCACTAGATCATATCCACCTGCCATATATATTGATTAGTGTTCAAAGTACCATCATTGAATCTTAAACATGGTACATTGAATGCTAAACGACCATGATTGAAATCACTACGATCTCAGTGGTTTGAACACAAGCTTATTGAGGTGACTATGATTATCATACATGGGCGCACCTGTAAAATTATTGCTTTTCGAAAATTTGTGGAATGCCGTCTGTAAAAATGACGTTTAGGTGAAATTTGTGAAAAAATGCACCCTTTAAAATTTACCATTTTTCGTTCGCATGCCCCCTGTAGAATCGAGCTCCAGGTACCCCGCCCATGTATGATGATAAGAATGATTCAATCAACAAAATGGACTTTTAAAGTCCATTTTGTTCCCGGCTCTCTCTCGCATGGATTTAACCAAAATCAGGGCATATTAATTAATCTATTTACTCTTAGCCATGCGGCTCAGGATTTTAGTGGGCATCTTTCGTTTATCTTCAATTAACTATGTCTAAAAAGGATCAGTCCGTTGTACAAACTATTGGACAATCATTCCGCAGTCTATTCATCAAATCTCCTAACGATCAAGGTAATTTGTACGGTATTTGGTCTGAATCACCAAATGATACGTTCAGGTACTCGTGGTAACCATCGAAAAACCACTGGGGGTGTATTCGCTTCATTTAGAAAGAAGAAAGGAAGCAAGAAAGGTAGGTTGTTGTCCCTCTTTAACGATTAACATCCTATCATATTTCCAGCACAAGTTGGGCATCTTTCTATTTCCAGTTGGACATCTTTCAATTCTACTAATACTCCAGACTGTGTATTCAACTGTTGTATTCCTTTAAAGGCATCGGGCATATTTAATCTTCCTTTAAGGAGGAATGGACGAATTTCGAAATCCACAGGGGGAATAAAAGAATAGTGTGATCATGGTTACTGTTCAAAGTACCGTTATTGAATCTCAAACAAGGTACATTGAATGCTAAACCACCATTATTGAATTCACTACCATCATATTCACCGTCGATCTAGATTGGTAGTGTTCAAAGTACCATCATTGAATCTTAAACTAGATAGTTTGAGATACATTGATAGCAATTCGAACACCAACAATCTTAAGGAAGGGTTAATATGGCAGGTGGATATGATCCAGTGATTTCAATAATGGCGGTTTGAAATTCAATATACCTATGTTTGAGATTCAATGGAGGTACTTTGAACACTAACCAATATAGATGGAAGGTGGATATGATCTAGGGAGTTCAATAATGGTGGTTTGAAATTCAATGTATCATGTTTGATGCTAGATCATTTTCACTTTCCATCTAGATTGATTAGTGTTCATAGTACTATTATTGAATCTCAAACACTGTTTTTTCGTCAGAATAAAGATGCTACATAATACATGTGTTTTTGGTCTTCTTCCAACCAAAGCGGTATGTAACCGTAAAAGTTACCTCAATCTCATATCTTTTCGGTTTCCGAGACTCAGACAGAGTTAAACTCTCTTGGCTTACCGTAGTCTATTTTCCATTATTGAGCTTCAATGTTGATCTGTTAGGTATCGAACTACTATCCACAATTATAGACCAATTGGGCATCTTTCGATCAAACCGAGAACTCACTAGATCATATTTACCTCAATCTCATATCTTTTCGGTTTCCGAGACTCAGACAGAGTTAAACTCTCTTGGCTTACCGTAGTCTATTTTCCAAAAATTACGCCTCAAAACGTTTGAATCTTTGATTTTATTTTATACCCGCGCGTTCGTCGTAACCGGTCTGATAATTCTTCTCTTATCATTATTGCATTCTGATCATTCGAAAATATCCTACCTTGTTTCTTTTCAACTGTTTTATTTCAGTAGTAAATCGCATCGGCATCGGGAATCTTTCGTCTTCCTGTTTTATTTCAGTAGTAAATCGCATCGGCATCGGGAATCTTTCGTCTTCCATTAAGGAGGAATGGACGAATTTGGAAAACCACCGGTATATTTTGATTATGTGCAATATATTTGCTAATCTATCTGGAATGGTACTCAGTAGTGGGAATTCAACGTTTAATATTTCCATTTCAAAGAGTATTGATGTTTCATAGTAAACCCTTAATCCTAGTTTGTTTTCAATTTTAGATTCCTTTTCTGTCTGAGATTTCTGTGAATGATGAAGAGTTCAAGAATATCAAAACGTCATCAGATGCCTTAGAAAAGACTATACAATTGCATAAGGAGTTGCACGACGTGAGAACAGTATACTTGTTTGTTGGTGATAAGTTATAAGGGCCTTTTGCAGATCGGGACCAGTTTTTATTATCTCAGTAAGAAACTCCAACTTAAATTGAAGTGTGTATCCAATCTCTTCGAACGACTAAAGGCCAAGGAGCAGGTTTTAGTGTATTATTTGTTTTGTTCTGTTATGTCTTTCTGTTAGCGAAAGTATCGAACTGATTGATTGAATCACTAGCATCATAATCATTAAACATGTGTTGAAAGTACCATGAATGAATCTCAAACAAGGTTCATTGAATTCTAAACCACCATTGTTAATCTCCAATCTCAAATATTTCCAGAGAGTCTCCACTACTCCTGAGAAGAATGATCATGATGATGACGATAATGAAGAAGAAGATGAAGATGATGATGATGACGAAGATGAGGAAGACGAAGATGAGAAAGATGATGAGGAAGATGATGAGGAAGATGATGAAGAAGATGATGATGAAGACGAAGAAGAAGAAGATAATGATGATGAGAAGGATAGCGTGGAGGATGATGATGAGGAGGAGAAGTGCGGACAGGTTGGATTGACTCATTTCACTCTTTATGTTAATAGGTATTGTAGCAAAGTGATTGATTGAATCACTACGATCATAGTCACCTTCCATCTAGATTGGATAGTGTTCAACGTACCATCATTGAATCGCATTATACATGTGGAAGGGCGGAAAAGGGTGACTGGTAAAATAATCGATAACGGTAATTTGCGACATCGTGCCTGACTCGATTCGTGAATGGCAGACGTCCAATTTGTTTTTACTTTTTTACCACAGTTGTAACAAAAACATATTTTCATTTCCTTTTTTGCGTTAATATATTTGATAAGAGTTATTTATGGAGAGAATAACTCTCCGTTGAGATATAAAATCATATTCGGATACGGAGAATGTTTCGAGATAAAGAACATAATATATATTACCAATAAATACGCGGCATAGCTGGTGTAAATTTCGGTAATTACCGTTGAGAGAACGTAAAATTTTCCGGCCGGTTAATTTTACGGTCAGAGACTTCTAAAATCTGTATTTTTTTCCGCCCAACCTTGGTATATTAGGATTATGTGCAATACAACAACTTATATATCAATCAGAATTGTTAACCCGCAACAATTTTGATAGATATATCCATTATCATATTACAAATAACGTACTTGCAGTATAAGCATTACGATTCCGATGAGATAGATTAGTGTTCAAACATGGTACATTGAATTTCAAACCACCATTATTGAACTCACTAGATCATATCCACACAAATAACGTACTTGCAGTATAAGCATTACGATTCCGATGATCATTTCAATGAAATGGCAAAAAAGCACGCTTACGATGCCCCTTTGCGAGATTACTGATATGATGATTGATCTTGAGAAACTTGTAATTAAATTATGTAATAATGGACGACCCAGCTCTCACGGGAAGGATAATTTTGAATCACTAGCATCATAATCATTAAACCTGTGTTGGAAGTACCATGAATGAATCTCAAACAAGGTTCATTGAATTCTAAACCACCATTGTTAATCTCCAATCTCAAATATTTCCAGAGAGTCTCCACTACTCCTGAGAAGAATGATCATGATGATGACGATAATGAAGAAGAAGATGATGATGATGACGAAGATGATGAGGAAGACGAAGAAGAAGAAGAAGAAAATATGATTAGACGAGTACAAGCAGCACTGGATCGCCTGAGAAATCATTTTCACAAGAAGGTAATAAGAATAATTTCTAGACAATACGTTCACCGTGCCTTTCGTAATTTCCAGGTTGCACATATTTATGAAGTCAGTAATAATCACAAGAAGAAGAACAGTGAACATCCTTCTCATGCTGCTGCTCATGTGGTATGTTGTGGCCTTCCCTCTTATCAACCCCGAAACCATCCCCAACCTTTTATGTCGGCGTTGTATCAAGGTACATTGGATGATAGACCGAAATCATTAACCTCCAACCTCAAAGAATTACAGACAGCCAACACTGCTCTTGAGAAGACTGAGGAGGATTATGAGGATGAGAGGGGTAGCGAGAGCGAGCAGGTTGGAATGTCTTATTTGTTTATTCTATTAAGTGAGCCTTGGAGCGAACTGATTGATTGAATCATTATTATCATAGTCACCTCAATTTCAAATAAGCTTGTGTTCAAAGTACCATCATTGAATCTTAACGATGGTTCATTCAATGATAAACCGCCATCATTAACCTCCAACCTCAAAGAATTACAGACAACCACCACTGCTCCTGAGAAGACTGAGGACAACAATCGGGCATCTTTCGATCTATCCGAGAAGTTAAAAAATAGAAAGGAAAAGGAGGCTGTGGAGAAGAAGACAACGAGAGGAGCCAAGGGAAAGGTGAGTCATACAAAGAAAGATGATTAATAAAGAGAGGGACGAAAATAATCGGTTGCTCCCTTAAGAATCGGGTGCTCCCTTTAGAATCGGGTGCTTCCTTAAGAATCGGGTGCTCCCTTAAGAATCGGGTGCTCCCTTAAGAATCGGGTGCTCCCTTAAGAATCGGGTGCTTCCTTAAGAATCGGGTGCTCCCTTAAGAATCGGGTGCTCCCTTAAGAATCGGGTGCTCCCTTAAGAATCGGGTGCTCCCTTAAGAATCGGGTGCTCCCTTAAGAATCGGGTGCTCCCTTAAGAATCGGGTGCTCCCTTAAGAATCGGGTGCTTCCTTAAGAATCGGGTGCTCCCTTAAGAATCGGGTGCTCCCTTAAGAATCGGGTGCTTCCTTTAGAATCGGGTGCTTCCTTAAGAATCGGGTGATCCCTTAAGAATCGGGTGCTTCCTTAAGAATCGGGTGCTCCCTTAAGAATCGGGTGCTCCCTTAAGAATCGGGTGCTCCCTTAAGAATCGGGTGCTTCCTTAAGAATCGGGTGCTCCCTTAAGAATCGGGTGCTCCCTTAAGAATCGGGTGCTCCCTTAAGAATCGGGTGCTCCATTAAGAATCGGGTGCTCCATTAAGAATCGGGTGCTCCCTCAAGATGAGTTAGTGTTGAACGTACCATTGAAGCTAAATCAAGGTACATTGGATGATAGACCGAAATCATTAACCTCCAACCTCAAAGAATTACAGACAGCCAACACTGCTCTTGAGAAGACTGAGGAGGATTATGAGGATGAGAGGGGTAGCGAGAGCGAGCAGGTTGGAATGTCTTATTTGTTTATTCTATTAAGTGAGCCTTGGAGCGAACTGATTGATTGAATCATTATTATCATAATCACCTCAATTTCAAATAAGCTTGTGTTCAAAGTACCATCATTGAATCTTAACGAAGGTTCATTCAATGATAAACCGCCATCATTAACCTCCAACCTCAAAGAATTACAGACAGCCAACACTGCTCTTGAGAAGACTGAGGAGGATTATGAGGATGAGAGGGGTTGCGAGAGCGAGCAGGTTGGAATGTCTTATTTGTTTATTCTATTAAGTGAGCCTTGAAGCGAACTGATTGATTGAATCATTATTATCATAATCACCTCAATTTCAAATAAGCTTGTGTTCAAAGTACCATCATTGAATCTTAACGAAGGTTCATTCAATGATAAACCGCCATCATTAACCTCCAACCTCAAAGAATTACAGACAGCCACCACTGCTCCTGAGAAGACTGAGGATGAGGATGATGATGAGAGGGGTTGCGAGAGCGAGCAGGTTGGAATGTCTTATTTGTTTATTCTATTAAGTGAGCCTTGAAGCGAACTGATTGATTGAATCATTATTATCATAATCACCTCAATTTCAAATAAGCTTGTGTTCAAAGTACCATCATTGAATCTTAACGAAGGTTCATTCAATGATAAACCGCCATCATTAACCTCCAACCTCAAAGAATTACAGACAGCCACCACTGCTCCTGAGAAGACTGAGGATGAGGATGATGATGAGAGGGGTTGCGAGAGCGAGCAGGTTGGAATGTCTTATTTGTTTATTCTATTAAGTGAGCCTTGAAGCGAACTGATTGATTGAATCATTATTATCATAATCACCTCAATTTCAAATAAGCTTGTGTTCAAAGTACCATCATTGAATCTTAACGATGGTTCATTCAATGATAAACCGCCATCATTAACCTTCAACCTCAAAGAATTACAGACAGCCACCACTGCTCCTGAGAAGAGTGAGGATGAGGATGAGGAAGAGAGGGGTTGCGAGAGCGAGCAGGTTGGAATGTCTTATTTGTTTATTCTATTAAGTGAGCCTTGAAGCGAACTGATTGATTGAATCATTATTATCATAATCACCTCAATTTCAAATAAGCTTGTGTTCAAAGTACCATCATTGAATCTTAACGATGGTTCATTCAATGATAAACCGCCATCATTAACCTCCAACCTCAAAGAATTACAGACAGCCACCACTGCTCCTGAGAAGAGTGATTATGAGGATGAGGAAGAGAGGGGTTGCGTGAGCGAGCAGGTTGGAATGTCTTATTTGTTTATTCTATTAAGTGAGCCTTGAAGCGAACTGATTGATTGAATCATTATTATCATAATCACCTCAATTTCAAATAAGCTTGTGTTCAAAGTACCATCATTGAATCTTAACGATGGTTCATTCAATGATAAACCGCCATCATTAACCTCCAACCTCAAAGAATTACAGACAGCCACCACTGCTCCTGAGAAGACTGAGGATGAGGATGAGGAAGAGAGGGGTTGCGTGAGCGAGCAGGTTGGAATGTCTTATTTGTTTATTCTATTAAGTAGGTGTTGTAGCAAACTATTTAATTGAATTACTGCGATCATATTAGCCTTCAATCTAGATTGGTTAGTGTTCAAAGTACCATCATTGAATCTCAAACAAGGTTCATTGAATGATAATTCGCCATTCTGAAACTTCAAATAGTTACAGACGTCAAGCCATTCAAGCAATTCGAGTTCATGACTGAGGCTAACTCACTGCTCTTCTCTTCTGTAGTTTTATGATGTTTTTTTCGTCTGTAGTTTTATGATGATAAAGATGATATATGTTACATGTGTTTCTGGTCTTCTTCCAACCAAAGCGGTATGTAACCGTAAAAGTTACCTCAATCTCATATCTTTTCGGTTTTCGAGACTCAGACAGAGTTAAACTCTCTTGGCTTACCGTAGTCTATTTTCCAAAAATTACGTCTCAAAACGTTTAAATCTTTGATTTTATTTTATACCCGCGCGTTCGTCGTAACCGGTCTGATAATTCTTCTCTTATCATTCTTGCATTCTGATCATTCGAAAATACTCTACTGTTTGTTTTCAACTGTTTTATTTCAGTAGTAAAGGTATCGGGTATCTTTCATCTTCCTATAAGGAGGAATGGATCAATTTGGAAATCCACTGGTACGGTATATTTACAATGTATATTGATTAGAATTAAATTAATCTTTCATGAACGTCAAACTAGATCTATTAGTTAGCGAACCATTATCAATAATTAAGGTCGTCGGGGCATCTTCTGTATCTAAGAATGGAAATGTAAATGGTGATGATAGATCAGAAAAGATGACAACGAGGGCAAGGGGAAAGGTGAATGAGACGAAAAAACTTTTTTATATATAGTGAGGGACTAAAATAATAGTGTGATCATGGTTACTGATCAAAGTACCATTACTGAATCTCAAACAAGGTACATTGAATGCTAAACCACCATTATTGAATTCACTACCATCATATTCACCTTCGATCTAGATAGATTAGTGTTCAAAGCATAGGTCGAATAGCTAGTATATCGGTTTTCAAAATGCGGTCAGGTTTTTCGATTTTTGTGAAAATTTGGCTCAAAATGCGGTCAGGTTTTACGATTTTTTGGGAAATGTTGTCTCAAAATGCGGTCAGGCTTGGTGCTTTGTAACATACTTTTCGATCTATGGTTCAAAGTACCATCATTGAATCTTAAACTAGATAGTTTGTGATACATTGATAGCAATTAGAATACTAACAATCTTGAGGAAGGGTTAATAATGGTAGTTTATCAGTATAGATAAACTTAACATTATTGAGCTTCAATGTTGATCTGTTAAGTATCGAACTACTATCCACAATTATAGATCAATCGGGCATCTTTCGATCAACCCGAGAAGGAAAAGGGAGAGGGAAAGGGAAAGAAGGCTGTGGAGAAGAAGGAAACGAGAGGAGCAAAGAGAAAGGTGAGTCATACAAAGAAAGATGATGTTAATAAAGATAGAACCCCCCCCCCCCCCCCCCCCCTGTGTTAGTGTTCAAAGTACCATCATTGAATCTCAATGAGAATAATGATGAAGTGGATGAGACAAAGATCGATCAGGTTGGTTTTGTTCATTTCTTGTATTCTCCTCAAACTTTTGATTATGTGCAATATATTTGCTAATCTACATAACTGGAATGGTACTCAGTAGTGGGAATTCAACATTTAATATTCCCATTTCAAAGAGTATTGATTGTTTCGTAGTAAACCCTTGATCTTCCTAGTTTGATTTCTATGTTAGGTTTCTTTCCAGCATTGGTCGAAAAGTTTGTTTCAAAGTACCAAGCCTGGCCGGATTTTGAGCCAAATTTGCCAAAAATCGAAAACATTCTAGGAATCTTTCTAAAAATGTAGAAGAGCATGGTATTCAGCTCTTCCAGTGTAATATATGCAACTCTTTCAGTCTCCCGGGCATCTTTCATCTGACAACGAGACTCCTTTTGCATTCAAGAATTTTGGATCCAATTGCTTCTGTAATGCTGCACTGAACATGCTTTTGATTTGTCCAAAGATCATGAAGAAAATTCGTACATCCATCGAAAAGGAAAAGGACGCGTCCGCGTTTGCAACAATCATTAATTTCGCCGGAAAGCGTCATCTCAACAGCAAGGCCGGCCTGAGATTCCAGGAACAGCTCGCTTTGACGACCTTTGATGTTGCCCTCTTTGAACACGACGACCCTATGGAGGCCATTCGACTAGCCCTTCAAGAATTGATCGACGACGACGTCCTCATTGATGTAAGTGTGATTGATGGGCCACTACACAAAATGGGCTATTTAAATTTCAATGAAAATGACTCAGATCACCACTTTCTTTCAGGAAGACGTATTCATGAAGAGTGAAGATGCGAAGTTCACATATCGCTTTAATTGTTGCGGTGAGGAGGGTTCAAAGTCTGCCATTTCAATGGATAGATATTTCTTCAATTGGGTGGTCGATCCCGCTGCTACAAATCTAGAAGACTGTTGCAAGGCTTCGTTTAAAGAGAGCGTATGCTTTGGTCACACCCATCTCGATCATAGAAAGTCGGACATGGAGTTTGTCAGTCATTCATGGAAGGTGATAGTATATTGTAATAGTATATTACCTTCCAATCAACCTAGGATGAGTCAGTAATAGTACAATGCCTTCTTATCAAATATAATGATTTTTTTTCCAGAATTTTCCTGGAACCATGTTCTTGATGGTCAACAATACTCACCTTAATCTGAGGAAGACGTTCGATGGTAATGGCAAGAAACTGACGGATTTGTTTTCTGAATCGGGGCGTCTTTCATTGTTTGGTGAGTGTGGTATTATGGTGATATCAAATAAGGGATGTTTGGTTTTAGGACAACACTTCCGAGTGCTCGGCTTCATCATGTACTTGAATGATTCTCATTATGTGTCCTATCGAAGGGTGCAGGATGGATGGATGAAGGCAGATGACGCAAAGGGGTTTGAACGGTTCGATCTGAAGGACGTTCCATTCCTACACCCTTCCCACAACGTCCGAGTTATTGCACTCGATAGAGATGATGACTACGAGCAGGTTGGATCAAAGTCTCATAAATGAATCTCAACCATATTCATTCAATGATAAACCACCATTATTAACCTCCAAACTCAAAGAATTACAGACAGCCACCATTGCTGCTGAGAATACTGAGAATGAGGATGATGATGGGAGTGATAGCGAGAGCCAGCAGGTTGGAATGTCTTATTTGTTTATTCTATTAAGTGAGCCTTGAAGCGATCTGATTGATTGAATCATTATTATCATAGTCACCTCAATTTCGAATAAGCTTGTGTTCAAAGTACCATCATTGAATTCTTAACCTTCAAATAATTACAGACGTCAAGCCATTCAACCGATTCGAATAGATGACTGAATCAAACTCACTGCTCTTCTCTTCTGTTTTAAATTGGATGTTGTTTTTTTCCGTCATAATAAAGATGCTATATGATACATGTGTTTCTGGTCTTATTCCAACCAAAGCGGTATGTAACCATAAAAGTTACCTCAATCTCATATCTTTTCGGTTTCCGAGACTCAGACAGAGTTAAACTCTCTTGGCTTACCGTAGTCTATTTTCCAAAAATTACGCCTCAAAACGTTTGACTCTTTGAATTTAGTTTATACCCGCGCGTTCGTCGTAACCGGTCTGATAATTATTCTATTATCATTATTGCATTCTGATCATTCGAAAATATCCTACCTTGTTTCTTTTCAACTGTTTTATTTCAGTAGTAAATCGCATCGGCATCGGGAATCTTTCGTCTTCCATTAAGGAGGAATGGACGAATTTGGAAAACCACCGGTATATTTTGATTATGTGCAATATATTTGCTAATCTATCTGGAATGGTACTCAGTAGTGGGAATTCAACGTTTAATATTTCCATTTCAAAGAGTATTGATTGTTTCATAGTAAACCCTTAATCTTCCTAGTTTGTTTTCAATTTTAGATTCCTTTTCTGTCTGAGATTTCTGTGAATGAAGAAGAGTTCAAGAATATCAAAACGGCATTAAATGCATATGATAAGTACGCACAATTGAATCAGGAGTTGTCGGGCATGAAAATTGTTAGTTATATACTTGTTTGTTGGTGATACGGTTAAGTTATAAGGTCATTTTGCAGACTGATTACGACTCTGCTATACTCTATAATAAAACACTAGCTAGACTCTGCTTCTCAGCGACTCTCTGTGAACGACTCGTATGCGAAGAGGCTGGTATTGAACCGAGCGAGGTTGGAGTGTATTATTGGTTTTATTCTGTTATGTCGACGTTGTAGCGAATTGATTGATTATCACTAGGATCATAATCATTCGTTACACTTGTTAAAAGTACGATCATTGAATGCTAAACCACCATTATTGAAATTACTACGATCATATTCACCTTCGATCTAGATAGATTAGTATTCAAAGTACCATCATTGAATCTTAAACTAGATAGTTTGGGATACAATGATGGTACTTTGAACACTAACAATCTTGAGGAAGGGTTAATAATGGTAGTTTATCAGTATAGATAAACTTAACATTATTGAACCTCAATGTTGATCTGTTAGGTATATAACTACTATCAATAATTATAGATCAATCGGGTAGCTTTCGAGATATCCGAGAAGTTAAAAAATAGAAAGGAAAAGGAGGCTGTGGAGAAGAAGACAACGAGAGGTGCCAAGGGAAAGGTGAGTCATACAAAGAATGATGATTAATAAAGAGAGGGACGAAAATAATCGGATTCTCCTTCAAGATGGGTTAGTGTTCAAAGTACCATCATTGAATCTAAAACAAGGTCCAACCTCAAAGAATTACAGACAACAACCACTGCTCCTGAGCAGACTGAGGATTACGATGATATCGAGAAGAATGATGATGAGCAGGATACGGAGCAGGTTGGAGTGTCTTATTGGTTTTATTCTGTTATGTCGGCGTTGTAGCGAATTGATTGATTATCACTAGGATCATAATCATTCCTTACACTTGTTCAAAGTACCATCATTGAATCTTAACGAAGGTTCATTCAATGATAAACCGCCATCATTAACCTCCAACCTCAAAGAATTACAGACAGCCAACACTGCTCCTGAGATGATTGATGATTGCGATTATTTCGAGAATAATTGTGATGAGCAGGATATCGAGCAGGTTGGAGTGTCTTATTGGTTTTATTCTGCTTTATCGGCGTCGTAGCGAACTGATTGATTGAATCACTAGGATCATAATCATTCCTTACACTTGTTCAAAGTACCATCATTGAATCTTAACGAAGGCTCATTCAATGATAAACCGCCATCATTAACCTCCAACCTCAAAGAATTACAGGCAGCCAATATTGCTCCTGAGAGGACTGAGGACAACAATCGGGCATCTTTCGATCTATCCGAGAAGGAAAAAAATGGAAAGGAAAAGAAGGCTGTGAAGGAGAAGGCAACCAGAGGAGCCAAGGGAAAGGTGAGCCATACAAAGAAAGACGCTGTTAATAAAGAGAGGGACGAAAATAATCGGGTGCTCCCTTAAGAGTCGGGTGCACCCCCCCCCCCCCCCCCGGGGGTTATTGTTCAAAGTATCATCATTGAATCTCAAAGAAGGTTCATTGAATGCTAAAGCACTATTATTGAAATTACTACGATCATATGCACCTTCCATCGACATAGATTAGTGTTCAAAGTACCATCATTGAATCTTAAACTAGATAGTTTGGGATGCAATGATGGTACTTTGAACACTAACAATCTTGAGGAAAGGTTAATAATGGTAGTTTATCAGTATAGATAAACTTAACATTATTGAGCTTCAATGTTGATCTGTTAGGTATCGAACTACTATCCACAATTATAGACAAATCGGGCATCTTTCGATCAAACCGAGAAGGAAAAGGGAGAGGGAAAGGAAGAGAAGGCTGTTGAGAAGAAGGAAACGAGAGGAGCGAAGAGAAAGGTGAGTCATACAAAGAAAGATGTTGTTAATAAAGAGAGAACCCCCCTTGGTTAGTGTTCAAAGTACCATCATTGAATCTGAAATTAGGTGCATTGAATGCTAGACCACCATTGTTAACCTCTAACCTCAAAGAATTCCAGAGATCCACCGCTACTCATCTGACTGATCATGATTGCGTTGAGATCAACCAGGGTGATAAGCACGATATCGAGCAGGTTGGAGTGTCTTATTGGTTGTATTCTGTTATGACGGCGTTGTAGCGAACTGATTGATTGAATCACTAGGATCATAATCATTCGTTACACTTGTTCAAAGTACCATCATTGAATCTCAAACAAGGTACATTGACTTTTAAACCACCATGATTGAACTCACTACGATCACATTCACTTTCCATCTAGATAGGTTAGTACGATCATATTGACAGTCAGATAAGATGTTGTGGTGTCAGGGAATAGACAAGCAGCCATTCTCCCTTTCTTTTCGAATTGTTTCAATGTTTAGGAGACATTTTCGATGTTGAATTCGAGAGTGCAGAAGTTTGCTGATAGTCAGTCACGGTTGGTGAAGTGGCATATAGCAGGATTCATTTTCGAGATCGAGCACTGTCACACGGTTCAAGACACGCCCTTTTCCAAGAAGGTGACCAGTATAATAAGAATAATATATTTTATTTGTTTAATAATTGAGTTGTCTTTTCAGCTGAATCAAGAAAATAACGAAATACTGCGGGAAATGAGGATGACTGACTGGTTGACGGAACGTAGAGACATTAAGGAAAGCATATGTGTTAAGCAGGTCAACAAATCCTTCGTACCGGAGAGCCTCAAGTCTCAGTTGGAGATTGAAGCACAGTGTGATATACTCAAGGAAATAATGGTATGTATATATGGTATATGTGATACAACAGATACGCTAGAATGAGGGAAGATAGTAATACAATACCGTCAATCTAGAATAGGGCTCAGTAATAGTACGTTATCTTTCAATGAAAGTCAATCAGAGTAAATTACATTTAAAATCAATATGTTTCTTTCAGGAGGAATGTCGAAAACGTTTTAACAAATTCCCCAAGGGGAAATTTCTCAATGCTCTACATTACTATTTTGGCATCAATCAATCATTTGCCACGGTGAGTCTACACGCGGAGGGTAAACTGATATTATTGACCTGGGTTGCTCAATCATAAATCATTAGCGATGTAGACTGATTGTGTTTTAAACTACAACTAATTCGTTCAGATTATCTCGCTATTCGGATTTATTCCTCGTTACTGCAAGAACCCACTCTGGGACGACCCGGAGTTAGACCCGCTATCGCTCGGATTTGAGCTGAACTATGGTGACAATCGTTTAATGAAGAATAAAGTTCAATCTGGATATGTCATTATCCCCGATGAGAAGGATATATTCTTTGTCTGGTCTTGGGCTAAACAACGTCCCAAGATGAAGGGCATCTTAATTTCTATTTTTCTTAATACCACATCACATAAGAGAAATGTTAAATTTATAAATCACGATACCATGTTATACATGCTAACCGACAAGTGTGTTTAATTGTTTTTTTTCTCGTTCTGTTTTATCTACTCGTACATTTATATTCCACCGATTGATTTGTATCCACCCAATGTATGGGATACATATTATGTAAAGTAACTAATAATTTAATGTTAATCCTTTTATTTTTTCTTTGTTGTTTTTTTCGTCAGAATAAAGATAATATATGTTACATGTGTTTCTGGTCTTCTTCCAACCAAAGCGGTATGTAACCGTAAAAGTTACCTCAATCTCATATCTTTTCGGGTTCCGAGACTCAGACAGAGTTAAACTCTCTTGGCTTACCGTAGTCTATTTTCCAAAAATTACGCCTCAAAACGTTTGAATCTTTGAATTTAGTTTATACCCGCGCTTTCGTCGTAACCGGTCTGATAATTCTTCTCTTATCATTATTGCATTCTGATCATTCGAAAATATCCTACCTTGTTTCTTTTCAACTGTTTTATTTCAGTAGTAAATCGCATCGGCATCGGGAATCTTTCGTCTTCCTTTAATGAGGAATGGACGAATTTGGAAAACCACCGGTATATTTTGATTATGTGCAATATATTTGCTAATCTATCTGGAATGGTACTCAGTAGTGGGAATTCAACGTTTAATATTTCCATTTCAAAGAGTATTGATTGTTTCATAGTAAACCCTTAATCCTAGTTTGTTTTCAATTTTAGATTCCTTTTATGTCTGAGATTTCTGTGAATGATGAAGAGTTCAAGAATATCAAAACGGCATTAGAAGCATATGATAAGTACGCACAATTGGATCAGGAGTTGTCGGGCATGAAAATTGTTAGTTATATACTTGTTTGTTGGTGATAAGGTTAAGTTATAAGGTCCTTTTGCAGACTGATTACGACTCTGCTATACTCTATAGAAATAAAATAGCTAGACTCGGCTTCTCAGCAATTCTCTGTGAACGACTCGTATGCGAAGAGACTGGTATTGAACCGAGCGAGGTTGGAGTGTATTATTGGTTTTATTCTGTTATGTAGGCGTCGTAGCGAACTGATATTTTATCACTAGGATCATAATCATTCGTTACACTTGTTAAAAGTACGATCATTGAATGCTAAACCACCATTATTGAAATTACTACGATCATATTCACTTTCGATCTAGATAGATTAGTATTCAAAGTACCATCATTGAATCTTAAACTAGATAGTTTGGGATACAATGATGGTACTTTGAACATTAACAATCTTGAGGAAGGGTTAATAATGGTAGTTTATCAGTATAGATAAACTTAACATTATTGATCCTCAATGTTGATCTGTTAGGTATCGAACTACTATCAATAATTATAGATCAATCGGGTAGCTTTCGAGACATCCGAGAAGTTAAAAAATAGAAAGGAAAAGGAGGCTGTGGAGAAGAAGACAACGAGAGGAGCCAAGGGAAAGGTGAGTCATACAAAGAAAGATGATTAATAAAGAGAGGGACGAAAATAATCGGATTCTCCTTCAAGATGGGTTAGTGTTCAAAGTACCATCATTGAATCTAAAACAAGGTCCAACCTCAAAGAATTACAGACAACAACCACTGCTCCTGAGCAGACTGAGGATTACGATGATATCGAGAAGAATGATGATGAGCAGGATACGGAGCAGGTTGGAGTGTCTTATTGGTTTTATTCTGTTATGTCGACGTTGTAGCGAATTGATTGATTATCACTAGGATCATAATCATTCCTTACACTTGTTCAAAGTACCATCATTGAATCTTAACGAAGATTCATTCAATGATAAACCGCCATCATTAACCTCCAACCTCAAAGAATTACAGACAGCCAACACTGCTCCTGAGCAGACTGAGGATTACGATGATATCGAGAAGAAGGATGATGAGCAGGATATGGAGCAGGTTGGAGTGTCTTATTGGTTTTATTCTGTTATGTCGACGTTGTAGCGAATTGATTGATTATCACTAGGATCATAATCATTCGTTACACTTGTTAAAAGTACGATCATTGAATGCTAAACCACCATTATTGAAATTACTATGATCATATTCACCTTCGATCTAGATAGATTAGTGTTCAAAGTGCCATCATTGAATCTTAAACTAGATAGTTTGGGATACAATGATGGTACTTTGAACACTAACAATCTTGAGGAAGGGTTGATAATGGTAGTTTATCAGTATAGATAAACTTAACATCATTGAGCTTCAATGTTGATCTGTTAGGTATCGAACTACTATCCACAATTATAGACCAATCGGGCATCTTTCGATCGAACCGAGAAGGAAAAGGGAGAGGGAAAGGAAGAGAAGACTGTGGAGAAGAAGGAAACGAGAGGAGCGAAGAGAAAGGTGAGTCATACAAAGAAAGATGTTGTTAATAAAGAGAGAACCCCCCTGGGTTAGTGTTCAAAGTACCATCATTGAATCTAAAACAAGGTCCAACCTCAAAGAATTACAGACAACAACCACTGCTCCTGAGCAGACTGAGGATTACGATGATATCGAGAAGAAGGATGATGAGCAGGATATGGAGCAGGTTGGAGTGTCTTATTGGTTTTATTCTGTTATGTCGACGTTGTAGCGAATTGATTGATTATCACTAGGATCATAATCATTCGTTACACTTGTTAAAAGTACGATCATTGAATGCTAAACCACCATTATTGAAATTACTATGATCATATTCACCTTCGATCTAGATAGATTAGTGTTCAAAGTACCATCATTGAATCTAAAACAAGGTCCAACCTCAAAGAATTACAGACAACAACCACTGCTCCTGAGCAGACTGAGGATTACGATGATATCGAGAAGAATGATGATGAGCAGGATACGGAGCAGGTTGGAGTGTCTTATTGGTTTTATTCTGTTATGTCGGCGTTGTAGCGAATTGATTGATTATCACTAGGATCATAATCATTCCTTACACTTGTTCAAAGTACCATCATTGAATCGTAACGAAGGTTCATTCAATGATAAACCCCCATCATTAACCTCCAACCTCAAAGAATTACAGACAGTCATCACTGCTCCTGAGAAGACTGTGGATTTCGATGATATCGAGATGAAGGATGATAAGCAGGATATGGAGCAGGTTGGAGTGTCTTATTGGTTTTATTCTGTTATGTCGGCGTTGTAGCGAATTGATTGATTATCACTAGGATCATAATCATTCCTTACACTTGTTCAAAGTACCATCATTGAATCGTAACGAAGGTTCATTCAATGATAAACCCCCATCATTAACCTCCAACCTCAAAGAATTACAGACAGTCATCACTGCTCCTGAGAAGACTGTGGATTTCGATGATATCGAGATGAAGGATGATAAGCAGGATATGGAGCAGGTTGGAGTGTCTTATTGGTTTTATTCTGTTATGTCGGCGTTGTAGCGAATTGATTGATTATCACTAGGATCATAATCATTCCTTACACTTGTTCAAAGTACCATCATTGAATCGTAACGAAGGTTCATTCAATGATAAACCCCCATCATTAACCTCCAACCTCAAAGAATTACAGACAGTCATCACTGCTCCTGAGAAGACTGTGGATTTCGATGATATCGAGATGAAGGATGATAAGCAGGATATCGAGCAGGTTGGAGTGTCTTATTGGTTTTATTCTGTTATGTCGGCGTTGTAGCGAATTGATTGATTATCACTAGGATCATAATCATTCCTTACACTTGTTCAAAGTACCATCATTGAATCTTAACGAAGGTTCATTCAATGATATCAATAATTAAAGGTCAACCCCCGGGCATCTTTCGTTTTATTAACCCCCAAACATCTTCTATGGAATACGTTGAGAGACGAATGTAATGCGATGGTCGGTGAGAGTCATGTGAGTTGAGTTACTGTATTTCTTCAAGTTGAAGTTTATGTAACCCGATGGTTTCAGGAACTGAAGGTTAGAGGTTTCTTCATGTATAATAAAATGAAGAATAAAGAATGGCTGAGAAAACAGAGCGAGCTGCTGAGCGTCGTCTTTCACGATACGCATGATAAGGTGGAGGAAGATGTGGAGGAGACCAAGTTCTTCGCGGTAAGGCATTGAGATACATCCACATGCATCATTGTTATTTGCAGGTGACCAAGCGTCCTGAGCTTCATGACATCTATAAAGTTAAGGTGAGTATATGCGGTAGACCTGGATGGTTATGGATTATTTGATCAGGGTGATGGCCACTGTTTATACCGGGCGTTGAGCTATTGCTTGACGGGAACCCAAGAGAACTACCAACTAATTCACAATGACGTGAGTCGTAGAATGAAAAAAAATGTGCAGATGACAGAACATACGTTCTTTCAGATCGATGACTTCATGAACAAATTCCCTGAGAAATTCAACCAGCGAACTTTTGATGGGCATCTTGATTACAAAGAAGAACGCCGCAAATCAGTGTAATATATCTTGCTTGATTCTTCTTTTTATCGTTTAAAATTGTTTATGGAAGAGGTACTTGATATGATAACTAACCTACATCTTCTATAGGACCAAGATGCTAGAAACGTACGGCACTCATAAGGAATTATTCGCAGCAAGCACTCGTTACTTCATCGACATCTACGTGTGAGTCATTTATTGGATAAAAGCCGTATAGATATTGATGTGGCTGTGTGTGTTACAGGTACGATGCATACACGAATAGGTGGACAAGATTCTATCCACTGTTCTCCTGGGCGTATAATGAAAAAGGAGACTGCATAAGTGCGCTTTTTTTTCTTATTTGCAATATCTCTAAATCATGTCAATATGAGTTACCTCAAATACTCTCTTCAGTCATCCATCCGAGACTTCCTACCTCCCCTTTCACACGACACGCGTTCTATCTCTCGAACGTCCTGTGTCACTATGACGTAGTAATCAGAATGGACAGTGTTAGCAGGGAGAAACTCCAAATAACAGATACGGAAATCGTCATAGATTTAGAAGCTGAGGAAGAGCACAGCGACGAAGTAAGATTTTTTTATTATATATATATATATATATATATATAATATATTTAAATCTTAACCAGAACATGTGCCAGAGATTGGGGAAAAGGATAGTTGCCGCCCTGTGGTATTCTTTTTTTTCTTCCGTGATGACCATTATAGTCAAGCAGCAATACCGCTGTGGATTTTTAACCCCACCATTATTGAAATCACTACGATCATATTCACCTTCGATCTAGATAGATTAGTGTTCAAAGTGCCATCATTGAATCTTAAACTAGATAGTTTGGGATACAATGATGGTACTTTGAACACTAACAATCTTGAGGAAAGGTTAATAATGGTAGTTTATCAGTATAGATAAACTTAACATTATTGAGCTTCAATGTTGATCTGTTAGGTATCGAACTACTATCCACAATTATAGACCAATTGGGCATCTTTCGATCAAACCGAGAAGGAAAAGGGAGAGGGAAAGGAAGAGAAGGCTGTGGAGAAGAAGGAAATGAGAGGAGCGAAGAGAAAGGTGAGTCATACAAAGAAAGATGTTGTTAATAAAGAGAGAACCCCCTGGGTTAGTGTTCAAAGTACCATCATTGAATCTGAAATTAGGTGCATTGAATGCTAGACCACCATTATTATACTTCAATCTGAACGATTTCTAGGGAACCGCCGCTAATAATGAGAAGAATGATGAAGTGGATGAGAAAAAGAGCGAGCAGGTTGGTTTTGCCCATGTCTTGTATTCTCCTCAAACATTTACAATTTAGATTGATTAGAAGTACCATTATTGAAGTCAGCATGATCTTATCTACTTTCACTAATGTACACGTGTTATATACTGACTGAATCTCAAACTAGATGGTTTGAGATACATTGATAGCTATTTGAACACTAACAAATCTTGAGGAAGGGTTAATAATGCTAGTTTATCAGTATAGGTAAATTACCATTATTGAGCTTCAATGTTGATCTGTTAGGTATTGAACTACTATCAACAATTATAGATCAATCGGGCATCTTTCGATTTTTAACCCCACCATTATTGAAATCACTACGATCATATTCACCTTCGATCTAGATAGATTAGTGTTCAAAGTACCATCATTGAATCTTAAACTAGATAGTTTGGGATACAATGATGGTACTTTGAACACTAACAATCTTGAGGAAGGGTTGATAATGGTAGTTTATCAGTATAGATAAACTTAACATTATTGAGCTTCAATGTTGATCTGTTAGGTATCGAACAACTATACACAATTATAGACCAATCGGGCATCTTTCGATGAAACCGAGAAGGAAAAGGGAGAGGGAAAGGGAAAGAAGGCTGTGGAGAAGAAGGAAACGAGAGGAGCAAAGAGAAAGGTTAGTCATACAAAGAAAGATGTTCTTTGTAAAGAGAGAACCCTCCTGGGTTAGTGTTCAAAGTACCATCATTGAATCTGAAATAAGGTACATTGACTTCTAAACCACCATTATTATACTTCAATCTCAACGATTTCTAGGGAACCGCCGCTAATAATGAGAAGAATGATGAAGTGGATAAGAAAAAGAGCGAGCAGGTTGGTTTTGTCCATGTCTTGTATTCTCCTCAAACATTTACAATTTAGATTGATTAGAAGTACCATTATTGAAGTCAGCATGATCTTATCTACTTTCACTAATGTACACGTGTTATATACTGACTGAATCTCAAACTAGATGGTTTGAGATACATTGATAGCTATTTGAACACTAACAAATCTTGAGGAAGGGTTAATAATGCTAGTTTATCAGTATAGGTAAATTACCATTATTGAGCTTCAATGTTGATCTGTTAGGTATTGAACTACTATCAACAATTATAGATCAATCGGGCATCTTTCGATTTTTAACCCCACCATTATTGAAATCACTACGATCATATTCACCTTCGATCTAGATAGATTAGTGTTCAAAGTACCATCATTGAATCTTAAACTAGATAGTTTGAGATTCAATAATAGCAATTCGAACTCTAACAATCTTGAGGAAGGGTTAATAATGGTAGTTTATCAGTATAGGTAAATTACCATTATTGAGCTTCAATGTTGATCTGTTAGGTATTGAACTACTATCAACAATTATAGATCAATCGGGCATCTTTCGATCAAACCAAGAAGGACAAAAATGGAAAGGGAAAGGAAGAGAAGGCTGTGGAGAAGAGATCAACGAGAGGAGCAAAGAGAAAGGTAAATGAACGAAAAATAGGTGTATATTCGCCTTTGCGCTGCCTCAATTTCGCGTTACAGGAAGAAGTAGAGCATCTTCCGAATGATCTACAAAATCTGTACGAGCTCTACTTGAAACGCGATCCTCTTCTCTGCGACAACCTCTTGGTGAATGGTGAGATTGTGAGGATTCTAGGACTAATTTGATATTTCGTTCATAGGACCATTACCTCCCTCCTCGTCATCTATCAAACACTATAGGCCTTCATATCCTGCTCTCGAAGAGCCTTATCTTTTCAACAATACTTTCTGGATCAGTAAGGGCTATGCCTTTCATCTGTATATGGATGTTTCATCAATGGTGAGGGTAGAAAAATAAAGTTGTGCAACTACTCGGATATAGCAAATCAAACTCATGAATAAATCATGAATAAGAATCTGAATTAGATTTGAGATTTATCATTGAAGGATCGATATTTGAATCGATATGCACGTTCCGATCATGATGATATCTACTTTACTGTGAATGCGGAGTGGGACAACAGACGTCCAAATTTTTCATATGAATTCGTAAGCAAATTTACCATTCTTCCACATCATATGATATAAATAAAAAAATGTAAGTATAATTAAATTATTCGGCATTGCAGCTCGCCTCTGCCTTTGGTCATCCACTCAAATATTATGAACGTTGGGACGATCCAAATGATGTACCGAAAGGATTCATTAAGAATGACACCATCAACAGTAAAAACTTGAAGCTATCATTCTGTTTCCTTGGAGGATCCGATAAGAGACAGTTTGCTCTTATAAAATTTGGTGAACCTAACATTGATAATGGTTGTTCATATGTCATGACTTCTTTCATGTACAATGGAGTGAAATCAATTGTTAGTGTTCCTCCTGATATCCCGATCTACCAGCCTGTGAGTTCGGCCTACCATCGGACAGATGACCCGTTTCGTAGTTCATTGAACGATGTTTCCAACCATATACCGTACACTAGCACATTGATGATTCGTGATTTATGCTAAAAAGTCTTGATGCCGTACAGGGGTGTGCATTTCTCGTTTCTCGATTTCTCTAATTTCTCGATTTCTCGACTTTTTTCGAGAAAATTTCTCGATTTTTATTCGAGAAATTCGAGAAAAACTTAAAATTTAAAATAGATTTAAATTTCGATTAACAGTGAAATATGTGCTTAATAAATTCCCTTTTAGAGTCAAATTGCTCTTACTACGTCATGACATTGTCTTATTGTTTGCAAATTGCCAAATAGAACTTCAATTCTCTTATTTTTCTTAGCGTTAATATATCTCCTTGGTGGGTTGCCACATCAAAAATATTCAGGTTTCATGTATTCAGTGTTATTCTTTTTGTTTTGGGCAATGATATCATCTATAAATGTTATTATTGTTGGAAAAGAGATAAAAAATTATGAAATCGCATTTTATTTAATTTTTATAATTTTTTGTCGATTTTTCTCGGATTTCTCGGATTTCTCGAAAAAATAAATCGAGAAATCTTATTCGAGAAATTTTTCTCGAAATTTTTTTCTCGCACACCCCTGATCGGTTACTGTACTCTTGGGCAATCATGATTTATCGATTGATTATTCGACTTTTGATCATCCCGTTTTCTTCACTAGTTTCTCTCCGTTGTTGATGATTGTATACCGTTGATGAATAATACTCACAATTGTTTCAGTCAATCATTGATTTTATTGATTGATTACTTTATTTTAAAATTAACATGTCTGTTTCTATTCAAACTAGTTTTCCGGTGTTCCAGATAGATGTGATTTTTTCTGTTACATGTGTATCTTAAATTTCTACAGAGCATGCATCGGTTGTACTAGTATATGTTCATTTTGTACTACTATAATGAAATATAGATATGATGTATTTGTGGATTGTAAAAAAATTTTTCTGTTTTATTGTTATATTTTCTGATATAATGATCTGTATACAACTTAACTTTTTTTTGAAAATAGATAAAGAAATTGACAGAACTCTCTTACATCCACTTTGCCCAAAACGGTAAGCGTGACCGGCTCGATCTAACTAATCACTATCTTTCGCCATGTATCCTTCTTGAGTAGGGAAGGAGAGAGAGAAAAAAAGAGACAGAGAAATATCCTACCTTGTTTGTTGTCAACTGTTTTATTTCTTTAAAGGCATCGGGCATCTTTTATCTTTATGTATGGACGTAGATTACGTTTTGATCATGAACCACTTTCCACTTAATTTATAGCTTCATCCCAGCGTTTTTTCTCTAGATAGGTTAGTGTTCAAAGTACCATCATTGAATCAGCATGACCATATCCACATCTAGTTAGAATAGCGTTTTCTTGAGGAAGGGTTAATAATGGTAGTTTATCAGTATAGATAAACTTAACATTATTGAGCTTCAATGTTGATCTGTTAGGTATCGAACAACTATACATAATTATAGACCAATCGGGCATCTTTCGATCAACCCGAGAAGGAAAAGGGAGAGGGAAAGGAAGAGAAGACTGTGGCGAAGAAGGAAACGAGAGGAGCGAAGAGAAAGGTGAGTCATACAAAGAAAGATGTTGTTAATAAAGAGATAACCCCCCTGGTTTAGTGTTCAAAGTACCATCATTGAATCTGAAATAAGGTACATTGATTGCTAAACCACCATTATTATCCGACAATCTTATCATTCAACCCATCTTGTTTAACATTCAAATGGGGGTACTTCTAACAGCACGATTCAAGAATTCTATACATCATCATGTATGGCCGTAGATAACTTTTTGATCATGATCCACTTTCCATTTAATTTATAGCTTCATCCCAGCGTTTCGCATTTTGATATCAAATGTAGTCCGGTTTGTTGAAGAGAATGTGTGAAATGAAGACGCTATTGTTTATTGATTTTGCATTTTAGGATAATCATATCCAATAAGAGAACACTAATCATTATATCATTGCGCGCTTTGCTTTCCCGGTTGGTTTCTGAAATAGTCCATTCGTTTGCTACCTTCATTCATTTCAGCGATGAGAGGCGGGAGAAAAGGTAACGACGAAAGTAATTCTACCAACAAAGGTAATATTACTTTGTCACATTGACCTTACTCTTTATTGTAGTTTATTTTTTCTAAAAACTAAAATGAACATATTGTCCTTCTGCAGATTGTGAGACTCCGGCTCCAAAGAAGTCGAAGAGACGGAAGATTACGACGAATATCAACCGTGAGCATTCAGGTGATTTATATTTACTCTGCTTTATTTACTCATTTGTATTTTTCAACTAAAATGAACATATTGACCTTCTGCAGATGGTGAGACTCCGGCTGGTTCTGATCGGGCATCTTTCGATTCTTCTCCCAAGTCCTCTTCGAGAAAGAGATCGACTATAAACGATGACGATGATGTCCATCATGGCACTATTAAGAAGAGGAAGAAAAGGCAGTTGTATAATAATGCTGGGGATAAAGAGGTGAGACTCTCACATCCCCCCCCCTCTATAACTGTAATTCATTTAAGTTCACCGTGGCTAATATCATAAAAGGTATTCTTCAACGACACAGAGTCCGCGACCATATCGCAGCCGCCGTGCTCGTGGTGAGCCAGAATTATGCCTTTTATCTACCCTTATTCAAATTCTATGACTGAGCTCATTATGGATTGATTGGAGGGTAATGCCGTATTACTGACCTTCTAGATAGATTGACATTTATTTGTTGAGTATATTGTATTTCAATATTGAATGAGAATCAATCAAACTAAATTGCATTTCAATCAATCTAAAATTAGAGTCATTACCTATTTTATCGACATTTAAGACAAACGCAATGACTCAGCTTCAAAAGACAGTGGAAGTTGCCATGTCTGCGTCTTTCGACTGCCACGTGTCACTAAGAATCAGCAGACTGTGGGTCGCGGAATGGGTAAGTGTTTTCATTGTTGATTGGCGCATGCACATAAGTGCAACCCACAATACGCAAATCCTGTGAAGTGTTATACTGTAAAAACAAAAAGAGTGACAAATTGTCACAAAATTTAACGAAACTTCTGTACCATCATTGAATCTCAAACAAGGTACTTTGAATGCTAAACCATCATTATTATAGTTACTACGATCTTATTCACCTTCATCTAGTTAGGTTAGTGTTCAACGTACCATCATTGAATCTCGAACAAGGAACGTTGAATGCTAAACCATCATTATTATAGTTACTACGATCTTATTCACCTTCATCTAGTTAGGTTAGTGTTCAAAGTACCATCAGTGAATCTCAAACAAGGTACTTTGAATGCTAAACCATCATTATTATAGTTACTACGATCTTATTCACCTTCATCTAGTTAGGTTAGTGTTCAAAGTACCATCAGTGAATCTCAAACAAGGTACTTTGAATGCTAAACCATCATTATTATAGTTACTGCGATCATATTTACCTTCATCTAGTTAGGTTAGTGTTCAAAGTACCATCATTGAATCTCAAACAAGGTACTTTGAATCTCGAACAAGGTACTTTGAATGTTAAACTTGCTAAGCATCTAATGTGTTTTAGTGTGTATGTGCTAAAAAAACAATAAATAAAATTGGAACAAAATATCAGCGAGCGCTACAGAGCAAAATATACTGTAGTATACTGTAGAATCTTTCCTTGAGTTTCGACGAAATGTGATTAAATTTTACAAAATGTTGCAGGTCGCTCTCGGTATCGAAATCCTTCCTACGCCTACTCGAGACACAATGGTAGCAGACGGCGTGCAAGGGACCATTAATCTGATCGTGAGTAAATGATTGTTTCCTCTCATGTTTGTTAATTCGTTTCAGTCTGGTACAGCTCGAAACTGGCGAAGCTTCTCTAATCCTCATTTGTTCGATGAGATTGGAGGAGTTATCATCAATGCACATTCACTCTTCGAAGCTCTATGCTCACCTGAATCTGATGCTGATGTGTAAGTATTTCCAAGTGAATCAGCTACCGACATATAGACATACTACAAACATATTGGGTTGTTCAGGCGAGATACTCTCGTAATCATGTTTATCTACGTAATGCACTATCTCTGTCATCTGGAAGAGGAAGAAAGAAAAGAAGAATTCAATTGGGCATCTTTAAGTATTTCTGTTATCATTGATGCATTGTGTACCATGAGGTGAGTTAAACGCTTGACTGTTCGCCAACCTGAATTGACACTCTCATATTCTCATTCCAGTTCCGCTTCCCGGAGAGTCCTTCCCAAGGAATTGATGATGAAGTATCTGAAGCTGCCTATCAATCTCTATGATAACCAAATGGTTGAGAGTGTGAGCTTCGATGACGTATGTTGCTTGTGATTAGGATTAGTTTAGTAATAATGATAGTTTTAGTTCTGCCAGGAGAACCGACAAGAGATTCCGCATATTTTCGATCCAACTGTTCAGTATAAATCTAAAGTATATGAGAATGAATCTTCAAGGTGAGCGTGCAAGGTTTAAAGGTTAACACGTGAAAACGTTGGGGCCTTACGCACAGCTTTGCCTCGCAAAAATTTGTAGAATCTGCCTCAAGCATTTTCGTATAGCCATGATCATAACCTTGATTCCCCATTCCCTGGTTTCACATTCGTTCCCCAAACGTGTCCACCTATGGTTAGCGTTTTCCTTACTGGTTTGTTGTTAATGGCTACCACGTTCAGCTTCGCTTTCGTGAGCCGAGTCCAGTATCATGATATCAACCCGGTAGTCTGGAACACAGTTCTGGCAAACTTCATCATGGATGAAATGACTCAAGCCATCAACGAAGTTCACACTGGAAACGAACCGGAACCGGTGAGTACCCTCATAACGAAAAAAATTGAGACAAATTATGCCAAAATTTCACAAAACTTCACGCAATGCTGATTTTTACAACAAAATATGCACCTTTAATTAGTATTATTAACCCTTATTCAAGATTCTTTTTTCTTGTGCGAGAAAGTCAGTATATTACATGTAATCTGATATCGTGCAAATGTTGTGTTTAGTACGATGTCGACGATTTCATCATCCGTAATCGAATCGTATCGATTGTGAATTGTGGACGGGCATCTTTCGATCCTATCAAATTTGATGAAGCGAAGAGAATTTTGGATCAGATCAAGTTGGAAGTAGAAGAGGAAAAATCGAAGAATGGACAGAAGAAGAATGGACAGAAGAAGAATGGAACGAAGAAGAATGATGGAACGAAGATGAGTGATAAGGTCAGCCGTACTATGAAAAAAAATTAAATCTCATAATAAGTTTTATTCAAGTCCGTCGCCCAATTTTGCAAGTGGATGATGGACTGTGGAACACTCGACAGTTCAGCTGATCTCAGTCGTTCCGTTGAGATCAAATACGCCCTCAAAAACAAAAAGAGGGATGACCCCGAATTGCCGGACGAGGTTTATTTGCTTTTTTTCAGTTTCAAAAAGAATGAAAAATATTTTTAGGTTGAGCAGCAGGATTCCGATGATGATTATATTGATGATCTCGCATTTTGTCTGGACTATATGCGTCGACGTTCAACTAGAGAAGGCATTCTGTCGATTAGCATTTATGACATTCTTAGCATTCTCGAAGGAATTAATAATCTGGTCACCAAATACACGCGATCGAACGATCTTTCTGAAAGGGTAAATGTTACGAAAATTATATCTTTTTTATAATTTTTGTCTTCTTCCAGGTATTCAAAAATAAGATGCGACGAGTAATGAAAGCCAATGATGCTGTACGCGAACATCTTCACTCGAAGATGAACCGCGATAAAGATATAGCGGAAAACATCGAGCTTTGTGAGGAGGACAAAAAGGGAAAGGGAAAGGAAGAGAAGGATGTGGAGAAGAAGACAACGAGAGGAGCAAAGGGAAAGGTGAGTCATACAAAGAAAGATAATGTTAATAAAGAGAGAATCCGGTGCTCTCCTCCCCCACCATTATTGAAATTACTACGATCATATTCACCTTCGATCTAGATAGTTTAGTGTTCAAAGTACCATCATTGAATCTCAAACAAGGTACATTGAATTCTAAACCACCATTATTATCCTACAATCTGATAGATTTCTAGGCAACTGCCGCTAATGATGTTTTTTTATTAGTTAGCGAACCATTATCAATAATTAAGGTGGTCGGGGCATCTTCTGTATCTAAGAATGAAAATGTAAATGGTGATGATAGAGCAGAAAAGATGACAACAAGGGCAAGGGTAAAGGTGAATGAGACAAAAAACTTTTTATATATAGTGAGGGACTAAAAGAATAGTGTGATCATGGTTAATGTTCAAAGTACCGTTATTGAATCTCAAAGAAGGTACATTGAATGCTATACCGCCATTATTGAAATCACTACCATCATATTCACCTTCGATCTAGATTGGTTAGTGTTCAAAGTACCATCATTGAATCTCAAACAAGGTACATTGAATTCTAAACCACCATTATTATCCTACAATCTGAAAGATTTCTAGGCAACCGCCGCTAATGATGAGAAGAATGATGAAGTCGATAAGGCAAAGAGCGACCAGGTTGGTTTTGTTCATTTCTTGTATTCTCCTCAAACATTTACAATTTAGTTTGATTAGAATTAAAATAATCTTTCATGAACGTCAAACTAGATCTATTAGTTAGCGAACCATTATCAATAATTAAAGGGACAGTAACCCCTCTACTTTTCAGTGTTTGAATTCCCGCAATTGTTCCCCAACGCGATAACTCTGCCACAGATATAGGAAATAATGACAAAAATCATTATCAGGGGTCAGGCCTCGAACCCGCTCGATCGTTACTTCAACTGGACACTTACCATTAGACTATGGGTGTAAGTTGAAGGTGTTATTATAAGGCATGAGATAAGGCTTGATGGGATCTGTATATGGCGATTTGCATATAGCTAGCTAAATTATCGGTGTGACATGCAAAACTAGTATGCAAAATTACTTTTCAATCAATGTCAGGCAACTCATCGTATGTCGTGGCAGAGTTATCGTTGTAAGACGCCAATTTCAGATTGGCGGGAATTCAAAACTGATTTTCCGGACTTTGTTTTTTTCAAGGGGGTTACTCTCCCTTTAAGGTGGTCGGGGCATCTTCTGTATCTAAGAATGGAAATGTAAATGGTGATGATAGAGCAGAAAAGATGACAACAAGGGCAAGGGTAAAGGTGAATGAGACAAAAAACTTTTTATATATAGTGAGGGACTAAAAGAATAGTGTGATCATGGTTAATGTTCAAAGTACCGTTATTGAATCTCAAACAAGGTACATTGAATGCTAAACCACCATTATTGAAATCACTACCATCATATTCACCTTCGATCTAGATTGGTTAGTGTTCAAAGTACCATCATTGAATCTTAAACTAGATAGTTTGGGATACAATGATGGTACTTTGAACACTAACAATCTTGAGGAAGGGTTAATAATGGTAGTTTATCAGTATAGATAAACTTAACATTATTGATCTTCAATGTTGATCTGTTAGGTATCGAACTACTATCCACAATTATAGATCAATCGGGCATCTTTCGATCAAACCGAGAAGGAAAAGGGAAAGGGAAAGGAAGAGAAGGATGTGGAGAAGAAGACAACGAGAGGAGCAAAGGGAAAGGTGAGTCATACAAAGAAAGATAATGTTAATAAAGAGAGAATCCGGTGCTCTCCTCCCCCACCATTATTGAAATTACTACGATCATATTCACCTTCGATCTAGATAGTTTAGTGTTCAAAGTACCATCATTGAATCTCAAACAAGGTACATTGAATTCTAAACCACCATTATTATCCTACAATCTGATAGATTTCTAGGCAACTGCCGCTAATGATGTTTTTTTATTAGTTAGCGAACCATTATCAATAATTAAGGTGGTCGGGGCATCTTCTGTATCTAAGAATGGAAATGTAAATGGTGATGATAGAGCAGAAAAGATGACAACAAGGGCAAGGGTAAAGGTGAATGAGACAAAAAACTTTTTATATATAGTGAGGGACTAAAAGAATAGTGTGATCATGGTTAATGTTCAAAGTACCGTTATTGAATCTCAAAGAAGGTACATTGAATGCTATACCGCCATTATTGAAATCACTACCATCATATTCACCTTCGATCTAGATTGGTTAGTGTTCAAAGTACCATCATTGAATCTCAAACAAGGTACATTGAATTCTAAACCACCATTATTATCCTACAATCTGAAAGATTTCTAGGCAACCGCCGCTAATGATGAGAAGAATGATGAAGTCGATAAGGCAAAGAGCGACCAGGTTGGTTTTGTTCATTTCTTGTATTCTCCTCAAACATTTACAATTTAGTTTGATTAGAATTAAAATAATCTTTCATGAACGTCAAACTAGATCTATTAGTTAGCGAACCATTATCAATAATTAAGGTGGTCGGGGCATCTTCTGTATCTAAGAATGGAAATGTAAATGGTGATGATAGAGCAGAAAAGATGACAACAAGGGCAAGGGTAAAGGTGAATGAGACAAAAAACTTTTTATATATAGTGAGGGACTAAAAGAATAGTGTGATCATGGTTAATGTTCAAAGTACCGTTATTGAATCTCAAACAAGGTACATTGAATGCTAAACCACCATTATTGAAATCACTACCATCATATTCACCTTCGATCTAGATTGGTTAGTGTTCAAAGTACCATCATTGAATCTTAAACTAGATAGTTTGGGATACAATGATGGTACTTTGAACACTAACAATCTTGAGGAAGGGTTAATAATGGTAGTTTATCAGTATAGATAAACTTAACATTATTGAGCTTCAATGTTGATCTGTTAAGTATCGAACTACTATCCACAATTATAGATCAATCGGGCATCTTTCGATCAAACCGAGAAGGAAAAGGGAGAGGGAAAGGGAAAGAAGGCTGTGGAGAAGAAGGAAACGAGAGGAGCAAAGAAAAAGGTTAGTCATGCAAAGAAAGAGTTCTTAGTAAAGAGAGAATCGGGTGCTCCCCCTGGGTTAGTGTTCAAAGTACCATCATTGAATCTCAAACAAGGCACATTGAATTCTAAACCACCATTATTATCCTACAATCTGAAAGATTTCTAGGCAACCGCCGCTAATGATGAGAAGAATGATGAAGTCGATAAGGCAAAGAGCGACCAGGTTGGTTTTGTTCATTTCTTGTATTCTCCTCAAACATTTACAATTTAGTTTGATTAGAATTAAAATAATCTTTCATGAACGTCAAACTAGATCTATTAGTTAGCGAACCATTATCAATAATTAAGGTGGTCGGGGCATCTTCTGTATCTAAGAATGGAAATGTAAATGGTGATGATAGAGCAGAAAAGATGACAACAAGGGCAAGGGTAAAGGTGAATGAGACAAAAAACTTTTTATATATAGTGAGGGACTAAAAGAATAGTGTGATCATGGTTAATGTTCAAAGTACCGTTATTGAATCTCAAACAAGGTACATTGAATGCTAAACCACCATTATTGAAATCACTACCATCATATTCACCTTCGATCTAGATTGGTTAGTGTTCAAAGTACCATCATTGAATCTTAAACTAGATAGTTTGGGATACAATGATGGTACTTTGAACACTAACAATCTTGAGGAAGGGTTAATAATGGTAGTTTATCAGTATAGATAAACTTAACATTATTGAGCTTCAATGTTGATCTGTTAGGTATCGAAGTACTATCAACAATTATAGATCAATCGGGCATCTTTCGATCAAACCGGGAAGGAAAAGGGAGAGGGAAAGGGAAAGAAGGCTGTGGAGAAGAAGGAAACGAGAGGAGCGAAGAGAAAGGTGAGTCATACAAAGAAAGATGTTGTTAATAAAGAGAGAATCCGGTGCTCTCCTCCCCCACCATTATTGAAATTACTACGATCATATTCACCTTCGATCTAGATAGTTTAGTGTTCAAAGTACCATCATTGAATCTCAAACAAGGCACATTGAATGCTGAACCAGTGTTATTGAAATCACTACGATCATATTCACATTCGATCTAGTGTTCAAAGTGCCATCATTGAATCTCAAACTGGGTTGATTGAATTAAAATTATCTTTGTTGAACAACAAAATAGATTTATTGGTTATCGAATAATATAGAATAAAGTAATTTATGGCCAATCAGGCATCGACTGATCCATCGAAGAACAAGGGAATCTTAAAGGGTGGAACGGAAACGAAAGGGGCAACGAGAAAGGTGAATGAGACAAAATAGCTAACCTTCTTAAGGGAAAAATGAATATTGAAAATATAAGAAAATATTGTAGCACTCAAATAGTTATATTTTTTTTATTTAAACACATCAATAATTTAAGGTAGTCTTTGATCCTGATATTCCACTGGAGAACGAAGGGAAGGGAAACGTGAAAGCGGGAAGGAAGAAAGCGAAAGAAGGTAACACAAATGTGGATGAGACGATGGAAGATGAATTAAAGGTAAAATTATCATTATTGAACCTGAAGCTGGATATTTCAGTTATCGAACTACTATAAATAATTATAGATCAACGACCATTCTCCCTCTCCAACATTAAAAAAGACACGAAGCTCATCCAGGACTCACAAAAAACCCCAATCATGATTGAACTCAATAAAGCCGTCTCTCCTCTGTAATTCCCCCCCCCCCTGTATTGTAATTAACCCTTCTCGGTATGCCTATGATACATTCCTTTATGTAAATGATTCGTAAATTATGCCAGATTGTTGATGACTTAGTGTTTAATCTATGTGCTATTGTCTGTTTCACAGCAACATGTTATTTCTCTCATGGCAATCAAAGTATATTTCTTCTTACCTACTTACCCTTCTTAACGAACACTCACCTATTTGTAATATTTAAAAGCACTTTGTATTTTTCATTCTAATTATAAAAAAAATAATGGATATTTACGTCCGATAGTTTTGTTATCTTGGTAGATTCTGTACGTGGTCTTATGTCTCTCATACTGCTAGTAGTTTGACATCTCCCCATCCGCTCTCCCTTTCCTCCTTCTGTCCAGTCTTTTATAGCGTATGAATTAGTTATAGGTAAATAACAGATTACTCAATACTAATGTGTTATGTTTTTCACTAATAAATATTGTTACGTGTGTTTGAGATGTTTTTTTTTCGACCAAAGCGGTATGTGACCGTAAAAGATACCTGTATATCTTTTCGGAAATCGCTTTGGATTATTGTAATTCATTTCCAGAAATTTTTTTCTGTTCCTCAGAAACACATCGTTTTATATCCGCGCTCGTCGTCACCGGCCCGAGGATTCTCGTTTTCCTTAATCATTATTCCTTTTTTAGGTCTAATATCCGGACATCTTATGGATTTGTAGAATTTTATCTGGGCATCTTTCGCTTTTCTTATCCACTCTTCTCATCATTCCATTCCATCATCATCATTTCACTCGAAGATTTCATTTTAGTATTCTTACTTCATCGGGTGTGGTTAGTTTTGTTTCTCTTTTCCTTTCTCATGTATTCATATTCGATGATTCCTCGCTTACACTCCTCTTTGCAGACCAACGTGGGCATCTTTCGTTTAATATGAATAATCCGGGCAAGTTGCATACATTCAATGGAAATTGGCAAGATGTTCCCTCGGAATACTTTCCAGCTAAATTCCAGGTATACCATCAAAACGAAGTGAAACATATGTCGAACATTTTGAAAAAAAACATCAGCATTTTCACGATCTTGATGATGTATTATCTAAGGTTTTTCATTGTGGATGTGTTTGCACAATGCAGCTATGAAAAAAACAAAAGTGAAAAGAAAATCGAAAACGCTCCAGAATTGGTATACTGTAGCATACTCTCGAATTTTACTGTAAAATTGCTGCCATCGAGCTTTTTTCGTTTATTATTATTATTATTTATTAATATTATTATCATTATTACTTATTATTATTAATCTATAAACAGGAACATCAAGCTTTTGGTACCGTCTTATCGGGCCTCGTGAACGAATTTTATTCCACTTGCGACGATTACTCAAAGAGTGACATGTACCGTTTCTCTTCGGCACATTCATCGTTCTGTGATGTCCTCACCGATGGAGACAATTTCCAGAAAATCAATATATGGACAATCTTCATGCCATTGCCTATACGTGAGTGTGTATCTCTATGTTCTCCGGTATGTTTTTACTCGCAGGGCACACCGTTCAATCCCGTGATGTACACGAGGTAGATCATTTAGACCGGACACACAGTCCCTTCCACGCCGTGGTCTTCCTCGCGGTGTACCTAGCCTCGCAACGGTGTGCCCCGCGAGCAAAAATACCGGAGGAGGCTGAAAACGTACCGTGAAACCTATTCACGTTAGTAATAAAAAGGAATACATGCCCATATGATAGCATTATTTTTATCCAGTATGTGGGAACATTTTGATGACTTCGTGCTTACACAAAAAGTGACACACAATCGATAATACAACTTGGTTTGGCTAACCTCTATATTCCGTAACCATGTGATACTCTTGGAGCATGTACTCGTTTTAGAAAATAAAGATATAAGATCCAATGACGACGCTTTTTCATACTTGTTTTGTGGTTCCATCTCTGATCAATTAATAGCAACGTGTTAACTTTACAGCCGAATCTGTCAACGATGAGATGCCTTTGAAATGCATAATGACTCTGATGATGGAGAACAAGAAATGTGTTCGGATATATGGAAAAATCCGTCAAGTTCGAGAAGAAGATGTGAGATCTCGATTAGAAGAAAGTGAAGATGAGCATGAAATTCGATACTACCAGAAAGAGCTGGAGAGCATCAATAAATCTTATCTGGAAGGTGAGCTGATAGCTTTTAGTAGGAATTGTTCACTCCTAAATGAAAACGCAGTGTTTGGTTTAAAGCCTAATGCTCTTTGGCCCAGTTGTTCCTTCTTAGAATGAGAAATGGTTGTATATCACGAAATTTATTATCTTTATTGTTATTGTATTTTTTTCAGGCCACGGAAGATACTATTGCGAACTGAAGTCTTTCCAAAAGGATCATCATCGAGTTCGTTTGAATCACAACGATTGGGCATCTTTCGCTAATGAAATGAAGAACCAGACATTCCATGGAGTCGTGAAGATTATCGTCAAACGTGTGCATGTCTCACGAGCAATGGTAGAGTCCATCGAATTCCTCACCAATGGCGGCCTTAGCTTCACAACAAATGTATGTTTACAAATTTTGATATTGTATGTATTGTTTTGGGTCTCTGAACACTGGCATCATTATTATCATTACTTACGCTCACTCAAGATTTATTGAAATGCAATGATTAATCCACCCTTGATCAATTATTGTATTGTTGCAGGAAAATGAGGTTTTGCATGTGAAGATGCCGACACGGCCTCCGGATGTAATGAATTCCATTCTGGGAATCAAGGATTCTGCCGAGAAGATCGTGATCCAAAGTGAAATAAACGGAGATGCTCGACAAAGTATCGTTGAGGAAATGTTGACCATCGGGTATTTTTCGAGTTTATCTGACAATGAGGGATAATTAATTAAAACGAAACTCAGACTCGAGCAAAAGCAGAGAGACTTCATCTTGAGAGTACTCAACGGAAATGTTCTCACCATCTGTAGAGGACCCCCTGGAACGGGCAAGAGTTGGATGATCGCGCATACACTGTATTTCCTCGTACAGGAGATGATTCGAACAAAAAAGTATTACAAGGTATTTTTTTGTTCAGTCTGTGGATAGTCGTTTAGCCCTAGTCTTTTGCAGATATTTGTTGGATGTCTCTCCAACACAGCCGTTGATGAGCTCCTCGAGAAGGTTTTGATGTTATGTAGGAATCTTTCGAATACATTTTCCGATCATCCATTCATTGTCAGATCATACGCCAAGGTGAGTGACGCTAGACTTTTCATCATTCGCATTTCCGTTGTTGTTGCAGGGAGCTGGAGAGAAGAACAATCGCGATAAGTTCGCACAATACATTGACTACAATCTGTGCACTAAATTCAAGGAGATTAAGTGGGAAACGAATGATCTAACTGGAAAGGTTTGTGTCTTCCATCTTCCATTTAGATAGATTACTGTTCAAAGTACCATCATTGAATCTCAAACAAGGTACTTTGAATGCTAAACGGCCAATATTGAAAACTCTACGATTCAAAATACCACCATTGAATCTCAAACAAGGTACCTTGAATGCTAAACGGCCAATATTGAAATCCCTACGGTCATATTCACCTTCTCTATAGATAGATTAGTGTTCAAAGTACCATCATTGAATCTCAAACAAGGTACTTTGAATGCTAAACCACCAATATTGAAAACTCTACGATTCAAAATACCACCATTGAATCTCAAACAAGGTACCTTGAATGCTAAACGGCCAATATTGAAATCCCTACGGTCATATTCACCTTCTCTCTAGATACGTTATTGTTCAAAGTACCATCATTGAATCTCAAACAAGGTACTTTGAATGCTAAACGGTCTATATTGAAATCCCTACGGTCATATTCACCTTCTCTCTAGACATTATTGAACTCACTAGATCATATCCACCTTCCATCTCTATTGATTAGTGTTCAAAGTACCATCATTGAATCTCAAAGAAGGTACTTTGAATACCAATTATCTTGATAATGTTGGTTTATTTTTATCGGACAACCATTAATAATATGCAATCATGATCGTATGTTGATCTTTTTCTTTCAGCGCACCAAGATTACATCCAATTTCACTAAACAGAAGGTCAATGGCACAGCCGTTATTGTATTCTCTACTGTAACTCACGCTACGTCCAATGATCTCGCTACAGTGCAACCGGAGTGAGTTTGTTATCACATGATTTCTATGTACTAATTGTGTAGTTCTGAAAGAGTTCCATTAAAATAGTTTGAAATCGTGCATATTCAGCATTCTCCTTCTGGATGAAGCTGCTCAGATTCCCGAGATCTACGCTCTCCACCTCCTGGAGCGCGAGAGCGTGAAGCAAATTGTCCTAGTCGGAGACGAATTCCAACTAACTTCCGAATTCTTCGGGAAATCGCTACTCAATCGTTCAACTATGGCTCGATTGACGAAGGATCATCAATATAATGTGATAGAACTCGATGTATGGCTTTCCGTAATTTTTCGTTTTTGAATATGTATCGATTTCAGACTTCATTTCGTTTCTGTTCAACTATTCATGAACTAGTTAGAAGATTCCAGTACCAGAATCTTAAACGGTCATCATTAGTAAGCGACCCCATGCATAATGTGATTAAATAATGCACTTCTTACAGTGTCCAGTTAGATCTGAAAGTTTACGTTCCACTTTTCCTTCCATTTTTGTTTGGCACAAGGTATCGGAGGAAGTGAATGAACAGTGGGTATCTTCATACTATAATATACGTCAGGTATTTTTCTTATGTCTGTCAGCACAACACTTTTTCACTTATGCTTTTCCAGATCGATCAGGCTCTTCAAATTATGAAATATCTGAAGAACAACTTTCCAAACTTGTGAGTTATTGTTTTGATCTACTATTTCCGAATTACGATGTCGTTCTTTAAGATCGGTCATGGTGATCTCAATGTATTCAGAACAGAATCAGAGAATGAAAAAAGCATTCGAGAGTACCTTTCCTGGTTGGGGAGAACATTGTAAGACAGTGGACTCGTCACAAGTGAGGCAATATTGACAATTATACAGTCATACGTTAAACGGTTGAACTACCAATTATGTAACCGCTGACCGTTCATAGGGAGGAGAGGCTGATTGCGTCGTGATCTCCACAGTTCGATCGAATATAGAGCGAAATGTTGGTTTCATGAGCGACTCAGCTCGAATCAACGTGGCGATAAGCCGATCAAGGCAGCAATTGATTATTCTCGGAGATATGATCGTGAGAACCATAACATATACGTGTATAGCAAATCACCACTACTCCTCAAGAGGATGATGATGAGGATGAGAATTAAAGAAATGAGCTCGTCCAATGTCTTCGCTCTCCTTCTCATTCCCGTCGTAATCCTCACAAGGAATAGTGGTGATTCTCTCTAATTCTTTATGATTGAAGGTTGATCATTATGGTTTAGTATTCAATGAACTTTGTTTGATATTCATTTACGATACTTTGAACACTAACTCAGGGGATACCCGATTCTTTTCGTCCCTCTCTTTATTAACATCTTTGAATGTGGTGAATATAATTGTAGTGGTTCCAGCAAGTTAGTGTTGAAGGTACGATAATTGAAACTCAAACAAGGTACATTGAACAATAATACCATTCAATCTCAAAGAATCATGGTGAGAACACAAACATGTACATGCATATGCAACCATACTTTGCAGACTCTTAGTTCTGAAGAAACCTGGCAATCTGTATTCAAGTCAATGAAAGATCTGGGAGGCGATGCAGCAATTGGGGTGTCTCAAAATATTCCCTTCCCAGAACTAAAACGTACTAACTACTGGGTTGGTTAACATGATACATGGAACGTTCAATATATTTTTTAAATATTTTAGATGCTTGATGAATGGTACCAATGCTATGTGCTTGTGGAGGGAGTCTTATTTTCCTTGACTGAACCCAAGTTCTGTCAATATCTTCGTGATAATGGAATTGATTTCCATTCCGTCAAAAAACTGAAGACAAGAAGTGACGACCGTTGTTGGAAAGGAGCAGATTCGAATCAAGTAATTATAAGATTTCACGAGTCGAATTGTCTTCTACACCGTACACTCGTCAAGAACCTCTTACATTATAAACATGTCACTGGTATCACTTACAAGAAATCAAAAGGTGACTCATTTTACATGTATATCAAAAGTAGTGCGTATTGTCCTGATGATTTTTTTCTACATTTTCAGTTCTATATCATACAGAAAAGCCGTTCGATCGCATGCTCCCCGATGTAAAATTTCATAAATCTGCTAAGGTGAGTGTGGCGATGATTTTTGTCTCTGAATTCATCTAATATAAATATAGAGTTACTATCATTGCATTACCCCCTCTAGATTCTTGCGATTCGAGGGTGCGGAACTGATGAGTCATTCAAAAGTTTTCTGGAAGAAGAATTGAGATGTGGTCTCGCTGGTGAGCTAAACTACCAATATTGAAATCACTTCGATCATATTCACCTTCCATCTAAATTGAGTAGTGTTCAAAGTACCATCATTGAATCTCAAACATGGTTCATTGAATTTCAAACCACAATTATTGAAAACAGTAAGATCATATCCACCTTCCATCTAGATTGATTAGTGTTCAAAGTACCATCATTGAATTTCAAACAAGGTACTTTGAATGCTAAACCACCAATATTGAAGTCACTACGATCATATTCACCTTCCATCTAGATTGGTCATTATTTGGTCCTCCGGATTTGTTGTTTTTTTTTCTTCGACAAACAAATTAAACATACAAATTACAGAGACCATGCTCGACGATTATTTCGAGAAGATGGAGTGGGACCGTCTAGACCCCAAGAGGTGGAAAGAAGATAATAAGGTTGAAAGACAGAGGGAGAAGAATGAGGAAAACAAAGAATTGGTCTTATTCATATTGTTCCGTACGCCGATTTCTGCCCGAGCTGCCGTCGATGTATTTCAAACTCGTCAAATTGGTAACTCATCCAGGTATGTATGGTTTAAAAGTTAATAATGTGGGTTTATCGTCCACTCAATTTAGCTAGTATATACATTGATTGAGAATTGGTTAATCTGCGTGAGAATATTAGCAGAAATCAGAATACGTACACTTGTTCAACATCGAATTAAGGTGGATGACTCCCATCCTCACGGAGTTCACGAGTCTTCCAATTCGTCTCGTCCACAAATGGAATCTCCTCTCGGACTACAATCATTTTCGTTCTGAGATTAGAAACATGTGAGAAGAACGATAGTGAACGATGAAAGAACGATAGAATAAAGTTTTAGATTATAGAGTTTCTTTGAATTCTAATATCCGATACTTTGATAGAATAAAGTTTTAGATTATAGATTTTGTTTGAATACTAATATCCGATACTTTGATAGCATAGATAGTTCAAATAGAGTATAATATATAATATCTTTAGTATAATAATTTATCTACAATTTTACTGTATTACGTAATTATCATAATTGATGTCTCATCGTCGTTACCTAGTTATTATAGTCTGATCTGATGTACACCACCTATTTGAATTCCGCATTTATGTACGTAACGTAATTAGTTAGATTTTTTCATTAATTCATTCTTGTTTTTTCCCTATAATAAATTAGTCTGTTCTACTATATGTTATAAAAACAGAACATAATCACGCATGGTCGATCATCAGAGTTCATTATTTAAACAAAATACGCGGTTCACTGCCTTTATTATCACTATGATCATATCCAAATAACAGAATATTTTTTTCCAATTTTTTTTCGAATTTGAAATTTGAAAATATTGTTCGCACATCCCTGGTTAAAAATATAATCATTGAATCTCAAACAAGGTTCATTGAATGCTATTGAATCTCAAACATGGTACATTGAATTTCAAACAACCATTACTGAACTCACTAGATCATATCCACCTTCCATCTCTATTGATTAGTGTTCAAAGTACCATCATTGAATCTCAAACATGGTACATTGAATTTCAAACCACCATTATTGAACTCACTAGATCATATTCACTTCCATCTTGATTGATAAGTCATATCCACCATCCATCTAGATTGATTAGTGTTCAAAGTACCGTACTCGTTCTATTTTATGTCTATGATAAATTTTATGTCTATGATAAACAATACATCACGTTTGGGATTCAATGATGGTATTTTGAACACTAATCAATCTAGATGGAAGGTGGATATGATCTTAGTGATTTCAATAATGGTCGTTTGAAATTCAATGTACCCTGTTTGAGATTCAATGATGGTATTTTGAACACTTACCTATCTAGATTTGATATTAATATGATCGTTGTGATTTCAATAGTGGTGATTGGCAATTCAATGTACCTTGTTTTAGATTCAATGATGATACTTTGAACACTAACTAATCTATGAGGTCTATGACAAAGATCATTAATCAATCTGGATGTAAGGTGGACATATGATCATGTTCAATTCAATAATTGTCAATTTATATTATTAGTTTCTATGATTAGTTCATACAACATTAGTTTAGTAATAGCTAGGCGGATGACAGACAGGATTGGTGGGAATATGTAGTCTATGTGATGGGGTAGAATTGAACAATCGATCGAGACCGTTGGCGAGACAACGCGAGGGAATAGGTGGCTAACCATTGTTTGATCTATCATCCTTGACTGATTTTAAGTTTGCCTTTTTCACCTTGTCATGTTTTTTTTTTTAATTCGCATGTAAACCTGATCAACCCTCTGTATTTTAAACCAGAGATCAAACTATATTATTTCTGATCCACATGTTATGCCGTCATTCTAAATCTTTCTCTAACGTACATATTTGGTCTACTTCGATTGCAAGCTATTTCAAAATTTATTTCGAAGCCATAACGTTACAAGCAGCATATCGTACCGTATATTTATTTCGTAATTTTGCAATTACGTTTTTTTGTCAATTGTGTAATAGTATTTTTCGCGCCAGTTATCTAACATACTATATTCTCCGTCTTTCGCAGTTTGAGTGTCCAATCCCCCCTTTTTCTTCCCTCTTTGTCCTTCCTCCTTTTTTATATTCCGTTACCAACACATTTACATCTCATGATTTTAGTGGGCATCTTTCGTTTATCTTCAATTAACTATGTCTAAAAAGGATCAGTCCGTTGTACAAACTATTGGACAATCATTCCGCAGTCTATTCATCAAATCCCCTAACGATCAAGGTAATTTGTACGGTATTTGGTCTTAATGTAGTGACCAGAAAACAGGTACACTGATACCGCTTATGTTTTCATCAAAGATATGAATTTAATCGATGAATACCCGTCGATCACGAATTGAAACCATTTATTTAGTCATGTGATGAACGATGTCAAACACTGTCAATGATTCATCTTGTTTATATTTTCAGAAGTTGGGCATCTTTCTATTTCCACTACCCACACTCCAGAATGTGCATCGGCCTCTGTTCAGAAAACAGGTACACAGATACCGCTTATGTTGTATTCATCAAAGATATGGATTCAATCGATGGATATCCGTCGATTACGAATTGAATCCATATCTTCAGTCATGCGACGAACGATGTCAAACACTGTCAATGATTCACCTGCCATCTATATTGATTAGTGTTCAAACATGGTACATTGAATTTCAAACGACCATTATTGAAATTACTGGATCATATCCATCCGTCATCTATATTGATTAGTGTTCAAAGTACCTTCATTGAATCTCAAACATGGTACATTGAATTTCAAACCACCATTATTGAACTCACTAGATCATATCCAGTTTATATTTGCAGAAGTTGGGCATCTTTCTTTTTCCACTACCCAGACTCCAGAATGTGCATCAGCCGCTGACCAGAAAACATGTACACTGATACCGCTTATGTATTCATCAAATATATGAATTTAATCGATGAATACCCGTTGATCACGAATTGAAACCAACCATTTATTTAGTCATGCGACGAACGATGCCTTCAAACACTGTTAATGATTCATCTTGTTTATATTTTTAGAAATCGGGCATCTTTCAATTTCCACTAATAATACCGATTGTGTATCGACCGCTGGCCAGAAAACATGTCCACTGATACCGGATATGTATGCATCAAAGATATGGATTCACTTGATGAATACTCGTGAGCAGCACACTCCTGCGAGCAGAGTCACACCATTGAGATCGTTGACGAAAAGATCCGTAAGTATAAGGTTGATTAGGTTGACACGATAAATCTTTATAGACTCGTCGTTTATTTAATGAAGATGGTAATGATGACGATGTCAATGAAAAAGACATCTCCAGCGTATCTTCAGTCATGAGTGTAAGTTTTATTCTTATATCCATCCAGTGATGATTTTGTTTTTTTTTTGCAGGTATTCCCACCAAATCCCAAGAGTAATGATGAGCAAGAGCAGAGCATCGAGCTGATGAAGAACTACTCTTCGCTTTGTAAGTACCATGGCATCATTCTAGTGCTAGAAATAACACCACTGAATCTTAAACTGCACTAAATCTAGTTATAGTACAACACACGAGGGGTAACCGCACGTTCTCTGATATTTCAAAACTTAAAGGCATCTTAAAATGTGTCGCTGAATTTTAAAAAAATGAAGTTTACACAGATCTTGATCCGAGACCAAGCCGAGAGAGATACTCCACAAGGACAATACGTCATTCTGTTGCAATGGACATATCATCAGTGGACTCACCATATCACGACGACACCCCTCACAAGCCGAAAGGCATTCTTATCCTTCCATATCAAGGTATCTCTTCAGTGCCGATTTTGAATAAAGGCTATTGGGGCGGTAACTCACGCTCAGTAGTATACGCTGATTGTTATTCATAGATCGGCCCCGTAAGACTCGGCTCAATTCGAAATCCGTGACCATATCGGACGATGTATGTGTCTCCGCGTTTTCAAAAAGCGAATTTGAGATCAGTTCGCCAATCCGGATTTTTCACATCAGAGGTTATTCGAAACAAATTTTGCGGTTTCTAAACATCAGACTTTTAAGACCTGGGAATTCGTCTCACTCCAGACTCTCTTAATCGATTTTATCTTCCGATGCGCACAAGATCAACGCAACCTCCCATGTTCCTAAGTCTTGAAGACGAACAGCGCTCGATAGTGAAAATCAAGAAATAGAAGTCCATGTTTGTAACTATACGATTGTATGTATTATATTGTTTTCTGAAATGTATTGGAATCTTCTCGACTGTTTTATCATTTTTTTTATCATTTTTATCATTATACACAAAGTGTGCATAATATATGTAAATACGGTACAACCTTACCTACCCCTAGGCTTCTCAACCAAAATATACATATATGTTTCATGTTCTCATTATTCTTTTATTGTTTTCACTAACGATTGTTTCATTATTGTTTCAAGAGATAAAGTACAAACCAATCCCAACATGAAACATTGGCGTTGCCTACAGACTGAACCTTAAAGTACCAGCGTTGAATCTTAAACAAGGTACATTGAATTACAAACCACCACTATTGAAACCACTACGATCATATTCACATTCCATCGATTAGTGTTCAACGTACCATCATTGAATCTCAAACATGGTACATTGAATTTCAAACCATCATTATTGAAATCACTAGATCATATCCACTTCCATCTAGATTAATTAGTGTTCAAAGTACCTTCATTGAATCTCAAACATGATACATTGAATTTCAAACCACCATTATTGAACTCACTAGATCATAACCACCTGACATCATCTATATTGATTTTATTAAACATCCAGAGCAAAATCTATTATTCATTACACTAAAAAAGGTACGCTGAATTTCAAACCACCATTATTTAAACCACTAGATCATATCCACCTTCCATCTAGATTGATAAGTGTTCAAAGTACCTTCATTGATATATATCCTCCTTCCATCTAGATCGATTAGTGTTCAAACATGCTACATTGAATTTCAAATCATCATTATTGAACTCACTAAATCATATCCACCTTGCATCTAGATTGATTAGTGTTCAAAGTACCTTAATTGAATCTCAAACGTGGTACATTGAATTTCAAACCACCATTATTGTTCAAAGTACCTTCATTGAATCTCAAACATGGTACATTGAATTTTTAACCACCATTATTGAACTCACTAGATCATATCCACCTGCCATATATATTGATTAGTGTTCAAAGAAAACGATTGCTGTCCTGGATCAAAAGATATAAAACAAATAAAAAGTCTCCGGAGACCTTTGGCAGATATTGTATGCTCATTCGATTCAGCGTACAATTTCGAACAAATAATTTCCTATATGAAAAAAGTTACTGAAATTCCTGAATTTTGGAGCTCAGTTAAATCTCAAACGTGGCACATTGAATTTCAAACCACCATTATTGAATCACTAAGATCAGATCCACCTTCTAGATTGATTAATTTTCAAAGTAGCATCATTGAACTTCAACGAAAAAATAACGAAATTATTCATTACACGAAAAAGAAGTTGATAAATAAAGAGCGCGGCGAAAATCAGGCGGGTGTACGCACAATTGGTCTGCGCGGCGGAGGGCGGGTCTTAATCTGCTGTTTTTTTGGCCCGGGGAAAATTTATATTACATTGAACTAGCTATCACTTTCCACTCGCCATTCATTAATTAGTTTCCATGTCTCCATTGCGCGGTCTAAATGTGATGTCTCAAGGTGAATACGATTTTAGTGGTTTCACTAACGGTGTTTTTTTCAACGGACATTTTTAAAATTCTAAAAATTCTATAAAAAATAACACGGAATACTCATTCCGTCTCGATTTATTGATATACTTGCTCTGATTTCTTTTCATCATTCAATAACTCCAAATCTATAATGAAAGTGAACAACATGATACAAAAAAGGGTGATTTGAATACTAATGAATATCTTTCACGGGCATCTTTCGACAAGGGTTGTTTAGGGTAACTTGACAAAGAACCTTGTTTGAGATTCAAAAATAGTACTACTTTGACCACTAATCAATCTAGATGGAAGGTGGATATGATACCCCCCCCCTCCGTTCAATTGTGGGTACACCGGCCTGATTTTAGTCGCACTCTCTATTTATCAACTTCATTTTAGTGTAATGAATAATAGAAAGTCTTTGACGTCGTACAAAGTACCATCATACCAATATATATATACCTATGTCATATAATGATTACTCTCTATTTATCAACAATGATGGTACATTGAAACATACCAATCCAGAAGGTGGATATGATACCCCATCCGTAGCTCAGTTCAATTGTGGGTACACCCGCCTGATTTCAGCCTCACTCTCTATTTGTCAACTTTTTTATCTGAGTTCAATAAAGGAGGTTTGAAATTCATCGAATCTCAAACAAGGTACATTGAGTGCACAATTAATCAAAAACATACAAAGATCTTCATTGGGATCTTCAGAATTCGCATATTGTAAATAACAACTGAACGCTTGTATTGTAAGGAGGAATTGTTCCAAATATACAAAAATAAGAACCGTATCAACAATCAATGCAATTGCAAAAAACAAGTGGATAAACAAAGGGCGCGGCGTACACCAGACGGGTTTATACACACTTAAACTGATGGGCGGGGCGGAACTTCTTTGATTTCTAGCCCAGCCCCCTCATTCACCCTACCCCCTTCCCATTTCGATCTTTTCGATCAAATGGAGGGGTCGTCGTCCTCACTGGGAGGATGATTTCCACGGGGGCGAAATGCTCCCCGAGCTATCCTCAAAATGGGAAAGCTCTGAACCGGAGAAAAGGAATCGAATGCTTTTATAGGGGAATGAACTTCCACTCAGTTCAATTGTACACCAAACCCGTCAGTTTAATTGTGCATACACCCGTCTGATTTTTGCCGCGCTCTTTATTTATCAACTTCTTTTGAGTGTCCATTAGATTTGAAGTTGGGTTTGGTGTTCAATTGAACTGAGTGGAACTGATCAGATCCACCTTCAATCTAGATTGATTAGTGTTCAAAATACAATCATTGAATCTCAAACAGGGTACCTTGAATTTCAAACAACCATTATTGAAATTTCTGGATCATATCCATATGTATGATCTAGTGAGTTCAATAATGGCGGTTTGAAATTCAATGTACCATGTTTGAGATTCAATGAAGGTACTTTGAACACTAGTCAATATATATGGCAGGTGGATATGATCTAGTGAGTTCAATAATAGTGGTTTGAAATTCAATGTACCATCTTTGAACACTAATCAATCTAGATGACAGGTGGATATGATCTAGTGATTTCAAAAATAGTGGTTCGAAATTCAATGTACCATGTTTGAGATTCAATGAAGGTACTTTGAACACTAATCAATATATATGGCAGGTGGATATGATCTAGTGATTTCAAAAATGGTGGTTCGAAATTCAATTTACCATGTTTGAGATTCAATGAAGGTACTTTGAACACTAATCAATATATATGGTAGGTGGATATGATCTAGTGAGTTCAATAATGGTGGTTTGAAATTCAATGTACCATCTTTGAATAATAATCAATCTAGATGACAGGTGGATATGATCACAGAACATAATCACGCATGGTCGATCATCAGAGTTCATTATTTAAACAAAATATGCGGTTCACTGCCTTTATGATCACTATGATCATATCCAACTAACAGAATATTTTTTTCGAATTTGAAATTTGAAAATATTGTTCGCACATCCCTGGTTAAAAATATAATCATTGAATCTCAAACAAGGTTCATTGAATGCTATTGAATCTCAAACATGGTACATTGAATTTCAAACAACCATTATTGAACTCACTAGATCATATCAACCTTCCATCTCTATTGATTAGTGTTCAAAGTACCATCATTGAATCTCAAACATGGTACATTGAATTTCAAAACATCATTATTGAACTCACTAGATCATACCCACCTTCCATCTAGATTGATTAGAGTTCAAAGTACCGTACTCGTTCTATTTTATGTCTATGATAAACAATACATCACGTTTGGGATTCAATGATGGTATTTTGAACACTAATCAATCTAGAGGGAAGGTGGATATGATCTTAGTGATTTCAATAATGGTCGTTTGAAATTCAATGTACCCTGTTTGAGATTCAATGATGGTATTTTGAACACTTACCTATCTAGATTTGATATTAATATGATCGTTGTGATTTCAATAGTGGTGATTGGCAATTCAATGTACCTTGTTTTAGATTCAATGATGATACTTTGAACACTAACTAATCTATGAGGTCTATGACAAAGATCATTAATCAATATGGATGTAAGGTGGACATATGATCATGTTCAATTCAATAATTGTCAATTTATATGATTAGTTTCTATGATTAGTTCATACAACATTAGTTTAGTAATAGCTAGGCGAATGACAGACAGGATTGGTGGGAATATGTAGTCTATGTGATGGGTAGAATTGAACAATCGATCGAGACCGTTGGCGAGACAACGCGAGGGAATAGGTGGCTAACCATTGTTTGATCTATCATCCTTGACTGATTTTAAGTTTGCCTTTTTCACCTTGTCATGTTTTTTTTAATTCGCATGTAAACCTGATCAACCCTCTGTATTTTAAACCAGAGATCAAACTATATTATTTCTGATCCGCATGTTATGTTCATTTTGTAGTAAGCTGTGAAACTTAACCTCCTTCGTTTTTTTAAACAAAATAATTTATTTTCGATCGATATTTCTACGTTATTTCGAATATCCCCCTTATGATTTATATATTATTCGAAGCATTATACACTAAGCGTCTTCATAATACTACGTTTGTTGATGTATTGATTGACGCGCGCCTGCAGCACGCCGTGAACCTTAGCCTACTTCGCTGTCTTCACTTTATCGTTCATTTGTCTTTATCGTTCACTCGTTCATTTTCGCTCAATTTTTTTATATTCCATTACCAACACATTTACACCTCATGATTTTAGTGGGCATCTTTCGTTTATCCTCAATTAACTATGTCTAAAAAGGATCAGTCCGTTGTACAAACTATTGGACAATCATTCCGCAGTCTATTCATCAAATCTCCCGAAGATCAAGGTAATTTGTACGGTATTTGGTCTGAATCACCAAATGATACGTTCAGGTACTCGTGGTAACCATCGAAAAACCACTGGGGGTGTATTCGCTTCATTTAGAAAGAAGAAAGGAAGCAAGAAAGGTAGGTTGTTGTCCCTCTTTAACGATTAACATCCTATCATATTTCCAGCACAAGTTGGGCATCTTTCTATTTCCACTATCCAGACTCCAGAATGTGCATCGACCGCTGATCAGCAAACAGGTACACTGATATCGCTTATGTATTCATCAACGATATGAATTTAATCGATGAATACCCGTCGATCACGAATTGAAACCATTTATTTAGTCATGTGATGAACGATGCCAAACACTGTCAATGATTCATCTTGTTTATATTTTCAGAAGTTGGGCATCTTTCTATTTCCACTACCCAGACCCCAGAATGTGCATCGACCGCTGATCAGCAAACAGGTACACTGATACCGCTTATGTATTCATCAAAGATATGAATTTAATCGATGAATACCCGTCGATCACGAATTGAAACCATTTATTTAGTCATGTGATGAACGATGCCAAACACTGTCAATGATTCATCTTGTTTATATTTTCAGAAGTTGGGCATCTTTCTATTTCCACTACCCAGACTCCAGAATGTGCATCGACCGCTGATCAGCAAACAGGTACACTGATACCGCTTATGTATTCATCAAAGATATGAATTTAATCGATGAATACCCGTCGATCACGAATTGAAACCATTTATTTAGTCATGTGATGAACGATGTCAAACACTGTCAATGATTCATCTGCCATCTATATTGATTAGTGTTCAAACATGGTACATTGAATTTCAAACGACCATTATTGAAATTACTGGATCATATCCATCCGTCATCTATATTGATTAGTGTTCAAAGTACCTTCATTGAATCTCAAACATGGTACATTGGATTTCAAACCACCCTTATTGAACTCACTAGATCGTATCCACCTGCCGTCTATATTGATTAGTGTTCAAAGTACCTTCATTGAATCTCAAACATGGTACATTGAATTTCAAACCACCATTATTGAACTCACTAGATCATATCCAGTTTATATTTTCAGAAGTTGGGCATCTTTCTATTTCCACAACCCAGACTCCAGAATGTGCATCAGCCGCTGATCAGCAAACAGGTACACTGATACCGCTTATGTATTCATCAAATATATGAATTTAATCGATGAATACCCGTCGATCACGAATTGAAACCATATCTTCAGTCATGCGACGAACGATGCCTTCAAACTCTCTTGCCGTCAATGCGTCCAGAGTATCCTCTGATCTTTCACACAGCTCGATTTCAACAGGTTTTAATTGTTGACCCTAAATGATGAATGAATGATGGTAGTTTCAGACTCTGTTACGCCAATCGGCTCAGTTGCTCGTAGTGGCTCTTTCATTCCACTAATGCATAAGTCTATGATTGTCTGTGAGCATACGCCTGAGAGTAGATTCTCTTCGATGCAATCATTGACGAAAGGATCCGTAAGTATAAGGTTGATTAGGTTATCATGATAAATCTTTAAAGCCTCGTCGTCTATTTAATGGAGATGGGGATGGTGGTGGTGTTGATGATGTCAATTCAAAAGACATCTCCAGGTCATCTTCAGTCATGAGTGTAAGTTTTACTCTTACATCCACCCAATGATGAATTTGTTTTTTGCAGATAACCCCTCCAGATCCCAAAAACAATGATACTTTCCTCACGTTGATCAGTAACTTCCCTTCGATTAGTAAGTACCTGACATGATTCTAAAATAAGCATCAGTTATAAAATATTACCCACTAATCAATGAAAAAAAGCACTGTATGACAGCACTGATATATATATATATATATATATATATATATATATATATATATATATATATATATATATAATGCGATAATGTTGCAGGAGTTAAATGTGGAGCTACAGTAATCGAGAGTCTTTTGAAGAATTTTAAGAAAGGATCAAAACGTCTCCGAGGTATGTATATCAAGGGGCATGTAATAGGTATATATTGTATTATTATGCATCTTTCAGACCTCACACCAATTATATCAAATGAAGACCTGTTAAAAGTCCAGTACCAGTTTTGGGAAGCTACTAAACCTGGTGTGAAGACAAGATCGCAGAAGCCGAAGATTTATAAAGATGACATGATATCTTACCACGGTCGAGAATCCAAAGTTGTCCAAGAGCTGATTGAGATCAATGATGGAACCGTTGTGGAGGTCATCAAAGACTTTCAAGACAGGTGGGTATTCGATGTACTACTTACATTATATAATTGTGTTAAACATCTTGCAATGTCCTTGCCTTGCAGGATGAAGGACATTCTCAAGGTTTTTAAGAAAGAAATGGCACCGAGTCCCCGCAAGTCAATGAAGACGATGAAACGACATCCTCGGAACTCATACGTCAGCCCTCAACCAAACGCTGATATGAGTATGGATGATCTCCAGAAAGCAGTAAACCAGGAGTATTTTTACTACCGGTCAAATGACCATCAAATTTCCTGGCGTAGGAATCCCCTCTTGAAATCTCAGTCTGAATACAATTTCCACCAATTAGAATGATATACAAGATTTACTACTTTTTTTGTATACATATAGCTTGTAACACTATTATTCATTTTCCAATGATCGTTTGATAGTTACTACTACTACTGATACCACTACTACTACTATTATTTTTGATACTACTGCTGTAGAGACAGCATGCATGTGTTATGCTTTATTTTATCATTATACATTCGATGTACATAATATATGTTTATACGGTCCCCCCCCCATCTAGGGTTCTCATCCACAATATACATGTATGCTTCATGTTCTGATTTTTTTGTTTTCACTAAAGATTGTTACATTATTTGGAAGATATAAAGTATAACCAAAATACCATCATTGAATCTCAAACATGGTACATTGAATTTCAAACCACCATTATTGAACTCACTAGATCATATCCACCTTCCATCTATATTGATTAGTGTTCAAAGTACCTGCATTGAATCTCAAACATGGTACATTGAATTTCAAACCACCATTATTGAAATTACTGGATCATATCCACCTGCCATCTATATTGATTAGTGTTCAAACATGGTACATTGAATTTCAAACCTCCATTATTGAACTCACTAGATCATATCCACCTGCCATCTATATTGATTAGTGTTCAAACATGGTACATTGATTTTCAAACCACCATTATTGAAATCACTAGATCATATCCACCTACCATCTATATTGATTAGTGTCCAAAGTTTTAATTACAATAATGCTGACATTAATCGAAAAAAACATAGTATATTTTTTCCCATTTTTAGATCCGCACATCCCTGGTTCAAAATATCACCATTGACTCCCAAAAAAAAGTTCATTTCAAACCACCATTATTGAACTCACTAGATCATATCCACCTGCCATCTAGATTGATTAGTGTTCAACGTACCTTCATTGAATCTCAAACATGGTACATTGAATTTCAAACCACCATTATTGAACTCACTAGATCATATCCACCTGCCATCTAGATTGATTAGTGTTCAACGTACCTTCATTGAATCTCAAACATGGTACATTGAATTTCAAACCACCATTATTGAACTCACTAGATCATATCCACCTGCCATCTAGATTGATTAGTGTTCAAAGTACCTTCATTGAATCTCAAACATGGTACATTGAATTTCAAACCACCATTATTGAACTCACTAGATTATATCCACCTTCCATCTAAAGTGATTAGTGTTCAAAGTACCTCCATTGAATCTCAAACATGGTATATAGAATTTCAAACCAACATTATTGAAATCACTAGATCATATCCACTTCCATCTATATTGATTAGTGTTCAAACATGGTACATTGAATTTCAAACCACCATTATTGAACTCACTAGATCATATCCACCTTCCATCTAAAGTGATTAGTGTTCAAAGTACCTCCATTGAATCTCAAACATGGTACATTTAATTTCAAACCACCATATTAGAACTCACTAGATCATATCCACCTGCCATCTATATTGATTAGTGTTCAAAGTACCTTAATTGAATCTCAAACATGGTACATTTAATTGCAAACCACCATTATTGAAATCACTAGATCATATCCACATGTCATACATATTGATTAGTGTTCAAACATGGTACATTGAAATTCAAACCACCATTATTGAACTCACTAGATCATATCCACCTGCCATATACATTGATTAGTGTTCAAAGTACCTTAATTGAATCTCAAACATGGTACATTTAATTGCAAATCACGATATTAGAACTCACTAGATCATATCCACCTGCCATATATATTGATTAGTGTTCAAACATGGTACATTTAAATTCAAACCACCATTATTGAACTCACTAGATCATATCCACCTGCCATATACATTGATTAGTGTTCAAAGTACCTTCATTGAATCTCAAAAATGGTACATTGAATTTCAAACCACCATTATTGAAATCACTAGATCATATCCACATGTCATACATATTGATTAGTGTTCAAACATGGTACATTGAAATTCAAACCACCATTATTGAACTCACTAGATCATATCCACCTGCCATATACATTGATTAGTGTTCAAAGTACCTTCATTGAATCTCAAACATGGTACATTGAATTTCAAACCACCATTATTGAACTCACTAGATCATATCCACCTGCCATATATATTGATTAGTGTTCAAAGTACCTTCATTGAATCTCAAACATGGTACATTGAATTTCAAACAACCATTATTGAACTCACTAGATCATATCAACCTGCCATATATATTGATTAGTGTTCAAACATGGTACATTGAATTTCAAACCATCATTATTGAACTCACTAGATCATATCCACCTGTTATATATTGATTAGTGTTCAAACATGGTACATTGAATTTCAAACCACCATAATTGTACTCACTAGATCATATCCACCTGCCATATACATTGATTAGTGTTCAAAGTACCTTCATTGAATCTCAAACATGGTACATTGAAATTCAAACCACCATTATTGAACTCACTAGATCATATCCACCTGTTATATATTGATTTGTGTTCAAACATGGTACATTGAATTTCGAACCACCATTTTTGAAATCACTAGATCATATCCACCTGTCATCTAGATTGATTAGTGTTCAAAGATGGTACATTGAATTTCAAACAACCATTATTGAACTCACTAGATCATATCCACCTGCCATATATATTGATTTGTGTTCAAACATGGTACATTGAATTTCAAACCACCATTATTGAACTCACTAGATCATATCCACTTGTTATATATTGATTTGTGTTCAAACATGGTACATTGAATTTCAAACCACCATTTTTGAAATCACTAGATCATATCCACCTGTTATATATTGATTAGTGTTCAAACATGGTACATTGAATTTCGAACCACCATTATTGAACTCACTAGATCATATCCACCTGCCATCTATATTGATTAGTGTTCAAAGTACCTTAATTGAATCTCAAACATGGTACATTTAATTGCAAATCACCATATTAGAACTCACTAGATCATATCCACCTGCCATCTATATTGATTAGTGTTCAAAGTACCTTCATTGAATCTCAAACAGGGTACCTTGAATTCAAACCCAAACTGGCGGGGTATTTTTTATTTTATTTAAAAAAAACGAAAATATAAAAATGATGATATTTTGAACAATGCACAAGTTATATTGAATGCTAATCCAACATTTACCTTGTTTTTTTTGTTTAGTGTTCAAAGTAACATCATTGGACCACAAACAAGGTACATTGAATTTCAGACCACTATTATTGTGACCACTGTAAACAAAAAATAACCCAGTAAAAATCCTCTAAAGTAGCCTGACCCGGAACCATTTCTTGTGTGCACCAAACCCGTCAGATTTTCGCCGCGCTCTGTAGTTATCCACTTCTTTTTATTGCAATTTACAATAAGTGAATGCCCGGCAGATAAAAAACAAAAAATTGTGAAAAATAGTGAAAAATAGTCAGATGTGAGATGTATCCATTAATTTTCCGAAATGTTTTTTTTTACCAGACGGGTTTGGTGTACAATTGAACTGAGTGGAAGTGGGCGGGGTTTAGTCGATTCCAACAAGTCGTCATCACTTAAGATATGAGTCAAGACATAAGTTGTTTTTTGGACAAGGGTTGGAGCAGATTAAGACCCGCCCTCCGTCGCTCAGTTTAATTGTGCATACACCCGTGATTATCGTTCAAATTACCATCATTGAATGTATACAAGGTGCATTGAATTTCAAACCACATTTGTGTGGTCAAATTACCACCATTGAATCTCAAACAAGGTCCATTGAATTTCAAACCACCTTTATTGAAATCAGCGTGACCACACCCACCTTCCATCTAGATTGATTAATTTTCAAAGTATGATCACCTAATTCTAGATTTTATGGCACCTGAAATCATCCAATATATCTAGTTTGAGATTCAATTATATGATTGCAGTAGAATTACAGAAGAAATCTATTATTCATTGCACTAAACTAAAGTTGATAAATAAAGAGCGCGGCGAAAATCAGACGGGTGTATGCACAATTGAACTGAGCGACGGAGGACGGGGTTTACTCTACTCTCATTGAATCTCGCACATGGCACATTGAATTTCAAACAACCATTATTGAAATCAATAAGATCATATCCACCTTCCATCTAGATTCGTGTTCAACGTACCTTCATTGAATCTCAAACAGGGTACCTTGAATTTAAAACCCTAACTTGGCTAGGGTTGGAACAGACTAAGCCCCGCCCTCCGCCACGCAGACCAATTGTATGCACACCCGCCTGATTTTCGCCGCGCTTTTTACTTATCAACTTCTGGTTTAGTGGTTCAACGACTTCTGAGAGGGTCATTATACAGCTCGGCGTACACCAGAAGGGTTAGGACCACTTGTGTGCACCAAACCCGTCAGATTTTCGCCGCGCTCTATATTTATCAACTTTTTATTGCAATTTACAATAGTACTCGAAAGATACCCTTATTATGAAAGATTATTAGGAAATATGTTCATTAGTGTTCAAATCACCATTTGTGTATCATGTTGTTCACTTTCATAATAGATTTGGAGTTATTGAATGATGAAAAATGAAATCACTAGATCATATCCACCTGTCATCTAGATTGATTAGTGTTCAAAGATGGTACATTGAATTTCAAACAACCATTATTGAACTCACTAGATCATATCCACCTGCCATATATATTGATTAGTGTTCAAACATGGTACATTGAATTTCAAACCACCATTATTGAACTCACTAGATCATATCCACCTGTTATATATTGATTTGTGTTCAAACATGGTACATTGAATTTCAAACCACCATTTTTGAAATCACTAGATCATATCCACCTGCCATATATATTGATTAGTGTTCAAACATGGTACATTGAATTTCAAACCACCATTATTGAACTCACTAGATCATATCCACCTGTTATATATTGATTTGTGTTCAAACATGGTACATTGAATTTCAAACCACCATTATTGAACTCACTAGATCATATCCACCTGTTATATATTGATTTGTGTTCAAACATGGTACATTGAATTTCGAACCACCATTTTTGAAATCACTAGATCATATCCACCTGTCATCTAGATTGATTAGTGTTCAAAGATGGTACATTGAATTTCAAACAACCATTATTGAACTCACTAGATCATATGTTCAAAGATGGTACATTGAATTTCAAACAACCATTATTGAACTCACTAGATCATATCCACCTGCCATATATATTGATTAGTGTTCAAACATGGTACATTGAATTTCAAACCACCATTATTGAACTCACTAGATCATATCCACCTGTTATATATTGATTTGTGTTCAAACATGGTACATTGAATTTCAAACCACCATTTTTGAAATCACTAGATCATATCCACCTGCCATATATATTGATTAGTGTTCAAACATGGTACATTGAATTTCAAACCACCATTATTGAACTCACTAGATCATATCCACCTGTTATATATTGATTTGTGTTCAAACATGGTACATTGAATTTCAAACCACCAGTATTGAACTCACTAGATCATATCCACCTGTTATATATTGATTTGTGTTCAAACATGGTACATTGAATTTCGAACCACCATTTTTGAAATCACTAGATCATATCCACCTGTCATCTAGATTGATTAGTGTTCAAAGATGGTACATTGAATTTCAAACAACCATTATTGAACTCACTAGATCATATCCACCTGCCATATATATTGATTTGTGTTCAAACATGGTACATTGAATTTCAAACCACCATTATTGAACTCACTAGATCATATCCACTTGTTATATATTGATTTGTGTTCAAACATGGTACATTGAATTTCAAACCACCATTTTTGAAATCACTAGATCATATCCACCTGTTATATATTGATTTGTGTTCAAACATGGTACATTGAAATTCAAACCACCATTATTGAACTCACTAGATCATATCCACCTGCCATCTATATTGATTAGTGTTCAAAGATGGTACATTGAATTTCAAACCACCATTATTGAACTCACTAGATCATATCCACCTGCCATATTTATTGATTAGTGTTCAAACATGGTACATTGAATTTCAAACCACCATTATTGAACTCACTAGATCATATCCACCTGCCATATATATTGATTAGTGTTCAAACATGGTACATTGAATTTCGAACCACCATTGTTGAAATCACTAGATCATATCCACCTGCCATATATATTGATTAGTGTTCAAACATGGTACATTTAAATTCAAACCACCATTATTGAACTCACTAGATCATATCCACCTGCCATATACATTGATTAGTGTTCAAAGTACCTTCATTGAATCTCAAAAATGGTACATTGAATTTCAAACCACCATTATTGAAATCACTAGATCATATCCACATGTCATACATATTGATTAGTGTTCAAACATGGTACATTGAAATTCAAACCACCATTATTGAACTCACTAGATCATATCCACCTGCCATATACATTGATTAGTGTTCAAAGTACCTTCATTGAATCTCAAACATGGTACATTGAATTTCAAACCACCATTATTGAACTCACTAGATCATATCCACCTGCCATATATATTGATTAGTGTTCAAAGTACCTTCATTGAATCTCAAACATGGTACATTGAATTTCAAACAACCATTATTGAACTCACTAGATCATATCAACCTGCCATATATATTGATTAGTGTTCAAACATGGTACATTGAATTTCAAACCATCATTATTGAACTCACTAGATCATATCCACCTGTTATATATTGATTAGTGTTCAAACATGGTACATTGAATTTCAAACCACCATAATTGTACTCACTAGATCATATCCACCTGCCATATACATTGATTAGTGTTCAAAGTACCTTCATTGAATCTCAAACATGGTACATTGAAATTCAAACCACCATTATTGAACTCACTAGATCATATCCACCTGTTATATATTGATTTGTGTTCAAACATGGTACATTGAATTTCGAACCACCATTTTTGAAATCACTAGATCATATCCACCTGTCATCTAGATTGATTAGTGTTCAAAGATGGTACATTGAATTTCAAACAACCATTATTGAACTCACTAGATCATATCCACCTGCCATATATATTGATTTGTGTTCAAACATGGTACATTGAATTTCAAACCACCATTATTGAACTCACTAGATCATATCCACTTGTTATATATTGATTTGTGTTCAAACATGGTACATTGAATTTCAAACCACCATTTTTGAAATCACTAGATCATATCCACCTGTTATATATTGATTAGTGTTCAAACATGGTACATTGAATTTCGAACCACCATTATTGAACTCACTAGATCATATCCACCTGCCATCTATATTGATTAGTGTTCAAAGTACCTTAATTGAATCTCAAACATGGTACATTTAATTGCAAATCACCATATTAGAACTCACTAGATCATATCCACCTGCCATCTATATTGATTAGTGTTCAAAGTACCTTCATTGAATCTCAAACAGGGTACCTTGAATTCAAACCCAAACTGGCGGGGTATTTTTTATTTTATTTAAAAAAAACGAAAATATAAAAATGATGATATTTTGAACAATGCACAAGTTATATTGAATGCTAATCCAACATTTACCTTGTTTTTTTTGTTTAGTGTTCAAAGTAACATCATTGGACCACAAACAAGGTACATTGAATTTCAGACCACTATTATTGTGACCACTGTAAACAAAAAATAACCCAGTAAAAATCCTCTAAAGTAGCCTGACTCGGAACCATTTCTTGTGTGCACCAAACCCGTCAGATTTTCGCCGCGCTCTGTAGTTATCCACTTCTTTTTATTGCAATTTACAATAAATTGATGCCCGCAGATTAAAAACAAAAAAATAGTGAAAAATAGTGAAAAATAGTCAGATGTGAGATGTATCCATTAATTTTCCGAAATGTTTTTTTTTACCAGACGGGTTTGGTGTACAATTGAACTGAGTGGAAGTGGGCGGGGTTTAGTCGATTCCAACAAGTCGTCATCACTTAAGATATGAGTCAAGACATAAGTTGTTTTTTGGACAAGGGTTGGAGCAGATTAAGACCCGCCCTCCGTCGCTCAGTTTAATTGTGCATACACCCGTGATTATCGTTCAAATTACCATCATTGAATGTATACAAGGTGCATTGAATTTCAAACCACATTTGTGTGGTCAAATTACCACCATTGAATCTCAAACAAGGTCCATTGAATTTCAAACCACCTTTATTGAAATCAGCGTGACCACACCCACCTTCCATCTAGATTGATTAATTTTCAAAGTATGATCACCTAATTCTAGATTTTATGGCACCTGAAATCATCCAATATATCTAGTTTGAGATTCAATTATATGATTGCAGTAGAATTACAGAAGAAATCTATTATTCATTGCACTAAACTAAAGTTGATAAATAAAGAGCGCGGCGAAAATCAGACGGGTGTATGCACAATTGAACTGAGCGACGGAGGACGGGGTTTACTCTACTCTCATTGAATCTCGCACATGGCACATTGAATTTCAAACAACCATTATTGAAATCAATAAGATCATATCCACCTTCCATCTAGATTCGTGTTCAACGTACCTTCATTGAATCTCAAACAGGGTACCTTGAATTTAAAACCCTAACTTGGCTAGGGTTGGAACAGACTAAGCCCCGCCCTCCGCCACGCAGACCAATTGTATGCACACCCGCCTGATTTTCGCCGCGCTTTTTACTTATCAACTTCTGGTTTAGTGGTTCAACGACTTCTGAGAGGGTCATTATACAGCTCGGCGTACACCAGAAGGGTTAGGACCACTTGTGTGCACCAAACCCGTCAGATTTTCGCCGCGCTCTATATTTATCAACTTTTTATTGCAATTTACAATAGTACTCGAAAGATACCCTTATTATGAAAGATTATTAGGAAATATGTTCATTAGTGTTCAAATCACCATTTGTGTATCATGTTGTTCACTTTCATAATAGATTTGGAGTTATTGAATGATGAAAAATGAAATCACTAGATCATATCCACCTGTCATCTAGATTGATTAGTGTTCAAAGATGGTACATTGAATTTCAAACAACCATTATTGAACTCACTAGATCATATCCACCTGTTATATATTGATTTGTGTTCAAACATGGTACATTGAATTTCAAACCACCATTATTGAACTCACTAGATCATATCCACCTGTTATATATTGATTTGTGTTCAAACATGGTACATTGAATTTCGAACCACCATTTTTGAAATCACTAGATCATATCCACCTGTCATCTAGATTGATTAGTGTTCAAAGATGGTACATTGAATTTCAAACAACCATTATTGAACTCACTAGATCATATGTTCAAAGATGGTACATTGAATTTCAAACAACCATTATTGAACTCACTAGATCATATCCACCTGCCATATATATTGATTAGTGTTCAAACATGGTACATTGAATTTCAAACCACCATTATTGAACTCACTAGATCATATCCACCTGTTATATATTGATTTGTGTTCAAACATGGTACATTGAATTTCAAACCACCATTTTTGAAATCACTAGATCATATCCACCTGCCATATATATTGATTAGTGTTCAAACATGGTACATTGAATTTCAAACCACCATTATTGAACTCACTAGATCATATCCACCTGTTATATATTGATTTGTGTTCAAACATGGTACATTGAATTTCAAACCACCAGTATTGAACTCACTAGATCATATCCACCTGTTATATATTGATTTGTGTTTCAAACATGGTACATTGAAATTCAAACCACCATTATTGAACTCACTAGATCATATCCACCTGCCATATACATTGATTAATGTTCAAAGTACCTTCATTGAATCTCAAACATGGTACATTGAATTTCAAACAACCATTATTGAACTCACTAGATCATATCCACCTGCCATATATATTGATTAGTGTTCAAACATGGTACATTGAATTTCAAACAACCATTATTGAACTCACTAGATCATATCCACCTGTTATATATTGATTAGTGTTCAAACATGGTACATTGAATTTCAAACCACCATAATTGAACTCACTAGATCATATCCACCTGCCATATACATTGATTAGTGTTCAAAGTACCTTCATTGAATCTCAAACATGGTACATTGAAATTCAAACTACCATTATTGAACTCACTAGATCATATCCACCTGCCATATACATTGATTAGTGTTCAAAGTACCTTCATTGAATCTCAAACATGTTACATTGAAATTCAAACCACCATTATTGAACTCACTAGATCATATCCACCTGCCATATACATTGATTAGTGTTCAAAATACCTTCATTGAATCTCAAACATGGTACATTGAATTTCAAACCACCATTATTGAACTCACTAGATCATATCCACCTGTCATCTAGATTGATTAGTGTTCAAACATGGTACATTGAAATTCAAACCACCATTATTGAACTCACTAGATCATATCCACCTGCCATATACATTGATTAATGTTCAAAGTACCTTCATTGAATCTCAAACATGGTACATTGAATTTCGAACCACCATTGTTGAAATCACTAGATCATATCCACCTGTCATCTAGATTGATTAGTGTTCAAACATGGTACATTGAATTTCAAACCACCATTATTGAAATCACTAGATCATATCCACCTGCCATATATATTGATTAGTGTTCAAACATGGTACATTGAAATTCAAACCACCATTATTGAACTCACTAGATCATATCCACCTGCCATATACATTGATTAATGTTCAAAGTACCTTCATTGAATCTCAAACATGGTACATTGAATTTCATATATTGATTAGTGTTCAAAGTGCCTTCATTGAATCTCAAACATGGTACATTGAATTTCAAACCACCATTATTGAACTCACTAGATCATATCAACCTGCCATATATTGATTAATGTTCAAACTTGATTAGTGTTCAAACATGATACATTGAAATTCAAACCAATTTTTTTCCTTGTTTGAGATGTATATATATAATGCAAAGCTGAGGAAATCGATTGTAATTTGAATGAAACAGAAATTGATATATAAAAAGCGCGGCGAGAATCAGGCGGGTGTACACACAATTTAACTGAGCGACGGAGGGCGGGCCTTAGTCTACTCCAACCTTTGTCAAGTTAGTGTTTCAAATTAAATGTACCATGTTTGAGATTCAGTAAGGGTACTTTGAACACAAATCAATCTAGATGGAAGTGGATATGATCTAGTGATTTCAATAATGATGGTTTGAAATTCAATGTACCACGTTGGAGATTCAATGAAAGTACTTTGAACACTAATCAATCTAGATGGAAGTGGATATGATGATGTTTGAGATTCAGTAAGGGTACTCTGAACACTAATCAATCTAGATGGAAGTGGATATGATCTAGTGAGCTGAATAATGGTGGTTTGAAATTCAATGTACCATCTTTGACATTCAATAAGGGTACTTTGAACACTAATCAATCTAGATGGAAGGTGGATATGATCTAGTGAGCTCAATAATGGTGGTTTGAAATTCAATGCACCTTGTTTGAGATGTATATATATAATGCAAAGCTGAGGAAATCGATTGTAATTTGAATGAAACAGAAATTGATATATAAAAAGCGCGGCGAGAATCAGGCGGGTGTACACACAATTTAACTGAGCGACGGAGGGCGGGCCTTAGTCTACTCCAACCTTTGTCAAGTCCTTTGTCAAGTTAGGGTTTCAAATTAAATGTACCATGTTTGAGATTCAGTAAGGGTACTTTGAACACTAATCAATCTAGATGGAAGTGGATATGATCTAGTGATTTCAATAATGATGGTTTGAAATTCAATGTACCACGTTGGAGATTCAATGAAGGTACTTTGAACTTTGAACAATTTCGAACCACCATTATTGAAATCACTAGATCATATCCACCTGCCATCTATATTGATTAGTGTTCAAACATGGTACATTGAATTTCAAACCACCATTATTGAAATCATCAGATCATATCCACTTCCATCTTGCTGTGCGAAATAAACAAAGAATATAAACCTGCTGAATTCGTGTCTCGCACTCTTCACAAGTAGAGTCGACAAATCGCACCAATAATTGAGGGTAATTCGATCGGTAATGAATCGAGATGATAGGTAGATTCAATGTACCACGTTTGTGATTCAATGAGGGTAATTTGAACAGATTCACAAAACAATTGAACTCAGCGACGGAGGGGGGTATCATATCCACCTTCCATCTAGATTAGTATGTTTTCAATGTACCATCATTGAAAACATACTAATCAAGAAGGTGGATATGATACCCCCCCTCCTCCTTTGCTCACCTCAATTCTTTTTTTATAAACAGTTAACATGTTTTTAAACAGGTTACATAACTGTACCGAGATGCAGTGGGCGGGGCTTAGTCAGTTCCAACCCTAACTTGTCAAGAGTTGGAGCAGGAATACGTCCATCTGCTATAAAACAAGTGCATAAACAAAGGCCCATACACCTGACGAATTTTGAACACTAATCAATCTAGGTGGAAGGCGGGTATGATCTTAGTCAATAATGGTTGTTTGAAATTCAATGTACCATGTTTGAGATTCAATGAAGGTACTTTGAACAATAATGGTGGTTTGAAATTCAATGTACCATGTTTGAGATTCAATGATGGTACTTTGAACACTAATCAATATGAAATCAGAGTGAGTGTGTTAGTAAGTGTTCAAAATATCATCATTAAATCTCAAACAAGGTGAATATGATCGTAAGGTACTTAACTGAAGTCTTGACGGATTGGGTTGGAACAGAATTTCATATTTTTTTTTCGAATTTCAATCCGCCATAATTTAATTAATCATTATTGTAATCACTACGCTCATTTTACTCTTAGTGTTTTATCACTTATGAATTAGAGTATGAATTTATGTTTAAAAAATCCTGCGGAGCTCTGTACACGGATTTTTAAAATCCAAAGTTTAATCAATTTCTGCCTTGCAATTCCAAAAATGGCATTGAAATTGCCGTACAATGATGGGGAACTTCTCCGCGCTCTCTTTCCGAGCTCCGCCACTCCACTGCGCCACCAGTTTGAAATTCAATGTACCATGTTTGAGATTCTATGAGGGTATATTGACCACTAATCAATCTAGATGGAAGGTGGTTATGGGATTCATTCAATCTAGATGGAAGGTGGATATGAGACTCCTTTTCATCTTTTTTTTTGAGATTCAATGATGATACTTTGAACACTAACTAATCTATGAGGTCTATGACAAAGATCATTAATCAATATGGATGTAAGGTGGACATATGATCATGTTCAATTCAATAATTGTCAATTTATATGATTAGTTTCTATGATTAGTTCATACAACATTAGTTTAGTAATAGCTAGGCGAATGACAGACAGGATTGGTGGGAATATGTAGTCTATGTGATGGGTAGAATTGAACAATCGATCGAGACCGTTGGCGAGACAACGCGAGGGAATAGGTGGCTAACCATTGTTTGATCTATCATCCTTGACTGATTTTAAGTTTGCCTTTTTCACCTTGTCATGTTTTTTTTAATTCGCATGTAAACCTGATCAACCCTCTGTATTTTAAACCAGAGATCAAACTATATTATTTCTGATCCGCATGTTATGTTCATTTTGTAGTAAGCTGTGAAACTTAACCTCCTTCGTTTTTTTAAACAAAATAATTTATTTTCGATCGATATTTCTACGTTATTTCGAATATCCCCCTTATGATTTATATATTATTCGAAGCATTATACACTAAGCGTCTTCATAATACTACGTTTGTTGATGTATTGATTGACGCGCGCCTGCAGCACGCCGTGAACCTTAGCCTACTTCGCTGTCTTCACTTTATCGTTCATTTGTCTTTATCGTTCACTCGTTCATTTTCGCTCAATTTTTTTATATTCCATTACCAACACATTTACACCTCATGATTTTAGTGGGCATCTTTCGTTTATCCTCAATTAACTATGTCTAAAAAGGATCAGTCCGTTGTACAAACTATTGGACAATCATTCCGCAGTCTATTCATCAAATCTCCCGAAGATCAAGGTAATTTGTACGGTATTTGGTCTGAATCACCAAATGATACGTTCAGGTACTCGTGGTAACCATCGAAAAACCACTGGGGGTGTATTCGCTTCATTTAGAAAGAAGAAAGGAAGCAAGAAAGGTAGGTTGTTGTCCCTCTTTAACGATTAACATCCTATCATATTTCCAGCACAAGTTGGGCATCTTTCTATTTCCACTACCCAGACTCCAGAATGTACATCGACCGCTGATCAGCAAACAGGTACACTGATACCGCTTATGTATTCATCAAAGATATGGATTCAATCGATGGATACCCGTCGATCACGAATTGAATCCATATCTTCAGTCATGCGACGAACGATGTCAAACACTGTCAATGATTCACCTGCCATCTATATTGATTAGTGTTCAAACATGGTACATTGAATTTCAAACGACCATTATTGAAATTACTGGATCATATCCATCCGTCATCTATATTGATTAGTGTTCAAAGTACCTTCATTGAATCTCAAACATGGTACATTGAATTTCAAACCACCATTATTGAACTCACTAGATCATATCCACCTGCCATCTATATTGATTAGTGTTCAAAGTACCTTCATTGAATCTCAAACATGGTACATTGAATTTCAAACGACCATTATTGAAATTACTGGATCATATCCATCCGTCATCTATATTGATTAGTGTTCAAAGTACCTTCATTGAATCTCAAACATGGTACATTGAATTTCAAACCACCATTATTGAACTCACTAGATCATATCCACCTGCCATCTATATTGATTAGTGTTCAAAGTACCTTCATTGAATCTCAAACATGGTACATTGAATTTCAAACCACCATTATTGAACTCACTAGATCATATCCAGTTTATATTTTCAGAAGTTGGGCATCTTTCTATTTCCACAACCCAGACTCCAGAATGTGCATCAGCCGCTGATCAGCAAACAGGTACACTGATACCGCTTATGTATTCATCAAAGATATGAATTTAATCGATCAATACCCGTCGATCACGAATTGAAACCAACCATTTATTTAGTCATGCGACGAACGATGCCTTCAAACACTGTCAATGATTCATCTTGTTTATATTTTCAGAAGTTGGGCATCTTTCTATTTCCACTACTAACACTCATGATTGTGTATCGACCTTTGATCAGAAAACAGGTACACTGATACCGCTTATGTATTCATCAAAGATATGGATTCAATCGATGGATACCCGTCGATCACGAATTGAATCCATATCTTCAGTCATGCGACGAACGATGTCAAACACTGTCTATGATTCACCTGCCATCTATATTGATTAGTGTTCAAACATGGTACATTGAATTTCAAACGACCATTATTGAAATTACTGGATCATATCCATCCGTCATCTATATTGATTAGTGTTCAAAGTACCTTCATTGAATCTCAAACATGGTACATTGAATTTCAAACCACCATTATTGAACTCACTAGATCATATCCAGTTTATATTTTCAGAAGTTGGGCATCTTTCTATTTCCACAACCCAGACTCCAGAATGTGCATCATCCGCTGATCAGAGAACAGGTACACTGATACCGCTTATGTATTCATCAAATATATGAATTTAATCGATGAATACCCGTCGATCACGAATTGAAACCATATCTTCAGTCATGCGACGAACGATGCCTTCAAACTCTCTTGCCGTCAATGCGTCCAGAGTATCCTCTGATCTTTCACACAGCTCGATTTCAACAGGTTTTAATTGTTGACCCTAAATGATGAATGAATGATGGTAGTTTCAGACTCTGTTACGCCAATCGGCTCAGTTGCTCGTAGTGGCTCTTTCATTCCACTAATGCATAAGTCTATGATTGTCTGTGAGCATACGCCTGAGAGTAGATTCTCTTCGATGCAATCATTGACGAAAGGATCCGTAAGAATAAGGTTGATTAGGTTATCATGATAAATCTTTAAAGCCTCGTCGTCTATTTAATGGAGATGGGGATGGTGGTGGTGTTGATGATGTCAATTCAAAAGACATCTCCAGGTCATCTTCAGTCATGAGTGTAAGTTTTACTCTTACATCCACCCAATGATGAATTTGTTTTTTGCAGATAACCCCTCCAGATCCCAAAAACAATGATACTTTCCTCACGTTGATCAGTAACTTCCCTTCGATTAGTAAGTACCTGACATGATTCTAAAATAAGCATCAGTTATAAAATATTGCCCACTAATCAATGAAAAAAGCACTGTATGACGAGAGTGATATATATATATATATATATATATATATATATATATATATATATATATATATATAATGCGATAATGTTGCAGGAGTTAAATGTGGAGCTACAGTAATCGAGAGTCTTTTGAAGAATTTTAAGAAAGGATCAAAACGTCTCCGAGGTATGTATATCAAGGGGCATGTAATAGGTATATATTGTATTATTATGCATCTTTCAGACCTCACACCAATTATATCAAATGAAGACCTGTTAAAAGTCCAGTACCAGTTTTGGGAAGCTACTAAACCTGGTGTGAAGACAAGATCGCAGAAGCCGAAGATTTATAAAGATGACATGATATCTTACCACGGTCGAGAATCCAAAGTTGTCCAAGAGCTGATTGAGATCAATGATGGAACCGTTGTGGAGGTCATCAAAGACTTTCAAGACAGGTGGGTATTCGATGTACTACTTACATTATATAATTGTGTTAAACATCTTGCAATGTCCTTGCCTTGCAGGATGAAGGACATTCTCAAGGTTTTTAAGAAAGAAATGGCACCGAGTCCCCGCAAGTCAATGAAGACGATGAAACGACATCCTCGGAACTCATACGTCAGCCCTCAACCAAACGCTGATATGAGTATGGATGATCTCCAGAAAGCAGTAAACCAGGAGTATTTTTACTACCGGTCAAATGACCATCAAATTTCCTGGCGTAGGAATCCCCTCTTGAAATCTCAGTCTGAATACAATTTCCACCAATTAGAATGATATACAAGATTTACTACTTTTTTTGTATACATATAGCTTGTAACACTATTATTCATTTTCCAATGATCGTTTGATAGTTACTACTACTACTGATACCACTACTACTACTATTATTTTTGATACTACTGCTGTAGAGACAGCATGCATGTGTTATGCTTTATTTTATCATTATACATTCGATGTACATAATATATGTTTATACGGTCCCCCCCCCATCTAGGGTTCTCATCCACAATATACATGTATGCTTCATGTTCTGATTTTTTTGTTTTCACTAAAGATTGTTACATTATTTGGAAGATATAAAGTATAACCAAAATACCATCATTGAATCTCAAACATGGTACATTGAATTTCAAACCACCATTATTGAACTCACTAGATCATATCCACCTTCCATCTATATTGATTAGTGTTCAAAGTACCTGCATTGAATCTCAAACATGGTACATTGAATTTCAAACCACCATTATTGAAATTACTGGATCATATCCACCTGCCATCTATATTGATTAGTGTTCAAACATGGTACATTGAATTTCAAACCTCCATTATTGAACTCACTAGATCATATCCACCTGCCATCTATATTGATTAGTGTTCAAACATGGTACATTGATTTTCAAACCACCATTATTGAAATCACTAGATCATATCCACCTACCATCTATATTGATTAGTGTCCAAAGTTTTAATTACAATAATGCTGACATTAATCGAAAAAAACATAGTATATTTTTTCCCATTTTTAGATCCGCACATCCCTGGTTCAAAATATCACCATTGACTCCCAAAAAAAAGTTCATTTCAAACCACCATTATTGAACTCACTAGATCATATCCACCTGCCATCTAGATTGATTAGTGTTCAACGTACCTTCATTGAATCTCAAACATGGTACATTGAATTTCAAACCACCATTATTGAACTCACTAGATCATATCCACCTGCCATCTAGATTGATTAGTGTTCAACGTACCTTCATTGAATCTCAAACATGGTACATTGAATTTCAAACCACCATTATTGAACTCACTAGATCATATCCACCTGCCATCTAGATTGATTAGTGTTCAAAGTACCTTCATTGAATCTCAAACATGGTACATTGAATTTCAAACCACCATTATTGAACTCACTAGATTATATCCACCTTCCATCTAAAGTGATTAGTGTTCAAAGTACCTCCATTGAATCTCAAACATGGTATATAGAATTTCAAACCAACATTATTGAAATCACTAGATCATATCCACTTCCATCTATATTGATTAGTGTTCAAACATGGTACATTGAATTTCAAACCACCATTATTGAACTCACTAGATCATATCCACCTTCCATCTAAAGTGATTAGTGTTCAAAGTACCTCCATTGAATCTCAAACATGGTACATTTAATTTCAAACCACCATATTAGAACTCACTAGATCATATCCACCTGGCATCTATATTGATTAGTGTTCAAAGTACCTTAATTGAATCTCAAACATGGTACATTTAATTGCAAATCACGATATTAGAACTCACTAGATCATATCCACCTGCCATCTATATTGATTAGTGTTCAAAGTACCTTCATTGAATCTCAAACATGGTACATTGAATTTCAAACCACCATTATTGTTCAAAGTACCTTCATTGAATCTCAAACATGGTACATTGAATTTCAAACCACCATTATTGAACTCACTAGATCATATCCACCTGCCATCTATATTGATTAGTGTTCAAAGTACCTTCATTGAATCTCAAACATGGTACATTGAATTTCAAACCACCATATTAGAACTCACTAGATCATATCCACCTGCCATCTATATTGATTAGTGTTCAAAGTACCTTAATTGAATCTCAAACATGGTACATTTAATTGCAAATCACCATATTAGAACTCACTAGATCATATCCACCTGCCATCTATATTGATTAGTGTTCAAAGTACCTTCATTGAATCTCAAACATGGTACATTGAATTTCAAACCACCATTATTGTTCAAAGTACCTTCATTGAATCTCAAACATGGTACATTGAATTTCAAACCACCATTATTGAACTCACTAGATCATATCCACCTGCCATCTATATTGATTAGTGTTCAAAGTACCTTCATTGAATCTCAAACATGGTACATTGAATTTCAAACCACCATATTAGAACTCACTAGATCATATCCACCTGCCATCTATATTGATTAGTGTTCAAAGTACCTTAATTGAATCTCAAACATGGTACATTTAATTTCAAATCACCATATTAGAACTCACTAGATCATATCCACCTGCCATCTATATTGATTAGTCTTCAAAGTACCTTCATTGAATCTCAAACATGGTGCATTGAATTTCAAACCACCATTATTGTTCAAAGTACCTTCATTGAATCTCAATCATGGTACATTGAATTTCAAACCACCATTATTGAACTCACTAGATCATATCCTCCTGCCATCTATATTGATTAGTGTTCAAAGTACCTTCATTGAATCTCAAACATGGTACATTGAATTTCAAACCAGGGGGTTGGGATACATTTCAGCCAAACATTGGCCCGAATTACCGATTTTTGATCTACCAAAAGTTTAAAAAAAGGGTCCAGACCAGTCAGATTTTCGCCGCGCTCTATATTTATCAACTTTTTATTGCAATTTACTATAGTATTCGAAAGAAACCCTTTTCAAACCATTTTCAACATGATACACAAATGGTGATTTGCACACTAATGAATATCTTTCCTTGGGTATCTTTCGTGAATTGTAAATTGCAATAAAAAGAAGTTCATAAATAAAGAGCGCGGCGAAAATCAGGCGGGTGTACACACAATTGAACTGACAAGGAGTCTCTCTCAGCTTAAGGTGGCGATCAGAGATGAGTCATAGCTCATCTGAAAGCCCGTTTTCTCTAGATTAAGAATATCTGCTTAGAAAAAATGCTAAAGAGGTCGGCACACGGAGATCTAGTGAGTTCAATAATGATGTTTTGAAGTTCAATGTACCATGATTGAGATACAATGAGGGTACTTTGAACACTAATCAATCTAGATGGAATGTGGATATAATCTAGTCAGTTCAATAGATTTACATTAAAGAAAAAGCGTCAGCGTGACCTTATCGTGGTTTGAAATTCAATGCACCTTGTTTTAAAATCATTGATGGTAATTTGAACACTTGGATACAGTTGGAACCGACTAAGCCCCGCCCATCGCCACTGAATTCAGCTTTCCACCAAACCCGTCTAGTGTCCATCGTGCCTACGTCGTAACATCGTTATGACGGATCAGTTAATGGGAATTTCGAAGTGTGTTGGGTATCGAGTGGTTGAGATACTTGGTTTGGGTCGGATCCGGCTACGCCCCGCTCCCCGAAGCTCAGAATATTTGCGTATCAAACCCGTCTGGTGTACGCCGCACTCTTTATTTATCAACTGCTTTTCAGCGTAATGAATAATTGGTGTGTATTTTACATTCACTTATTTTATCGAATTTTATGGCGTTTTGCCGTCATTTAATTGGGCTCTCAGCAAAAGTAAAATTATATGAATTTAAAAAAAAAGGTTGCGTGATGTACCAAAAGCTTTTGTAATTATATAATATATCACACGCACCTATGGCTTTTAAAAAAATTAAAATAAAAAAAAAATCAGAGTGTTCAAAGTACCTTCATTGAATCTCAAACATGGTACATTGAATTTCACTAGATCATATCCACCTGCCATATATATTGACTAGTGTTCAAACTTGAACACTAATCAATCTAGATGAAATGTTTTCAAAGTACTCTCATTGAATCTCAAACATGGTACATTGAATTTCAAACCACGTGATTTCAATAATGTTTGTGATTCAATGAAGGTACTTTGAACACTAATCAATAGAGATAGAATGTGAATATGATCTAGTGAGTTCAATAATGGTGGTTTGAAATTCAATGTACCATGTTTGTGATTCAATGAAGGTACTTTGAACACTAATCAATATATATGGCAGGTGGATATGATCTAGTGATTTCAATAATGGTGGTTTGAAATTCAATGTACCATGTTTGAGATTCAATGAAGGTACTTTGAACACTAATCAATATATATGGCAGGTGGATATGATCTAGTGATTTCAATAATGGTGGTTTGAAATTCAATGTACCATGTTTGAGATTCAATGAAGGTACTTTGAACACTAATCAATATATATGGCAGGTGGATATGATCTAGTGATTACAATAACACTAATCAATAGAGATAGAATGTGAATATGATCTAGTGATTTCAATAATGGTGGTTTGAAATTCAATGTACCATGTTTGTGATTCAATGAAGGTACTTTGAACACTAATCACTATAGATGGCAGGTGGATATGATCTAGTGATTTCAATAATGGTGGTTTGAAATTCAATGTACCATGTTTGTGATTCAATGAAGGTACTTTGAACACTAATCACTATAGATGGCAGGTGGATATGATCTAGTGATTTCAATAATGGTGGTTTGAAATTCAATGTACCATGTTTGAGATTCAATGAAGTTACTTTGAACACTAATCAATCTAGATGGAAGTTGGGTATGATCTGATGATTTCAATAATGGTGGTTTGAAATTCAATGCACCTTGTGTGAGATTCAATGATGGAATTTTGAACACTAATCAGTCTAGTGCATATTAGAAAAACTCTCTAAGGCGCGAGATTAAAACAAGGTATATTGAACAACTAATCATGATGGATTGAAGGTGAATATGCTGATCCGACATTTAAAAAAAGTGATATCAATTTGATAAAACTAGTATGATCTCGAATAGTATGATTTGTCATATGTCTATATTTGTAGAAAAAAAATTGCAAGGGATTTCGTCCATTTTTTAATCAGTTTCTTATGATTAATGATTGAATCTCAAACAAGGTACATTGAATTTACTTTGAACACTACTCAATCTAGATGGAATGTGGATATGATCTTAGTGATTTCATTTTTTAAGGACATTCATTGTATCTCAAACAAGGTACATTGAATTTCAAACCACCAGTATTGACAACATGAGCTTATGGTGGATTAGCATTCAGTATAACTTAGGTGCACCAAACCCGTCGGATTTTCGCCGCGCTCTGAATTTATCTACTTCTTTTTATTACAATTTACAATTATATTGTCTCATGTAATTTGAACGATAATCAATCTATATGTAAGGTGGATATCATAATGGCGATTTCAGTAATGGTGGTCTCAAATTCAAAGTGCCTTGTCTGACATTCAATGATGGTAATTTGAACGATAATCAATCTATATTCAGTTTTCCACAAAACCCGTTTAGTGTCCAACACTATGTGCAACAAGAATAGCCTTCGACCTCTTGATAAATGTGATTTTAATGTTAATGTTCAAACATGGTACATTGAATTTCAAACCACCATTATTGAACTCACTAGATCATATCCACCTTCCATCTATATTGATTAATGTTCAAAGTACCTTCATTGAATCTCAAACATGGTACATTGAATTTCAAACCACAATTATTGAACTCACTAGATCATATCCATCTTCAATCTATATTGATTAGTGTTCAAACATGGTACATTGAATTTCAAACCACCATTATTGTTCAAAGTACCTCCATTGAATCTCAAACATGGTACATTACATTGAATTTCAAACCACCATTATTTGAACTCACTAGATCATATCCATCTTCAATCTATATTGATTAGTGTTCAAACATGGTACATTGAATTTCAAACCACCATTATTGGAATCACTAAGATCATATCCATCTGTCATCTATATTGATTAATGTTCAAAGTTCCTTCATTGAATCTCAAACATGGTACATGATCTAGTGAGTTCAATAATGGTGGTTTGAAATTCAATGTACCATGTTTGAACACTAATCAATCTAGATGGCAGGTGGATATGATCTAGTGATTTCAATAATGGTGGTTTGAAATTCAATGTACCATGTTTGAACACTAATCAATCTAGATGGCAGGTGGATATGATCTAGTGATTTCAAGAATGGTGGTTTGAAATTCAATGTACCATGTTTGAACACTAATCACTATAAATGGAAGGTGGATATACCTGCCATCTAGATTGATTAGTGTTCAAAGTACCTTCATTGAATCTCAAACATGCTACATTGAATTTCAAACCACCATTATTGAACTCACTAGATCATGTCCACCTGCCATATATATTGATTAGTGTTCAAATATGGTACATTGAATTTCGAACCACCATTTTTGAAATCATTAGATCATATCCACATGCCATATATATTGATTAGTGTTCAAACATGGTACATTGAATTTCGAACCACCATTTTTGAAATCATTAGATCATATCCACCTGTCATATATATTGATTAGTGTTCAAACATGGTACATTGAATTTCAAACCACCATTATTGAAATCACTAGATCATATCCACCTGTCATATATATTGATTAGTGTTCAAACATGGTACATTGAATTTCAAACCACCATTATTGAACTCACTAGATCATATCCACATGCCATATATATTGATTAGTATTCAAACATGGTACATTGAATTTCAAACCGCCATTATTGAAATCACTAGATCATATACACCTGTCATCTAGATTGATTAGTGTTCAAAGTACCTTCATTGAATCTCAAACATGGTACATTGAATTTCAAACCACCATTATTGAACTCACTAGATCATATCCACATGCCATATATATTGATTAGTGTTCAAACATGGTACATTGAATTTCAAACCACCATTATTGAAATCACTAGATCATATCCACCTGTCATATATATTGATTAGTGTTGAAAGATGGTACATTGAATTTCAAACCACCATTATTGAACTCACTAGATCATATCCACATGCCATCTAGATTGATTAGTGTTCAAACATGGTACATTGAATTTCAAACCACCATTATTGAAATCACTAGATCATATCCACCTGTCATATATATTGATTAGTGTTCAAACATGGTACATTGAATTTCAAACCACCATTATTGAAATCACTAGATCATATCCACCTGTCATATATATTGATTAGTGTTCAAAGATGGTACATTGAATTTCAAACCACCATTATTGAACTCACTAGATCATATCCACCTGCCATCTAGATTGATTAGTGTTCAAAGAACCTTCATTGAATCTCAAACATGGTACATTGAATTTCAAACCACCATTATTGAAATCACTAGATCATATCCACCTGTCATATATATTGATTAGTGTTCAAACATGGTACATTGAATTTCAAACCACCATTATTGAACTCACTAGATCATATACACATGCCATATATATTGATTAGTGTTCAAACATGGTACATTGAATTTCAAACCACCATTATTGAAATCACTAGATCATATCCACCTGTCATATATATTGATTAGTGTTCAAAGATGGTACATTGAATTTCAAACCACCATTATTGAACTCACTAGATCATATCCACATGCCATCTAGATTGATTAGTGTTCAAACATGGTACATTGAATTTCAAACCATCATTATTGAAATCACTAGATCATATCCACCTGTCATATATATTGATTAGTGTTCAAACATGGTACATTGAATTTCAAACCACCATTATTGAAATCACTAGATCATATCCACCTGTCATATATATTGATTAGTGTTCAAAGATGGTACATTGAATTTCAAACCACCATTATTGAACTCACTAGATCATATCCACCTGCCATCTAGATTGATTAGTGTTCAAAGATGGTACATTGAATTTCAAACCACCATTATTGAACTCACTAGATCATATCCACATGCCATCTAGATTGATTAGTGTTCAAACATGGTACATTGAATTTCAAACCATCATTATTGAAATCACTAGATCATATCCACCTGTCATATATATTGATTAGTGTTCAAACATGGTACATTGAATTTCAAACCACCATTATTGAAATCACTAGATCATATCCACCTGTCATATATATTGATTAGTGTTCAAAGATGGTACATTGAATTTCAAACCACCATTATTGAACTCACTAGATCATATCCACCTGCCATCTAGATTGATTAGTGTTCAAAGAACCTTCATTGAATCTCAAACATGGTACATTGAATTTCAAACCACCATTATTGAACTCACTAGATCATATACACATGCCATATATATTGATTAGTGTTCAAAGATGGTACATTGAATTTCAAACCACCATTATTGAAATCACTAGATCATATCCACCTGTCATATGTATTGATTAGTGTTCAAAGATGGTACATTGAATTTCAAACCACCATTATTGAACTCACTAGATCATATCCACATGCCATATATATTGATTAGTATTCAAACATGGTACATTGAATTTCAAACCGCCATTATTGAAATCACTAGATCATATACACCTGTCATATATATTGATTAGTGTTCAAAGATGGTACATTGAATTTCAAACCACCATTATTGAACTCACTATATCATATCCACCTGCCATCTAGATTGATTAGTGTTCAAAGTACCTTCATTGAATCTCAAACATGGTACATTGAATTTCGAAAAACCATTATTAAAATCAATATATATGGAAGGTGGATATGATCTAGCGATTTCAATAATGGTTGGTTTGAAATTCAATGTACCATCTTTGAACACTAATCAATATATATGGCAGGTGGATATGATCTAATGATTTCAAAAATGGTGGTTCGAAATTCAATGTACCATGTTTGAGATTCAATGATGGTACTTTGAACACTAATCAATATATATGACAGGGTTTGAAATTCAATGTACCATGTTTGAGATTCAATGAAGGTACTTTGAACACTAATCACTGTAAAACATGGTACATTGAATTTCAAACCACCATTATTGAACTCACTAGATCATATTCACATTCCATCTCTATTGATTAGTGTTCAAAGTACCTTCATTGAATCTCAAACATGGTACATTGAATTTCAAACAACGATTTTTGAAATCACTAATTTCAAACCACCATTTTTGAAATCACCACAGGTTTTTAAACAGTTATTGACATGATCATGATCATATCCACCTGTGCGTACACATTGTGCCTACACCCGTCGGATTTTTGCCGCGCTATGCATTTATCAATCTTCACTTTAGTGTAATGAATAATATTAATAATACAAATAATATAATATTAATAGATATGATAATTTTGATAAAACTTATTATGACAGGGGTTTTAAATTCAATGTACCATGTTTGAGATTCAATGAAGGCACTTTGAACACTAATCACTGTAAAACATGGTACATTGAATTTCAAACCACCATTATTGAACTCACTAGATCATATCCACTTCCATCTATAGTGATTAGTGTTCAAAGTACCTTCATTGAATCTCAAACATGATACATTGAATTTCAAACCACCATTATTGAACTTATTGATAAAAAATGTGCGATATCATTCATTACACTAAAAAAAGAAGTTGATAAATAGAGAGTGCGGCGAAAATCAGGCGGGTGTACCCACAGTATTGAAATATCATAATCATATCCACCCTTCATCTTGATTGATTAGTAAATATCATCATTGAATATCAAACAGGGTAAAAATATCATCATTGAATATCAAACAGGGTACCTTGAATTTCCAACAAACCTTATTGAAATCATATTTAAAAACGAAAATTTAGCGAAGTCAGAGTAAGGGTGTTAATAAGTTTTCAAAGTACCATTGTTGAATCTCGAAATATTTCATTACATTAAAAACAAGTTGATAAAAAATTGTTTTTTATCATTCAATATCTTGGCGGTTGTGATCATAGTGAAAGCAATAAAGGTGGTTTGAAATTCAATGTATAATTGTATCAAACAATGATACATTGAATTTTGAGATTCAATGAAGGTACTTTGAACACTGATCAATCTAGATGAAATTCAAACATATATATATATATATATATCCACCTTCCATCTAGATTGATTATTGTTCAAAGTACCATGTTTGAGATTCAATGAATGTACTTTGAACACTAATCAATATATGATCTAGTGAGTTCAAGAATGATGTTTTGAAATTCAATGTACCATGTTTGAGATTCAATGAAGGTACTTTGAACAATAATCAATCTAGATGGAAGGTGGATATGATCTAGTGAGTTCAATAATGGTGGTTTGAAATTCAATGTACCATGTTTGAGATTCAATGAAGGTACTTTGAACACTAATCAATATATATGGCAGGTGGATATGATCTAGTGATTTCAATAATGGTGGTTTGAAATTCAATGTACCATGTTTGAGATTCAATGAAGGTACTTTGAACACTAATCAATATATATGGCAGGTGGATATGATCTAGTGATTTCAATAATGGTGGTTTGAAATTCAATGTACCATGTTTGTGATTCAATGAAGGTACTTTGAACACTAATCAATATATATGGCAGGTGGATATGATCTAGTGATTTCAATAATGGTGGTTTGAAATTCAATGTACCATGTTTGAGATTCAATGAAGGTACTTTGAACACTAATCAATATATATGGCAGGTGGATATGATCTAGTGATTTCAATAATGGTGGTTTGAAATTCAATGTACCATGTTTGTGATTCAATGAAGGTACTTTGAACACTAATCAATATATATGGAAGGTGGATATGATCTAGTGATTTCAATAATGGTTGGTTTGAAATTCAATGTACCATGTTTGAGATTCAATGAAGGTACTTTGAACACTAATCAATATATATGACAGGGGTTTTAAATTCAATGTACCATGTTTGAGATTCAATGAAGGCACTTTGAACACTAATCACTGTAAAACATGGTACATTGAATTTCAAACCACCATTATTGAACTCACTAGATCATATCCACTTCCATCTATAGTGATTAGTGTTCAAAGTACCTTCATTGAATCTCAAACATGATACATTGAATTTCAAACCACCATTATTGAACTTATTGATAAAAAATGTGCGATATCATTCATTACACTAAAAAAAGAAGTTGATAAATAGAGAGTGCGGCGAAAATCAGGCGGGTGTACCCACAGTATTGAAATATCATAATCATATCCACCCTTCATCTTGATTGATTAGTAAATATCATCATTGAATATCAAACAGGGTAAAAATATCATCATTGAATATCAAACAGGGTACCTTGAATTTCCAACAAACCTTATTGAAATCATATTTAAAAACGAAAATTTAGCGAAGTCAGAGTAAGGGTGTTAATAAGTTTTCAAAGTACCATTGTTGAATCTCGAAATATTTCATTACATTAAAAACAAGTTGATAAAAAATTGTTTTTTATCATTCAATATCTTGGCGGTTGTGATCATAGTGAAAGCAATAAAGGTGGTTTGAAATTCAATGTATAATTGTATCAAACAATGATACATTGAATGTTGAGATTCAATGAAGGTACTTTGAACACTGATCAATCTAGATGAAATTCAAACATATATATATATATATATATCCACCTTCCATCTAGATTGATTATTGTTCAAAGTACCATGTTTGAGATTCAATGAATGTACTTTGAACACTAATCAATATATGATCTAGTGAGTTCAAGAATGATGTTTTGAAATTCAATGTACCATGTTTGAGATTCAATGAAGGTACTTTGAACAATAATCAATCTAGATGGAAGGTGGATATGATCTAGTGAGTTCAATAATGGTGGTTTGAAATTCAATGTACCATGTTTGAGATTCAATGAAGGTACTTTGAACAGTAATCAATATAGATGGAAGGTGGATATGATCTAGTGAGTTCAATAATGGTGGTTTGAGATTCAATGTACCATGTTTGAACACTAATCACTATAGATGGCAGGTGGATATGATCTAGTGAGTTCAATAATGGTGGTTTGAAATTCAATGTACCATGTTTGAGATTCAATGAAGGTACTTTGAACACTAATCACTATAGATGACAGGTGGATATGATCTAGTGATTTCAATAATGGTGGTTTGAAATTCAATGTACCATGTTTGAGATTCAATGAAGGTACTTTGAACACTAATCAATATATATGGCAGGTGGATATGATCTAGTGATTACAATAACACTAATCAATAGAGATAGAATGTGAATATGATCTAGTGATTTCAATAATGGTGGTTTGAAATTCAATGTACCATGTTTGTGATTCAATGAAGGTACTTTATTGTTCAAAGTACCTTCATTGAATCTCAAACATGATACATTGAATTACGAACCACCATTTCTGAAATCATTAGATCATATCCACCTGTCATCTAGATAGATTAGTGTTCAACATGGTACATTGAATTTCGAACCACCATTTTTGAAACCATTAGATCATATCCACCTGTCATCTAGATTGATTAGTGTTCAAACATGGTACATTGAATTTCAAACCACCATTATTGAACTCACTAGATCATATCCACCTGCCATATATATTGATTAGTGTTCAAACTACCTTCATTGAATCTCAAACATGGTACATTGAATTTCAAACCACCATTATTGAACTCACTAGATCATATCCACCTGTCATATATATTGATTACTGTTCAAAGATGGTACATTGAATTTCAAACCACCATTATTGAACTCACTAGATCATATCAACCTGCCATCTAGATTGATTAGTGTTCAAAGTACCTTCATTGAATCTCAAACATGGTACATTGAATTTCGAACCACCATTTTTGAAATCACTAGATCATATCAACCTGCCATCTAGATTGATTAGTGTTCAAAGTGCCTTCATTGAATCTCAAACATGATACATTGAATTACGAACCACCATTTTTGAACTCACTAGATCATATCCACCTGTCATATATATTGATTACTGTTCAAAGATGGTACATTGAATTTCAAACCACCATTATTGAACTCACTAGATCATATCAACCTGTCATCTAGATTGATTAGTGTTCAAACATGGTACATTGAATTTCAAACCACCATTATTGAACTCACTAGATCATATCCACCTGCCATATATATTGATTAGTGTTCAAACTACCTTCATTGAATCTCAAACATGGTACATTGAATTTCAAACCACCATTATTGAACTCACTAGATCATATCCACCTGTCATATATATTGATTACTGTTCAAAGATGGTACATTGAATTTCAAACCACCATTATTGAACTCACTAGATCATATCAACCTGCCATCTAGATTGATTAGTGTTCAAAGTACCTTCATTGAATCTCAAACATGGTACATTGAATTTCGAACCACCATTTTTGAAATCACTAGATCATATCAACCTGCCATCTAGATTGATTAGTGTTCAAAGTGCCTTCATTGAATCTCAAACATGATACATTGAATTACGAACCACCATTTTTGAAATCATTAGATCATATCCACCTGTCATCTAGATTGATTAGTGTTCAAACATGGTACATTGAATTTCGAACCACCATTTTTGAAATCATTAGATCATATCCACCTGTCATCTAGATTGATTAGTGTTCAAACATGGTACATTGAATTTCAAACCACGACGCGATGGACACTAGACGGGTTTGGTGGAAAACTGAATATAGATTGATTATCGTTCAAATTACCATCATTGAATTTCAGACAAGGCACTTTGAATTTGAGGCCACCATTACTGAAATCACCATTATGATATCCACCTTTCATATAGATTGATTATCGTTCAAATTCAAGAGACAATATAATTGTAAATTGTAATAAAAAGAAGTGGATAAATTCAGAGCGTGGCGAAAATCCGACGGGTTTGGTGCACCTAAGTTATACTGAATGCTAATCCACACTGTGGGTACACCCGCCTGATTTTCGCCACACTCTCTATTTATCAACTTCTTTTTTTTAGTGTAATGAATGATAGCACACATTTTTTATCGATTATGACATTGAATTACAAACCACCATTATTGAACTCACTAGATCATATCCACCTGCCATCTATATTGATCAGTGTTCAAACATTGAAGAAAAGTTCAGAGGGTCAATAAAGGGTGCAATAATATGGTATGGCTTAGTGAGATTCAATGATGGTACATTGAAAACATACTAATCTAGATGGAAGGTGGATATGATACACCCCCTCCGTCGCTCAGTAAAATTGTGGGTGCCCGCCTGATTTTAGTCACACTCTCTATTTATCAACTTCATTTTAGTGTAATGAATAATGTACAGTTCATGAAAGTTTACAAAGTAACAACATTGAATTTCAATCCACCAATATACGGGGTACCAGTATTGACAACATGAGCTTATGGTGGATTAGCATTCAGTATAACTTAGGTGCACCAAACCCGTCGAATTTTCGCCGCACTCTGAATTTATCCACTTCTTTTTAGTACAATTTACAATTATATTGTCTCTTGTAATTTGAACGATAATCAATCTATATGTAAGGTGGATATCATAATGGCGATTTCAGTAATGGTGGTCTCAAATTCAAAGTGCCTTGTCTGCAATTCAATGATGGTAATTTGAACACTAATCAATATAGATGGCAGGTGGATATGATCTAGTGAGTTCAATAATGGTGGTTTGAAATTCAATGTACCATGTTTGAACACTAATCAATATAGATGACAGGTGGATATGAAAAAAAAATTATTGAAATCAATAAGACCATATCCACTCACATCTCTATTGATTAGTGTTCAAAGTACCCTTATTAAATCTCAAACAATGAAGGTACTTTGAACACTAATCAATAGAGATGGAATGTGGATATGATCTACTGAGTTCAATAATGGTGGTCTGAAATTCAATGTACCATGTTTCAACACTAATCAATATAGATGGAAGGTGGATATTATCTAGTGAGTTCAATAATGGTGGTTTGAAATTCAATGTACCATGTTTGAACACTAATCAATATATATGGCAGGTGGATATGATCTAGTGAGTTCAATAATGGTGGTTTGAAATTCAATGTACCATGTTTGAACACTAATCAATATATATGGCAGGTGGATATGATCTAGTGAGTTCAATAATGGCGGTTTGAAATTCAATGTACCATGTTTGAACACTAATCAATCTAGATGGCAGGTGGATATGATCTAGTGATCTCAATAATGGTGGTTTGAAATTCAATGTACCATGTTTGAACACTAATCTATCTATATGACAGGTGGATATGATCTAGTGAGTTCAATAATGGTGGTTTGAAATTCAATGTACCATGTTTGAACACTAATCAATAAATATGGCAGGTGGATATGATCTAGTAGTTCAATAATGGTGGTTCGAAATTCAATGTATCATGTTTGAGATTCAATGAAGGTACCTTGAACACTAATCAATATATATGGCAGGTGGATATGATCTAGTGAGTTCAATAATGGCGGTTTGAAATTCAATGTACCATGTTTGAACACTAATCAATATATATGGCAGGTGGATATGATCTAGTGAGTTCAATAATGGTGGTTTGAAATTCAATGTACCATGTTTGAACACAAATCAATATATAACAGGTGGATATGATCTAGTGAGTTCAATAATGGTGGTTTGAAATTCAATGTACCATGTTTGAACACTAATCAATATATATGGCAGGTGGATATGATCTAGTGAGTTCAATAATGAGATCATATCCACCTGTCATCTAGATTGATTAGTATTCAAAGATGGTACATTGAATTTCAAACCACCATTATTGAAATCACTAGATCATATCCACCTGCCATATATATTGATTAGTGTTCAAGGTACCTTCATTGAATCTCAAACATGGTACATTGAATTTCGAACCACCATTTTTGAAATCACTAGATCATATCCACCTGCCATATATATTGATTAGTGTTCAAAGTACCTTCATTGAATCTCAAACATGGTACATTGATTTTCGAACCACTATTTTTGAAATCACTAGATCATATCAACCTGTCATCTAGATTGATTAGTGTTCAAAGATGGTACATTGAATTTCAAACCACTATTATTGAACTCACTAGATCATATCCACCTGCCATATATATTGATTAGTGTTCAAAGTACCTTCATTGAATCTCAAACATGGTACATTGAATTTCGAACCACTATTTTTGAAATCACTAGATCATATCAACCTGTCATCTAGATTGATTAGTGTTCAAAGATGGTACATTGAATTTCAAACCACTATTATTGAACTCACTAGATCATATCCACCTGCCATATGTGTTCAAATTACCTTCATTGAATCTCAAACATGGTACATTGAATTTCAAACCACCATTATTGAACTCACTAGATCATATCCACCTGCCATATATATTGATTAGTGTTCAAACATGGTACATTGAATTTCAAACCACATTGATTAGTGTTCAAAGTACCTTCATTGAATCTCAAACATGGTACATTGAATTTCAAACCACCATTATTGAACTCACTAGATACCACCATTATTGAAATCAATAGATCATATCCACCTGTCATATATATTGATTAGTGTTCAAACATGGTACATTGAATTTCAAACCACCATTATTGAACTCACTAGATCATATCCACATGCCATATATATTGATTAGTGTTCAAACATGGTACATTGAATTTCAAACCACCATTATTGAACTCACTAGATCATATCTACCTGTCATAAACATGGTACATTGAATTTCAAACCACATTGATTAGTGTTCAAAGTACCTTCATTGAATCTCAAACATGGTACATTGAATTTCAAACCACCATTATTGAACTCACTAGATACCACCATTATTGAAATCACTAGATCATATCCACCTGTCATATATATTGATTAGTGTTCAAACATGGTACATTGAATTTCAAACCACCATTATTGAACTCACTAGATCATATCCACATGCCATATATATTGATTAGTGTTCAAACATGGTACATTGAATTTCAAACCACCATTATTGAAATCACTAGATCATATCCACCTGTCATATATATTGATTAGTGTGCAAAGATGGTACATTGAATTTCAAACCCTTAGAGTGGGTTGGAACCGAAAAACAATGAAGATGAAGATGTGTTAGGTAGGTGTGTGTAAAAAAAAACTGACATGAATATGTACCGATGATTGTAATTTGAATAAAACAGAAGTTGATAAATAAAAAGCGCGGCGAAAATCAGGCGGGTGTACCCACGATTGAACTAATGATTGTAATTTGAATAAACCAGAAGTTGATAAGTAAAAAGCGCGGCGAAAATTAGGCGGGTGTACGCACAATTGGTCTGCGCGGCGGAGGGCGGGTCTTAGTCTGCTGTTTTTTTGGCCCGGGGAAAATTTATATTACATTGAACTAGCTATCACTTTCCACTCGAGATTCATTAATTAGTTTCCATGTCTCCATTGCGCGGTCTAAATGTGATGTCTCAAGGTGAATACGATTTTAGTGGTTTCACTAACGGTGTTTTTTTTCAACGGACATTTTTAAAATTCTAAAAATTTTATAAAAAATAACACGGAATACTCATTCCGTCTCGATTTATTGATATACTTGCTCTGATTTCTTTTCATCATTCAATAACTCCAAATCTATAATGAAAGTGAACAACATGGTACAAAAAAGGGTGATTTGAATACTAATGAATATCTTTTCACGGGTATCTTTCGACAAGGGTTGTTTAGGGTAACTTGACAAAGAACCTTGTTTGAGATTCAAAAATAGTACTACTTTGACCACTAATCAATCTAGATGGAAGGTGGATATGATACCCCCCCCCTCCGTTCAATTGTGGGTACACCCGCCTGATTTTAGTCGCACTCTCTATTTATCAACTTCATTTTAGTGTAACGAATAATATACACTCACAGAAAAATCCCTAACACCATTATTGAAATTACTGGATCATATCCATCTGTCATCTATATTGATTAGTATTCAAAAAAGGATCTACAATCATTCATTACACTAAACCAGAAGTTAATAAGTAAAAAGCGCTGCGAAAATCCGGCGGGTGTAGACACAATTGGTCTGCGCGGCGAAGGGCGGGGCTTTGTCTGCTCCAACGCTTGTCAAGTTAGGGTTTAGTGTAATGAATGATAGATGACTTTTGAATGCTAACCAATCTAGATGACAGATGCATATATGCATATATGATCCAGTAATTTCAATAATGGTGGTTTTTTTTTAAATTCAAAATCCAGAGCAAAATATATTATTCATTACACTAAAAAGAAGTTGATAAATAAAGAGCGCGGCGAAAATCCGGCGGGTGTACACACATTTGGTCTGATCGGCGAATATATATGCCTACGTCATATAATGATTACTCTCTGATCATATACACCTTCGATCTAGATTGATTAGTGTTCAAAGTACCTTCATTGAATCTCAAACATGGTACATTGAATTTCAAACCACCATTATTGAAATCACTAGATCATATCCACCTTCCATCTAGATTGATTAGTGTTCAAAATAACTTCATTGAATCTCAAACATGGTACATTGAATTTCAAACCACCATTATTGAAATCACTAGATCATATCCACCTGCCATATATATTGATTAGTGTTCAAAGTACCTTCATTGAATCTCAAACATGGTACATTGAATTTCAAACCACCATTATTGAAATCACTAGATCATATCCACCTGCCATCTATATTGATTAGTGTTCAAAGTACCTTCATTGAATCTCAAACATGGTACATTGAATTTCAAACCACCATTATTGAAATCACTAGATCATATCCACCTGCCATATATATTGATTAGTGTTCAAAGTACCTTCATTGAATCACAAACATTATTGAAATCACGTGGTTTGAAATTCAATGTACCATGTTTGAGATTCAATGATAGTACTTTGAAAACATTTCATCTAGATTGATTAGTGTTATTAGTATTCAAACATGGTAGATTGACTTACAAACCACCATTATTGAACTCACTATATCATATCCACCTGCCATCTATATTGATTAGTGTTCAAACATGGTACATTGAATTTCAAACCACCATTATTTGAACTCACTAGATCATATCCATCTTCAATCTATATTGATTAGTGTTCAAACATGGTACATTGAATTTCAAACCACCATTATTGTTCAAAGTACCTTCATTGAATCTCAAACATGGTACATTGAATTTCAAACCACCATTATTGGAATCACTAAGATCATATCCATCTGTCATCTATATTGATTAATGTTCAAAGTACCTTCATTGAATCTCAAACATGGTACATTGAATTTCAAACCACAATTATTGAACTCACTAGATCATATCCATCTTCAATCTATATTGATTAGTGTTCAAACATGGTACATTGAATTTCAAACCACCATTATTGTTCAAAGTACCTCCATTGAATCTCAAACATGGTACATTACATTGAATTTCAAACCACCATTATTTGAACTCACTAGATCATATCCATCTTCAATCTATATTGATTAGTGTTCAAACATGGTACATTGAATTTCAAACCACCATTATTGGAATCACTAAGATCATATCCATCTGTCATCTATATTGATTAATGTTCAAAGTTCCTTCATTGAATCTCAAACATGGTACATTGAATTTCAAACCACCATTATTGAACTCACTAGATCATATCCACCTGCCATATATATTGATTAATGTTCAAAGTACCTTCATTGAATCTCAAACATGGTACATTGAATTTCAAACCACCATTATTGAACTCACTAGATCATATCCACCTGCCATATATATTGGTGTTCAAACATGGTACTTTGATTTTCACGCCTGTCTAATTCATTTTTCATGATAAAAATTCAAGTTAAAAAAATGTAACTTTTCTCAGAGGCGAAAGTTAAAAAAGGGGTCCAGAAGTTAATCGATGAAATCAACGTTTTCTGAGAGGGTCATTAAACAGCTCGGCGTACACCAGAAGGGTTATGTGCACAATTGAACTTAGCGGAGCTGGGCAGGGTTTAGTCAGTTCCAACCCTCCGTCGATCAGTTCAATTATGCATACACCCGGCTGATTTTCGCCGCGCTCTTTATTTATCAACTTTATTTTAGTGTAATGAATAGTGTACTATACTTTTCCATTCTCAACAAAAAAAACGATCTAGATTGATTCCTGTTCAAAGGAAGGTTAATATGATCGTAATCAATAAAGATAAATTGAAGTCTTGACGGATTGGGTTGCAACCGACTAAGGGGTTGGAGTAGACTTTGATTGAATGATTAACCAAAATTATCAACTCTAGGTGTATGCACTATATTGCCACCGCCGCTAAGTTCAATTGTGATTTTTTTTAAAGACAAGTTAGTACTGTAATTGCTAAGCGCAATAAAAACAAAAATAGATTTATTAGATCATATCCACCTGCCATATATATTGATTAGTGTTCAAAGTACCTTCATTGAATCACAAACATTATTGAAATCACGTGGTTTGAAATTCAATGTACCATGTTTGAGATTCAATGATAGTACTTTGAAAACATTTCATCTAGATTGATTAGTGTTATTAGTATTCAAACATGGTAGATTGACTTACAAACCACCATTATTGAACTCACTATATCATATCCACCTGCCATCTATATTGATTAGTGTTCAAACATGGTACATTGAATTTCAAACCACCATTATTTGAACTCACTAGATCATATCCATCTTCAATCTATATTGATTAGTGTTCAAACATGGTACATTGAATTTCAAACCACCATTATTGTTCAAAGTACCTTCATTGAATCTCAAACATGGTACATTGAATTTCAAACCACCATTATTGGAATCACTAAGATCATATCCATCTGTCATCTATATTGATTAATGTTCAAAGTACCTTCATTGAATCTCAAACATGGTACATTGAATTTCAAACCACAATTATTGAACTCACTAGATCATATCCATCTTCAATCTATATTGATTAGTGTTCAAACATGGTACATTGAATTTCAAACCACCATTATTGTTCAAAGTACCTCCATTGAATCTCAAACATGGTACATTACATTGAATTTCAAACCACCATTATTTGAACTCACTAGATCATATCCATCTTCAATCTATATTGATTAGTGTTCAAACATGGTACATTGAATTTCAAACCACCATTATTGGAATCACTAAGATCATATCCATCTGTCATCTATATTGATTAATGTTCAAAGTTCCTTCATTGAATCTCAAACATGGTACATTGAATTTCAAACCACCATTATTGAACTCACTAGATCATATCCACCTGCCATATATATTGATTAATGTTCAAAGTACCTTCATTGAATCTCAAACATGGTACATTGAATTTCAAACCACCATTATTGAACTCACTAGATCATATCCACCTGCCATATATATTGGTGTTCAAACATGGTACTTTGATTTTCACGCCTGTCTAATTCATTTTTCATGATAAAAATTCAAGTTAAAAAAATGTAACTTTTCTCAGAGGCGAAAGTTAAAAAAGGGGTCCAGAAGTTAATCGATGAAATCAACGTTTTCTGAGAGGGTCATTAAACAGCTCGGCGTACACCAGAAGGGTTATGTGCACAATTGAACTTAGCGGAGCTGGGCAGGGTTTAGTCAGTTCCAACCCTCCGTCGATCAGTTCAATTATGCATACACCCGGCTGATTTTCGCCGCGCTCTTTATTTATCAACTTTATTTTAGTGTAATGAATAGTGTACTATACTTTTCCATTCTCAACAAAAAAAACGATCTAGATTGATTCCTGTTCAAAGGAAGGTTAATATGATCGTAATCAATAAAGATAAATTGAAGTCTTGACGGATTGGGTTGCAACCGACTAAGGGGTTGGAGTAGACTTTGATTGAATGATTAACCAAAATTATCAACTCTAGGTGTATGCACTATATTGCCACCGCCGCTAAGTTCAATTGTGATTTTTTTTAAAGACAAGTTAGTACTGTAATTGCTAAGCGCAATAAAAACAAAAATAGATTTATTAGATCATATCCACCTGTCATATATATTGATTAGTGTTCAAACATGGTACATTGAATTTCAAACCACCATTATTGAAATCACTAGATCATATCCACCTGTCATATATATTGATTAGTGTTCAAACTTGAACACTAATCAATCTAGATGAAATGTTTTCAAAGTACTCTCATTGAATCTCAAACATGGTACATTGAATTTCAAACCACGTGATTTCAATAATGTTTGTGATTCAATGAAGGTACTTTGAACACTAATCAATATATATGGCAGGTGGATATGATCTAGTGATTTCAATAATGGTGGTTTGAAATTCAATGTACCATGTTTGAGATTCAATGAAGGTACTTTGAACACTAATCAATATATATGGCAGGTGGATATGATCTAGTGATTTCAATAATGGTGGTTTGAAATTCAATGTACCATGTTTGAGATTCAATGAAGGTACTTTGAACACTAATCAATATATATGGCAGGTGGATATGATCTAGTGATTTCAATAATGGTGGTTTGAAATTCAATGTACCATGTTTGAGATTCAATGAAGGTACTTTGAACACTAATCAATATATATGGCAGGTGGATATGATCTAGTGATTTCAATAATGGTGGTTTGAAATTCAATGTACCATGTTTGTGATTCAATGAAGGTACTTTGAACACTAATCAATATATATGGAAGGTGGATATGATCTAGTGATTTCAATAATGGTTGGTTTGAAATTCAATGTACCATGTTTGAGATTCAATGAAGGTACTTTGAACACTAATCAATATATATGACAGGGGTTTTAAATTCAATGTACCATGTTTGAGATTCAATGAAGGCACTTTGAACACTAATCACTGTAAAACATGGTACATTGAATTTCAAACCACCATTATTGAACTCACTAGATCATATCCACTTCCATCTATAGTGATTAGTGTTCAAAGTACCTTCATTGAATCTCAAACATGATACATTGAATTTCAAACCACCATTATTGAACTTATTGATAAAAAATGTGCGATATCATTCATTACACTAAAAAAAGAAGTTGATAAATAGAGAGTGCGGCGAAAATCAGGCGGGTGTACCCACAGTATTGAAATATCATAATCATATCCACCCTTCATCTTGATTGATTAGTAAATATCATCATTGAATATCAAACAGGGTAAAAATATCATCATTGAATATCAAACAGGGTACCTTGAATTTCCAACAAACCTTATTGAAATCATATTTAAAAACGAAAATTTAGCGAAGTCAGAGTAAGGGTGTTAATAAGTTTTCAAAGTACCATTGTTGAATCTCGAAATATTTCATTACATTAAAAACAAGTTGATAAAAAATTGTTTTTTATCATTCAATATCTTGGCGGTTGTGATCATAGTGAAAGCAATAAAGGTGGTTTGAAATTTAATGTATAATTGTATCAAACAATGATACATTGAATTTTGAGATTCAATGAAGGTACTTTGAACACTGATCAATCTAGATGAAATTCAAACATATATATATATATATATCCACCTTCCATCTAGATTGATTATTGTTCAAAGTACCATGTTTGAGATTCAATGAATGTACTTTGAACACTAATCAATATATGATCTAGTGAGTTCAAGAATGATGTTTTGAAATTCAATGTACCATGTTTGAGATTCAATGAAGGTACTTTGAACAATAATCAATCTAGATGGAAGGTGGATATGATCTAGTGAGTTCAATAATGGTGGTTTGAAATTCAATGTACCATGTTTGAGATTCAATGAAGGTACTTTGAACACTAATCAATATATATGGCAGGTGGATATGATCTAGTGATTTCAATAATGGTGGTTTGAAATTCAATGTACCATGTTTGAGATTCAATGAAGGTACTTTGAACACTAATCAATATATATGGCAGGTGGATATGATCTAGTGATTTCAATAATGGTGGTTTGAAATTCAATGTACCATGTTTGTGATTCAATGAAGGTACTTTGAACACTAATCAATATATATGGAAGGTGGATATGATCTAGTGATTTCAATAATGGTTGGTTTGAAATTCAATGTACCATGTTTGAGATTCAATGAAGGTACTTTGAACACTAATCAATATATATGACAGGGGTTTTAAATTCAATGTACCATGTTTGAGATTCAATGAAGGCACTTTGAACACTAATCACTGTAAAACATGGTACATTGAATTTCAAACCACCATTATTGAACTCACTAGATCATATCCACTTCCATCTATAGTGATTAGTGTTCAAAGTACCTTCATTGAATCTCAAACATGATACATTGAATTTCAAACCACCATTATTGAACTTATTGATAAAAAATGTGCGATATCATTCATTACACTAAAAAAAGAAGTTGATAAATAGAGAGTGCGGCGAAAATCAGGCGGGTGTACCCACAGTATTGAAATATCATAATCATATCCACCCTTCATCTTGATTGATTAGTAAATATCATCATTGAATATCAAACAGGGTAAAAATATCATCATTGAATATCAAACAGGGTACCTTGAATTTCCAACAAACCTTATTGAAATCATATTTAAAAACGAAAATTTAGCGAAGTCAGAGTAAGGGTGTTAATAAGTTTTCAAAGTACCATTGTTGAATCTCGAAATATTTCATTACATTAAAAACAAGTTGATAAAAAATTGTTTTTTATCATTCAATATCTTGGCGGTTGTGATCATAGTGAAAGCAATAAAGGTGGTTTGAAATTCAATGTATAATTGTATCAAACAATGATACATTGAATTTTGAGATTCAATGAAGGTACTTTGAACACTGATCAATCTAGATGAAATTCAAACATATATATATATATATATATCCACCTTCCATCTAGATTGATTATTGTTCAAAGTACCATGTTTGAGATTCAATGAATGTACTTTGAACACTAATCAATATATGATCTAGTGAGTTCAAGAATGATGTTTTGAAATTCAATGTACCATGTTTGAGATTCAATGAAGGTACTTTGAACAATAATCAATCTAGATGGAAGGTGGATATGATCTAGTGAGTTCAATAATGGTGGTTTGAAATTCAATGTACCATGTTTGAGATTCAATGAAGGTACTTTGAACAGTAATCAATATAGATGGAAGGTGGATATGATCTAGTGAGTTCAATAATGGTGGTTTGAGATTCAATGTACCATGTTTGAACACTAATCACTATAGATGGCAGGTGGATATGATCTAGTGAGTTCAATAATGGTGGTTTGAAATTCAATGTACCATGTTTGAGATTCAATGAAGGTACTTTGAACACTAATCAATATATATGGCAGGTGGATATGATCTAGTGATTACAATAACACTAATCAATAGAGATAGAATGTGAATATGATCTAGTGATTTCAATAATGGTGGTTTGAAATTCAATGTACCATGTTTGAGATTCAATGAAGGTACTTTGAACACTAATCAATATATATGGCAGGTGGATATGATCTAGTGATTACAATAACACTAATCAATAGAGATAGAATGTGAATATGATCTAGTGATTTCAATAATGGTGGTTTGAAATTCAATGTACCATGTTTGAGATTCAATGAAGGTACTTTGAACACTAATCAATATATATGGCAGGTGGATATGATCTAGTGATTACAATAACACTAATCAATAGAGATAGAATGTGAATATGATCTAGTGATTTCAATAATGGTGGTTTGAAATTCAATGTACCATGTTTGTGATTCAATGAAGGTACTTTATTGTTCAAAGTACCTTCATTGAATCTCAAACATGATACATTGAATTACGAACCACCATTTCTGAAATCATTAGATCATATCCACCTGTCATCTAGATAGATTAGTGTTCAAACATGGTACATTGAATTTCGAACCACCATTTTTGAAACCATTAGATCATATCCACCTGTCATCTAGATTGATTAGTGTTCAAACATGGTACATTGAATTTCAAACCACCATTATTGAACTCACTAGATCATATCCACCTGCCATATATATTGATTAGTGTTCAAACTACCTTCATTGAATCTCAAACATGGTACATTGAATTTCAAACCACCATTATTGAACTCACTAGATCATATCCACCTGTCATATATATTGATTACTGTTCAAAGATGGTACATTGAATTTCAAACCACCATTATTGAACTCACTAGATCATATCAACCTGCCATCTAGATTGATTAGTGTTCAAAGTACCTTCATTGAATCTCAAACATGGTACATTGAATTTCGAACCACCATTTTTGAAATCACTAGATCATATCAACCTGCCATCTAGATTGATTAGTGTTCAAAGTGCCTTCATTGAATCTCAAACATGATACATTGAATTACGAACCACCATTTTTGAAATCATTAGATCATATCCACCTGTCATCTAGATTGATTAGTGTTCAAACATGGTACATTGAATTTCGAACCACCATTTTTGAAATCATTAGATCATATCCACCTGTCATCTAGATTGATTAGTGTTCAAACATGGTACATTGAATTTCAAACCACGACGCGATGGACACTAGACGGGTTTGGTGGAAAACTGAATATAGATTGATTATCGTTCAAATTACCATCATTGAATTTCAGACAAGGCACTTTGAATTTGAGGCCACCATTACTGAAATCACCATTATGATATCCACCTTTCATATAGATTGATTATCGTTCAAATTCAAGAGACAATATAATTGTAAATTGTAATAAAAAGAAGTGGATAAATTCAGAGCGTGGCGAAAATCCGACGGGTTTGGTGCACCTAAGTTATACTGAATGCTAATCCACACTGTGGGTACACCCGCCTGATTTTCGCCACACTCTCTATTTATCAACTTCTTTTTTTTAGTGTAATGAATGATAGCACACATTTTTTATCGATTATGACATTGAATTACAAACCACCATTATTGAACTCACTAGATCATATCCACCTGCCATCTATATTGATCAGTGTTCAAAGTACCTTCATTGAATCCCAAACATGATACATTGAATTACAAACCACCATTATTGAAATCACTAGATCATATCCACCTGCCATCTATATTGATCAGTGTTCAAACATTGAAGAAAAGTTCAGAGGGTCAATAAAGGGTGCAATAATATGGTATGGCTTAGTGAGATTCAATGATGGTACATTGAAAACATACTAATCTAGATGGAAGGTGGATATGATACACCCCCTCCGTCGCTCAGTAAAATTGTGGGTGCCCGCCTGATTTTAGTCACACTCTCTATTTATCAACTTCATTTTAGTGTAATGAATAATGTACAGTTCATGAAAGTTTACAAAGTAACAACATTGAATTTCAATCCACCAATATACGGGGTACCAGTATTGACAACATGAGCTTATGGTGGATTAGCATTCAGTATAACTTAGGTGCACCAAACCCGTCGAATTTTCGCCGCGCTCTGAATTTATCCACTTCTTTTTAGTACAATTTACAATTATATTGTCTCTTGTAATTTGAACGATAATCAATCTATATGTAAGGTGGATATCATAATGGCGATTTCAGTAATGGTGGTCTCAAATTCAAAGTGCCTTGTCTGCAATTCAATGATGGTAATTTGAACACTAATCAATATAGATGGCAGGTGGATATGATCTAGTGAGTTCAATAATGGTGGTTTGAAATTCAATGTACCATGTTTGAACACTAATCAATATAGATGACAGGTGGATATGATCTAGTGATCTCAATAATGGTGGTTTGAAATTCAATGTACCATGTTTGAACACTAATCTATCTATATGACAGGTGGATATGATCTAGTGAGTTCAATAATGGTGGTTTGAAATTCAATGTACCATGTTTGAACACTAATCAATAAATATGGCAGGTGGATATGATCTAGTAGTTCAATAATGGTGGTTCGAAATTCAATGTATCATGTTTGAGATTCAATGAAGGTACCTTGAACACTAATCAATATATATGGCAGGTGGATATGATCTAGTGAGTTCAATAATGGCGGTTTGAAATTCAATGTACCATGTTTGAACACTAATCAATATATATGGCAGGTGGATATGATCTAGTGAGTTCAATAATGGTGGTTTGAAATTCAATGTACCATGTTTGAACACAAATCAATATATAACAGGTGGATATGATCTAGTGAGTTCAATAATGGTGGTTTGAAATTCAATGTACCATGTTTGAACACTAATCAATATATATGGCAGGTGGATATGATCTAGTGAGTTCAATAATGAGATCATATCCACCTGTCATCTAGATTGATTAGTATTCAAAGATGGTACATTGAATTTCAAACCACCATTATTGAAATCACTAGATCATATCTACCTGCCATATATATTGATTAGTGTTCAAGGTACCTTCATTGAATCTCAAACATGGTACATTGAATTTCGAACCACCATTTTTGAAATCACTAGATCATATCCACCTGCCATATATATTGATTAGTGTTCAAAGTACCTTCATTGAATCTCAAACATGGTACATTGATTTTCGAACCACTATTTTTGAAATCACTAGATCATATCAACCTGTCATCTAGATTGATTAGTGTTCAAAGATGGTACATTGAATTTCAAACCACTATTATTGAACTCACTAGATCATATCCACCTGCCATATATATTGATTAGTGTTCAAAGTACCTTCATTGAATCTCAAACATGGTACATTGAATTTCGAACCACTATTTTTGAAATCACTAGATCATATCAACCTGTCATCTAGATTGATTAGTGTTCAAAGATGGTACATTGAATTTCAAACCACTATTATTGAACTCACTAGATCATATCCACCTGCCATATGTGTTCAAATTACCTTCATTGAATCTCAAACATGGTACATTGAATTTCAAACCACTATTATTGAACTCACTAGATCATATCCACCTGCCATATGTGTTCAAATTACCTTCATTGAATCTCAAACATGGTACATTGAATTTCAAACCACCATTATTGAACTCACTAGATCATATCCACCTGCCATATATATTGATTAGTGTTCAAACATGGTACATTGAATTTCAAACCACATTGATTAGTGTTCAAAGTACCTTCATTGAATCTCAAACATGGTACATTGAATTTCAAACCACCATTATTGAACTCACTAGATACCACCATTATTGAAATCAATAGATCATATCCACCTGTCATATATATTGATTAGTGTTCAAACATGGTACATTGAATTTCAAACCACCATTATTGAACTCACTAGATCATATCCACATGCCATATATATTGATTAGTGTTCAAACATGGTACATTGAATTTCAAACCACCATTATTGAACTCACTAGATCATATCTACCTGTCATAAACATGGTACATTGAATTTCAAACCACATTGATTAGTGTTCAAAGTACCTTCATTGAATCTCAAACATGGTACATTGAATTTCAAACCACCATTATTGAACTCACTAGATACCACCATTATTGAAATCACTAGATCATATCCACCTGTCATATATATTGATTAGTGTTCAAACATGGTACATTGAATTTCAAACCACCATTATTGAACTCACTAGATCATATCCACATGCCATATATATTGATTAGTGTTCAAACATGGTACATTGAATTTCAAACCACCATTATTGAAATCACTAGATCATATCCACCTGTCATATATATTGATTAGTGTGCAAAGATGGTACATTGAATTTCAAACCCTTAGAGTGGGTTGGAACCGAAAAACAATGAAGATGAAGATGTGTTAGGTAGGTGTGTGTAAAAAAAAACTGACATGAATATGTACCGATGATTGTAATTTGAATAAAACAGAAGTTGATAAATAAAAAGCGCGGCGAAAATCAGGCGGGTGTACCCACGATTGAACTAATGATTGTAATTTGAATAAACCAGAAGTTGATAAGTAAAAAGCGCGGCGAAAATTAGGCGGGTGTACGCACAATTGGTCTGCGCGGCGGAGGGCGGGTCTTAGTCTGCTGTTTTTTTGGCCCGGGGAAAATTTATATTACATTGAACTAGCTATCACTTTCCACTCGAGATTCATTAATTAGTTTCCATGTCTCCATTGCGCGGTCTAAATGTGATGTCTCAAGGTGAATACGATTTTAGTGGTTTCACTAACGGTGTTTTTTTTCAACGGACATTTTTAAAATTCTAAAAATTTTATAAAAAATAACACGGAATACTCATTCCGTCTCGATTTATTGATATACTTGCTCTGATTTCTTTTCATCATTCAATAACTCCAAATCTATAATGAAAGTGAACAACATGATACAAAAAAGGGTGATTTGAATACTAATGAATATCTTTTCACGGGTATCTTTCGACAAGGGTTGTTTAGGGTAACTTGACAAAGAACCTTGTTTGAGATTCAAAAATAGTACTACTTTGACCACTAATCAATCTAGATGGAAGGTGGATATGATACCCCCCCCCCCTCCGTTCAATTGTGGGTACACCCGCCTGATTTTAGTCGCACTCTCTATTTATCAACTTCATTTTAGTGTAACGAATAATATACACTCACAGAAAAATCCCTAACACCATTATTGAAATTACTGGATCATATCCATCTGTCATCTATATTGATTAGTATTCAAAAAAGGATCTACAATCATTCATTACACTAAACCAGAAGTTAATAAGTAAAAAGCGCTGCGAAAATCCGGCGGGTGTAGACACAATTGGTCTGCGCGGCGAAGGGCGGGGCTTTGTCTGCTCCAACGCTTGTCAAGTTAGGGTTTAGTGTAATGAATGATAGATGACTTTTGAATGCTAACCAATCTAGATGACAGATGCATATATGCATATATGATCCAGTAATTTCAATAATGGTGGTTTTTTTTTTAAATTCAAAATCCAGAGCAAAATATATTATTCATTACACTAAAAAGAAGTTGATAAATAAAGAGCGCGGCGAAAATCCGGCGGGTGTACACACATTTGGTCTGATCGGCGAATATATATGCCTACGTCATATAATGATTACTCTCTATTTATCAACAATGATGGTACATTGAAACATACCAATCCAGAAGGTGGATATGATACCCCATCCGTAGCTCAGTTCAATTGTGGGTACACCCGCCGGATTTTTTTTGTCAACTTTTTTTATCTGAGTTCAATAAAGGTGGTTTGAAATTCATCGAATCTCAAACAAGGTACATTGAGTGCACAATTAATCAAAAACATACAAAGATCTTCATTGGGATCTTCAGAATTCGCATATTGTAAATAACAACTGAACGCTTGTATTGTAAGGAGGAATTGTTCCAAATATACAAAAATAAGAACCGTATCAACAATCAATGCAATTGCAAAAAACAAGTGGATAAACAAAGGGCGCGGCGTACACCAGACGGGTTTATGCACACTTAAACTGATGGGCGGGGCGGAACTTCTTTGATTTTTGGCCCAGCCCCCTCATTCACCCTACCCCCTTCCCATTTCGATCTTTTCGATGATTTCCACGGGGGCGAAATGCTCCCCGAGCTATCCTCAAAATGGGAAAGCTCTGAACCGGAGAAAAGGAATCGAATGCTTTTATAGGGGAATGAACTTCCACTCAGTTCAATTGTACACCAAACCCGTCAGTTTAATTGTGCATACACCCGTCTGATTTTTGCCGCGCTCTTTATTTATCAACTTCTTTTGAGTGTCCATTAGATTTGAAGTTGGGTTTGGTGTTCAATTGAACTGAGTGGAACTGATCAGATCCACCTTCAATCTAGATTGATTAGTGTTCAAAATACAATCATTGAATCTCAAACAGGGTACCTTGAATTTCAAACAACCATTATTGAAATTTCTGGATCATATCCATATGTATGATCTAGTGAGTTCAATAATGGTGGTTTGAAATTCAATGTACCATGTTTGAGATTCAATGAAGGTACTTTGAACACTAATCAATATATATGGCAGGTGGATATGATCTAGTGAGTTCAATAATAATGGTTTGAAATTCAATGTACCATCTTTGAACACTAATCAATCTAGATGACAGGTGGATATGATCTAGTGATTTCAAAAATAGTGGTTCGAAATTCAATGTACCATGTTTGAGATTCAATGAAGGTACTTTGAACACTAATCAATATATATGGCAGGTGGATATGATCTAGTGATTTCAAAAATGGTGGTTCGAAATTCAATGTACCATGTTTGAGATTCAATGAAGGTACCTTGAACACTAATCAATATATATGGCAGGTGGATATGATCTAGTGAGTTCAATAGTGGTTCGAAATTCAATGTACCATGTTTGAGATTCAATGAAGGTACTTTGAACACTAATCAATATATATGGCAGGTGGATATGATCTAGTGATTTCAAAAATGGTGGTTCGAAATTCAATGTACCATGTTTGAGATTCAATGAAGGTACCTTGAACACTAATCAATATATATGGCAGGTGGATATGATCTAGTGAGTTCAATAATGGTTGTTTGAAATTCAATGTACCATCTTTGAATAATAATCAATCTAGATGACAGGTGGATATGATCACAGAACATAATCACGCATGGTCGATCATCAGAGTTCATTATTTAAACAAAATATGCGGTTCACTGCCTTTATTATCACTATGATCATATCCAAATAACAAAATATTTTTTTCCAATTTTTTTTCGAATTTGAAATTTGAAAATATTGTTCGCACATCCCTGGTTAAAAATATAATCATTGAATCTCAAACAAGGTTCATTGAATGCTATTGAATCTCAAACATGGTACATTGAATTTCAAACCACCATTATTGCTCAAAGTACCTTCATTGAATCTCAAACATGGTACATTGAATTCCAAACCACCATTATTGAACTCACTAGATCATATCCACCTGCCATCTATATTGATTAGTGTTCAATGTACCATGTTTGAGATCCAATGAAGGTACTTTGAACACTAATCAATATATATGGCAGGTGGATATGATCTAGTGAGTTCAATAATGGTGGTTTGAAATTCAATGTACCATCTTTGAATAATAATCAATCTAGGAGACACCCCCTTCCTTTCTATGCGGCTCGCCTCACCTGCCTCTCTGCTCTCTCACACCACCACACTCTCTCGCCTCTTGCCTCCATTTCAACTGCAATATGACTACACTGAAAGTTGATTTCCTCGAAAGTCGCGGGCACAAATTGGCTGAAATTTTTTCCATGTGATACTGAAGCCAGTCCGGTCCGATCTGTGTAGGTTGCATTACACACTTTTACCGTTGCGAGAAATTCCACTTATGAAAATTATGAAAATTTTGGGTAAAAAATGAATTGGACAGGCGTGATCGCCATGAAATTCTGCACCTTGGGGCATAGTTTTGTAATTTTAGCACCATCGGGTGAAGAGAAACTACTTTTCAAGTAGAAAAACGAGATTTCAACGCGACGTCGTCTGGCCTCAACGGTGGCTCTAGGTGCAAAATGAACATGTCCATCGTCATCAGCACCCTCGAGAACCCCGATACCCAAATTTTGATTTTTTGACTGTGCCGGCACTTAGTCGATTCTCTCGCAAGCGCACTCATATATATGGCAGGTGGATATGATCTAGTGAGTTCAATAATGGTGTTTTGAAATTCAATGTACCATGTTCACTAGATCATATCCACCTGCCATCTAGATTGATTAGTGTTCAAAGTACCTTCATTGAATCTCAAACATGGTACATTGAATTTCAAACCACCATTATTGAACTCACTAGATTATATCCACCTTCCATCTAAAGTGATTAGTGTTCAAAGTACCTCCATTGAATCTCAAACATGGTATATAGAATTTCAAACCAACATTATTGAAATCACTAGATCATATCCACTTCCATCTATATTGATTAGTGTTCAAACATGGTACATTGAATTTCAAACCACCATTATTGAACTCACTAGATCATATCCACCTTCCATCTAAAGTGATTAGTGTTCAAAGTACCTCCATTGAATCTCAAACATGGTACATTTAATTTCAAACCACCATATTAGAACTCACTAGATCATATCCACCTGCCATCTATATTGATTAGTGTTCAAAGTACCTTAATTGAATCTCAAACATGGTACATTTAATTGCAAATCACGATATTAGAACTCACTAGATCATATCCACCTGCCATCTATATTGATTAGTGTTCAAAGTACCTTCATTGAATCTCAAACATGGTACATTGAATTTCAAACCACCATTATTGTTCAAAGTACCTTCATTGAATCTCAAACATGGTACATTGAATTTCAAACCACCATTATTGAACTCACTAGATCATATCCACCTGCCATCTATATTGATTAGTGTTCAAAGTACCTTCATTGAATCTCAAACATGGTACATTGAATTTCAAACCACCATATTAGAACTCACTAGATCATATCCACCTGCCATCTATATTGATTAGTGTTCAAAGTACCTTAATTGAATCTCAAACATGGTACATTTAATTGCAAATCACCATATTAGAACTCACTAGATCATATCCACCTGCCATCTATATTGATTAGTGTTCAAAGTACCTTCATTGAATCTCAAACATGGTACATTGAATTTCAAACCACCATTATTGTTCAAAGTACCTTCATTGAATCTCAAACATGGTACATTGAATTTCAAACCACCATTATTGAACTCACTAGATCATATCCACCTGCCATCTATATTGATTAGTGTTCAAAGTACCTTCATTGAATCTCAAACATGGTACATTGAATTTCAAACCACCATATTAGAACTCACTAGATCATATCCACCTGCCATCTATATTGATTAGTGTTCAAAGTACCTTAATTGAATCTCAAACATGGTACATTTAATTTCAAATCACCATATTAGAACTCACTAGATCATATCCACCTGCCATCTATATTGATTAGTCTTCAAAGTACCTTCATTGAATCTCAAACATGGTGCATTGAATTTCAAACCACCATTATTGTTCAAAGTACCTTCATTGAATCTCAATCATGGTACATTGAATTTCAAACCACCATTATTGAACTCACTAGATCATATCCTCCTGCCATCTATATTGATTAGTGTTCAAAGTACCTTCATTGAATCTCAAACATGGTACATTGAATTTCAAACCAGGGGGTTGGGATACATTTCAGCCAAACATTGGCCCGAATTACCGATTTTTGATCTACCAAAAGTTTAAAAAAAGGGTCCAGACCAGTCAGATTTTCGCCGCGCTCTATATTTATCAACTTTTTATTGCAATTTACTATAGTATTCGAAAGAAACCCTTTTCAAACCATTTTCAACATGATACACAAATGGTGATTTGCACACTAATGAATATCTTTCCTTGGGTATCTCACGGCGGTTCAAGGACAGTAGTTAAGAGCGACTCGCAGTTTTTAAAAATCAGGATAAATTGTTCAACAAATGTCTTACCACGAAAGTTCATTATTATATACGGTAATAGTTAGCGTAAGGGGAGGGAGCGACGCGACGCGCTCAACGACGCGCTGCGGTCCCTCCCCCCACATGCGTTCATCATCGAGTTCTACGAGTTATGTAGCATGCCGAGATGGCTTAGTGGTTAGAACTTTTGTCTGGCGATCCGAACCTCGTGGGTTCGAATCCCACCCGGTGCAAAACAACTTTGCCGATTTTTCGTAGTGCGGGAGGCTTCAAGACAAAGTTAAATGTAGGGATTTCCCTCCAGTGAACCGCCGTGTATCTTTCGACTATTGTAAATTGCAATAAAAAGAAGTTCATAAATAAAGAGCGCGGCGAAAATCAGGCGGGTGTACACACAATTGAACTGACAAGGAGTCTCTCTCAGCTTAAGGTGGCGATCAGAGATGAGTCATAGCTCATCTGAAAGCCCGTTTTCTCTAGATTAAGAATATCTGCTTAGAAAAAATGCTAAAGAGGTCGGCACACGGAGATCTAGTGAGTTCAATAATGATGTTTTGAAGTTCAATGTACCATGATTGAGATACAATGAGGGTACTTTGAACACTAATCAATCTAGATGGAATGTGGATATAATCTAGTCAGTTCAATAGATTTACATTAAAGAAAAAGCGTCAGCGTGACCTTATCGTGGTTTGAAATTCAATGCACCTTGTTTTAAAATCATTGATGGTAATTTGAACACTTGGATACAGTTGGAACCGACTAAGCCCCGCCCATCGCCACTGAATTCAGCTTTCCACCAAACCCGTCTAGTGTCCATCGTGCCTACGTCGTAACATCGTTATGACGGATCAGTTAATGGGAATTTCGAAGTGTGTTGGGTATCGAGTGGTTGAGATACTTGGTTTGGGTCGGATCCGGCTACGCCCCGCTCACCGAAGCTCAGAATATTTGCGTATCAAACCCGTCTGGTGTACGCCGCACTCTTTATTTATCAACTGCTTTTCAGCGTAATGAATAATTGGTGTGTATTTTACATTCACTTATTTTATCGAATTTTATGGCGTTTTGCCGTCATTTAATTGGGCTCTCAGCAAAAGTAAAATTATATGAATTTAAAAAAAAAGGTTGCGTGATGTACCAAAAGCTTTTGTAATTATATAATATATCACACGCACCTATGGCTTTTAAAAAAATTAAAATAAAAAAAAAATCAGGCGGGTGTACCCACAATTAAATTTTGCTATATCCACCTGTCATCTAGATTGATTAGTGTTCAAACATGGTACATTGAATTTCAAACAACCATTATTGAACTCACTAGATCATATCCACCTGCCATCTATATTGATTAGTGTTCAAACATGGTACATTGAATTTCAAACCACCATTATTGAACTCACTAGATCATATCCACCTGCCATCTATATTGATTAGTGTTCAAACATGGTACATTGAATTTCAAACCACCATTATTGAACTCACTAGATCATATCCACCTTCCATCTAGATTGATTAGTGAACAATGATAGCAGTTTGAACACTAATACAAATTGTGTGTACACCCGCCTGATTTTCGCCGCGCTCTCTATTTATAAACTTCTTTTTCAGTGTTATGAATAATAGATTTCCACATATGATCTGTCAAATGTCCGTCAATGGGAATTTCGAAGTGTGAAATGAGTGTAATTTGAATAAAACAGAAGTTGATAAATAAAAAGCGCGACGAAAATCAGGCGGATGTACACACAATTTGTCTGCGCGGCGGCGGTTGGGGCTTAGTCTGCTCCAACCCTTCTCAAGTTAGGGTTTGAAATTCAAGGTACCCTGTTTGAGATTCAATGATGATATTTTCAACACTAATCAATCTAGATGGGAGGTGGCCCACTCTGATCATATCCACCTTCCATCTAGATTGATTAGTGAACAATGATGGCAGTTTGAACACTAATACAAATTGTGTGTACACCCGCCTGATTTTCGCCGCTCTCTTTATTTATTGTTGTGCGAAATAAACGAAGAATATAAACCTGCTGAATTCGTGTCTCGCACTCTTCACAAGTAGAGTCGACAAATCGCACCAATAATAATTAAGAGCAGGGCTGGGAACACAAAAAAACACAAAATCATATGCATCTAAAAGTTCTGCCGTGGGATCTCTCATCTTTCTTTTCTAAACTGACTACATGCACCCAAAGTATTCCACGGCTACGGAATGGAGCGGGTAGATTAGTCCTACAAAGCTGTAGTATCGATTTTGTGTCATTTTTTTGTGTTTTTTGTGTAAACACAAAATCGAAAATAGGTAGTTATCAAACAACTCCTGCCTCTTGGATAAAACAAGAAGACTATCATATGGGGCATAAGTTCCTTTTAAACTACTAACATGAATAGGTTTCACGGTAGGATTTCTCTGTAGCAATTGTTTTGTGTATTTTGTGTCCCAGCCCTGATTAAGAGTAATCGGAACGCTAATCAATCGTCATTCTATCTAGATTGATTAGTGTTCAAAGTACGGGTATGGCACGCAACTAAGTGGTAGTGGTCGGGGCTTAGGGTAATGACGACTTGGCTTATGATCACTTATGAACCAACTTGGAGTGGCTTGGAACGGACTAAGCCCCGCCCACTGTCGTTAAGTTCAATTGACCACCAGACTTGTCTGGTGTACACCGCGCCCTTTTGTTTATACACATAGCAGGTTAATAATAACTTTTATTTGTCTTGTGTGCCTACGTCGTAACATCGTTATGACGGATCCGTTAATGGGAATTTCGAAGTGTGTTGGGTATCGAGTGGTTGAGATGTTTGAACACCAGACGGTTTGGTGTACAATTGAACTGAGTGGAGGTGGGCGGGGTTTAGTCGGTTTCAATTCAATGTACCATGTTTGAGATTCAATGAAGGTACTTTGAACACTTATCAATATATATGACAGGTGGATATGATCTATTGATTTCAATAATGGTGGTTTGAAATTCAATGTACCATCTTTGAACACTAATCAATATATATGGCAGGTGGATATGATCTAGTGAGTTCAATATATGCATGATCATATCCACCTTTCATCTAGATTGATTAGTGTTCAAAATATCATCATTGAATATCAAGACTGCACCCACTCACGAATCGGTTGGATTCGAAATAAACCTTTTAGGAAAAGGCCAAATCGTTGTGTGGTCACCCCCTGAAGCGAATTTTCAATAGGAAATTCCTTACCAGTGAACTTCACTCATGGAGCCTGTAATTATCATAAAACAAAAAAAAATCCATTTTTCGTCGATACCGCACCTATGTGGATTTTCTAAGACATAGTGTTATATGATCTAATGATGTCAATAATGGTGGCTTGAAATTCAATGTACCATGATTGAGATACAATGAGGGCACTTTGAACAATAATGGTGGTTTGAAATTCAATGTACCATGTTTGAGATTCGATGAAGGTACTTTGAACACTAATCAATATAGATGGCAGGTGGATATGATCTAGTGATGTACATTGAATTTCAAACCACCATTACTGAACTCACTAGATCATATCCACATGCCATATATATTGATTAGTGTTCAAACATGGTACATTGAATTTCAAACCACCATTATTGAACTCACTAGATCATATCCACATGCCATATATATTGATTAGTGTTCACACATGGTACATTGAATTTCAAACCACCATTATTGAAATCACTAGATCATATCCACCTGCCATATATATTGATTAGTGTTCAAAGTACCTTCATTGAATCTCAAACATGGTACATTGAATTTCAAACCACCATTATTGAAATCACTAGATCATATCCACCTGCCATATATATTGATTAGTGTTCAAAGTACCTTCATTGAATCTCAAACATGGTACATTGAATTTCAAACCACCATTATTGAAATCACTAGATCATATCCACCTGCAACATATATTGATTAGTGTTCAAACATGGTACATTGAATTTCAAACCACCATTATTGAACTCACTAGATCATATCCACATGCCATATATATTGATTAGTGTTCACACATGGTACATTGAATTTCAAACCACCATTATTGAAATCACTAGATCATATCCACCTGCCATATATATTGATTAGTGTTCAAAGTACCTTCATTGAATCTCAAACATGGTACATTGAATTTCAAACCACCATTATTGAAATCACTAGATCATATCCACCTGCCATATATATTGATTAGTGTTCAAAGTACCTTCATTGAATCTCAAACATGGTACATTGAATTTCAAACCACCATTATTGAAATCACTAGATCATATCCACCTGCAACATATATTGATTAGTGTTCAAACATGGTACATTGAATTTCAAACCACCATTATTGAACTCACTAGATCATATCCACCTGCCATATATATTGATTAGTGTTCAAGGTACCTTCATTGAATCTCAAACATGGTACATTGAATTTCGAACCACCATTATTGAACTCACTAGATCATATCCAGTTTATATTTTCAGAAGTTGGGCATCTTTCTATTTCCACTACCCAGACTCCATAATGTATCCATTATTCTGTACACTGACATGAAGTTGATAAATATAGAGTGCGGCTAAAATCAGGCGGGTGTACCCACAATTGAACTGAGCGACGGAGATATCTATATTGATTAGTGTTCAAACATGGTACATTGAATTTCGAACCACCATTGTTGAAATCACTAGATCATATCCACCTGTCATCTAGATAGATTAGTGTTCAAACATGGTACATTGAATTTCAAACCACCATTATTGAACTCACTAGATCATATCCACCTGTCATCTATATTGATTAGTGTTCAAAGATGGCACATTGAAATTCAAACCACCATTATTGAACTCACTAGATCATATCCACCTGCCATATATATTGATTAGTGTTCAAAGATGGTGCATTGAATTTCAAACTACCATTATTGAAATCATCAGATCATATCCACCTGCCATCTATATTGATTAGTGTTCAAAGATGGTACATTGAATTTCAAACCACCATTATTGAACTCACTAGATCATATCCACCTGCCATATACATTGATTAGTGTTCAAAGTACCTTCATTGAATCTCAAACATGGTACATTGAATTTCAAACCACCATTATTGAACTCACTAGATTATATCCACCTGCCATATATATTGATTAGTGTTCAAACATGGTACATTGAATTTCAAACCACCATTATTGAACTCACTAGATCATATCCACCTGTCATATAGATAGATTAGTGTTCAAACATGGTACATTGAATTTCAAACCACCATTATTGAAATCACTAGATCATATCCACCTTCCATCAAGATCGATTAGTGTTCAAAGTACCTCCAACGTGGTACATTGAATTTCAAACCATCATTATTGAAATCACTAGATCATATCCACCTGTCATCTAGATTGATTAGTATTCAAAGTCCCTTCATTGAATCTCAAACATGGTACATTGAATTTCGAACCGAACTCACTAGATCATATCCACCTGCCATATATATTGATTAGTGTTCAAACATGGTACATTGAATTTCAAACCACTATTATTGAACTCACTAGATCATATCCACCTTCCATCTAGATCGATTAGTGTTCAAAGTACCTCCAACGTGGTACATTGAATTTCAAACCATCATTATTGAAATCACTAGATCAAATCCACCTGTCATCTAGATTGATTAGTATTCAAAGTCCCTTCATTGAATCTCAAACATGGTACATTGAATTTCGAACCGAACTCACTAGATCATATCCACCTGCCATATATATTGATTAGTGTTCAAACATGGTACATTGAATTTCAAACCACCATTATTGAACTCACTAGATCATATCCACCTGCCATATATATATATAGATTAGTGTTCAAAGTACCTTCATTGAATCTCAAACATGGTACATTGAATTTCAAACCACCATTATTGAACTCACTAGATCATATCCACCTGTCATCTAGATTGATTAGTGTTCAAAGATGGTACATTGAATTTCAAACCACTATTATTGAACTCACTAGATCATATCCACCTTCCATCTAGATCGATTAGTGTTCAAAGTACCTCCAACGTGGTACATTGAATTTCAAACCATCATTATTGAAATCACTAGATCATATCCACTTCCATCTAGATTGATTAGTGTTCAAAGTACACTTACTGAATCTCAAACATGGTACATTTAATTTGAAACCCTAACTTGACAAAGGTTGGAGTAGACTAAGGCCCGCCCTCCGCCGCTCAGTTAAATTGTGTGTACACCCGCCTGATTCTCGCCGCGCTTTTTATATATCAATTTCTGTTTCATTCAAATTACAATCGAGTTCCTCGTCTTTGCATTATATATAATAATGGTGGTTTGAAATTCAATGTACCATGTTTGAACACTAATCAATATATATTGCAGGTGGATATGATCTAGTGAGTTCAATAATGGTGGTTTGAAATTCAATGTACCATGTTTGAGATTCAATGAAGGTACTTTGAACACTAATCACCATTATTGAACTCACTAGATCATATCCACCTGTCATCTAGATTGATTAGTGTTCAAAGATGGTACATTGAATTTCAAACCACTATTATTGAACTCACTAGATCATATCCACCTGCCATATATATAGATTGTGGATATGATCTAGTGAGTTCAATAATGGTGGTTTGAAATTCAATGTACCATGTTTGAGATTCAATGAAGGTACTTTGAACACTAATCAATCTAGATGGCAGGTGGATATGATCTAGTGAGTTCAATAATGGTGGTTTGAAATTCAATGTACCATGTTTGAGATTCAATGAAGGTACTTTGAACACACTCAATGTACCATCTTTGAACACTAATCAATATAGATGGCAGGTGGATATGATCTGATGATTTCAATAATGGTGGTTTGAAATTCAATGTACCATGTTTGAACACAAATCAATATATAACAGGTGGATATGATCTAGTGAGTTCAATAATGGTGGTCTGAAATTCAATGTACCATGTTTCAACACTAATCAATATAGATGGAAGGTGGATATTATCTAGTGAGTTCAATAATGGTGGTTTGAAATTCAATGTACCATGTTTGAACACTTTTTTATCGAAAATCTTTTTTCCGCACACTAACATCTACAAAAAAAACCGACAATTTTTTTTATGGAAGCTCGAGATAAGTTCTTATTGCTGAGCGCGATAATACAAGCGGGTAAAGAAGTGTGCGGCGTAAACCAGACAGGTTTGATACAATATTAAAATCATCATGATCATATCCACCTTCCACCTAGATTAACTAGATAGAATCTACACAGGGTCAATCAATCGATCAATTCGCTCTTTCCTTCCTCAGTAGGGTGTGGATCTAACCAATCGAAAGATCAAAGATCAATGAATATTTGATCTTTCAACGATTAACAAATGATCACAAATGACCGTAAAAATATGAGTAGATGGAAATTAATCTTTGAAAGTTCTTCAACATGATAAAGCAAACAAGATGAATGAAATTTTGATCTTTGATCTTTCAGAGTCGTCTACGAAGTCACCGTGCGTCGCATGAACTGCCTACCAGATCCGAGCGAGCTGCAAACCCCTTGTAAGAAATATTTATATTAATTTAAATATATATACTTTCAATATTTACATTTGCATTTTTTTGGAATTTACCTGCTGATTTATTGTTAGTGGTGGTATCTTAACTGGGTTGAAATGAAATCTCTTCACTGTTTGCTAACGATTTTGATGTATACAACTATACTAAAGTAAATCCGAAGAAAATAAGGCCCTCCGGACTGAATTGGCCTCGAATTATCACTAACCTGGCAGTGATCAACCGAAGGACTTCATGTGCCTTTAACAGCGGGTTGTACCACTACCTTTCATATAATACTTCATATAATACATCACTTTGGTTTCCCTGGACAAAACAGAGAGGTTGACATTAGCGCTGGGTGTTCTTTCAACGGAACTTCTTTGATTTCTGGCCCACCCCCTCGTTCACCCCCCCCCTCCCCCATTTCGATCTTTCCGATCGAATGGAGGGGTCGTCCTCCTCACTGGGAGGACGATGTCCACGGGGGCGAAATGCTCCCCGAGCTCTCCTCAAGATGGGAGAGCTCCGGACTGAACCGAAGAAAAGGAATTGAATGCTTTCATAGGGGAATGTGGTGATATGGAAATGAAATTGGATTAGGATAAGAGAGTATGGGAAAAGAGGAGAAACAACTCTCATTTCATCATTTTATAAATCATGATGCGGTTGGTTTTACCACAACCGAGAAAAGGGTATGTTACTACTCAAAATGACTAATGAGTGATGAGGAATGAGAAATGACTAGAATTAATCTATATTATGATCTGGGCCAGAAATCAAAGAAGTGCCGAAAATTGTAAATTGCAATAAAAAGAAGTTCATAAATAAAGAGCGCGGCGAAAATCAGGCGGGTGTAAGCATAATTGAACTGAGCGACGGAGGGGGAGGAGTATCATATCCACCTCCCATCTAGATTAGTATGTTTTCAATGAACCATCATTGAATCTCACTACGACATACCACACTATTAGCTCATGTGTAGATTCTATCTAGTTAATCTAGGTGGAAGGTGGATATGATCATGATGATTTTAATATTGTATCAAACCTGTCTGGTTTACGCCGCGCACTTTCTTTTTATTTCAATGACGACATGATCACCCCCCCCCAACAACACAATTTAACTGAGCGGCGGAGGGCGGGCCTTAGTCTACTCCAACCTTTGTCAAGTTAGGGTTTCAAATTAAATGTACCATGTTTGAGATTCAGTAAGTGTACTTTGAACACCAATCGATCTAGATGGAAGTGGATATGATCTAGTGATTTCAATAATGATGGTTTGAAATTCAATGTACCACGTTGGAGGTACTTTGAACACCAATCGATCTAGATGGAAGGTGGATATGATCTAGTGAGTTCAATAATGGTGGTTTGAAATTCAATGTACCATGTTTGAACACTAATCAATATATATGGCAGGTGGATATGATCTAGTGAGTTCAATAATGGTGGTTTGAAATTCAATGTACCATGTTTGAACACTAATCAATCTAGATGGCAGGTGGATATGATCTAGTGATTTCAATAATGGTGGTTTGAAATTCAATGTACCATGTTTGAACACTAATCAATCTAGATGGCAGGTGGATATGATCTAGTGATTTCAAGAATGGTGGTTTGAAATTCAATGTACCATGTTTGAACACTAATCACTATAAATGGAAGGTGGATATACCTGCCATCTAGATTGATTAGTGTTCAAAGTACCTTCATTGAATCTCAAACATGCTACATTGAATTTCAAACCACCATTATTGAACTCACTAGATCATGTCCACCTGCCATATATATTGATTAGTGTTCAAATATGGTACATTGAATTTCGAACCACCATTTTTGAAATCATTAGATCATATCCACATGCCATATATATTGATTAGTGTTCAAACATGGTACATTGAATTTCGAACCACCATTTTTGAAATCATTAGATCATATCCACCTGTCATATATATATTGATTAGTGTTCAAAGTACCTTCATTGAATCTCAAACTTGGTACATTGAATTTCGAACCACCATTATTGAACTCACTAGATCATATCCACCTGCCATATATATTGATTAGTGTTCAAACATGGTACATTGAATTTCGAACCACCATTATTGAACTCACTAGATCATATCCACCTGCCATCTATATTGATTAGTGTTCAAACATGGTACATTGAATTTCAAACCACCATTATTGAACTCACTAGATCATATCCACCTTCCATCTAAAGTGATTAGTGTTCAAAGTACCTCCATTGAATCTCAAACATGGTACATTGAATTTCAAACCACCATTATTGAACTTAGTAAAAAAAACGAGCAACAGCTTTATTTATCCAAAAAGACGAGCAACAGCTTTATTTATCAACTTCTTTTTATTGTGATGAATAATATCGTAAAAAGAAATCCTTCTAGACTAAAAAAAATTTTAAAAACGGGTTCATCGTGAAATCACTAAGACCATATACACTGGGCGGGATTACGATTTCAGTGGGCGGGGTTTAGTCGGTTACAAGCAACTCCAAGTTTGTTCATAAGTCATTTCACCCTCCATCTAGACTGATTAGTGTTTCCAGCATAAAGTTTTTCGATACAGTATCGAAAAGCGAAAAATCAAAAAAAAAAAAGAACAATGCGCATCCTTGTTTTGAATTTCAACCAATGGTTGTTTGAAATTCAACGTACCCTGTTTATCTTACTGAATGCTATTGAATCTCGGGTCGGTCTGCTCGGTTGGGGCTTAGTCTGCTCCAACCCTTCTCAAGTTAGGGTTTGAAAAGCGTAATGAATGATAAACTCTTCGGATAATACACTCACCGATTTTTTCATATACCCTGTTTGAGATTATGGTGAAACGAAAATCTCAGATCTTAGTGATTTCAATAATGGCGGTTTGAAATTCAATGTACCCTGTTTGAGATACAATGATGGTACTTTGAACACTAATAAATTTATTTTTGTTTTTATTGCGCTTAGCAATTACAGTACTAACTTGTCTTTTTAAAAAAATCACAATTGAACTTAGCGGCGGTGGCAATATAGTGCATACACCTAGAGTTGATAATTTTGGTTAATCATTCAATCAAAGTCTACTCCAACCCCTTAGTCGGTTCCAACCCAATCCGTCAAGACTTCAGTTTATCTTTATTGATTACGATCATATTAACCTTCCTTTGAACAGGAATCAATCTAGATCGTTTTTTTTTGTTGACAGTGGGAAAGTATACTACACTATTCATTACACTGAAATAAAGTTGATAAATAAAGAGCGCGGCGAAAATCAGCCGGGTGTATGCATAATTGAACTGATCGACGGAGGGGTGGAACCGACTAAACCCTGCCCAGGTTTGAAATTCAATATACCATGTTTGAGATTCAATGGAGGTACTTTAAACACTAATCAATATATATGGCAGGTGGTTATGATCTAGTGAGTTCTAATATGGTGATTTGCAATTAAATGTACCATGTTTGAGATTCAATTAAGGTACTTTGAACACTAATCAATATAGATGGCAGGTGGATATGATCTAGTGAGTTCTAATATGGTGGTTTGAAATTAAATGTACCATGTTTGAACACTAATCAATATAGATGGCAGGTGGATATGATCTAGTGATTTCAATAATGGTGGTTTGTAATTCTATGTATCATGTTTGGGATTCAATGAAGGTACTTTGAACACTGATCAATATAGATGGCAGGTGGATATGATCTAGTGATTTCGAATACTAATCAATCTAGATGACAGGTGGATATTGTCCAAAAAACAACTTATGTCTTGACTCATATCTTAAGTGATGACGACTTGTTGGAACCGACTAAACCCCGCCCACTTCCACTCAGTTCAATTGTACACCAAACCCGTCTGGTAAAAAAAAACATTTCGGAAAATTAATGGATACATCTCACATCTGACGTCTGACTATTGTGCACTAGTCGTTACACTAAAAAGAAGTTGATAAATATAGAGCGCGGCAAGAATCAGACGGGTGTATGAATAAACTATGTCATATGAACAAACTTGTCATTGGTTGGAGGCGGCAAAGCCACGCCCATTGTCGCTATGTGTAATGAATAGCGTATGTACAATTGAACTAACGGGTGTAGGCATAATTGGACTGCGCGGCGGACGGCGGGGCTTAGTTTCAACCCTAACTTGACAAGGGTTGTTTAGGGTAAGTTGACAATGAACCTTGTTTGAGATTCAAAAATAGTACTACTTTGACCACTAATCAATCTAGATGGAAGGTGGATATGATACCCCCCCCTCCCTCCGTCGCCCAGTTCAATTGTGGTTACACCCGCCTGATTTTAGTCGCACTCTCTATTTATCAACTTCATTTTAGTGTAATGAATAATAGATGCCCTATAACGTGTGATCATATCCACTTCCATCTAGAGCAGGAACCGCTGATATTGGTGAATTTCGTATGAAGGAGAAGCAGGAAGACGACTGGGCAGTCCATAAGCTGGATAGATGCGGGCAACTCACGAGATACGATACGCTCCTTGGAGAACCCTAATGGCGACCCATTTACCCCCAAAATAGCTGAATAAAGTTGTTATAATGCAGTGCAAATATTCATTAGACTAAAAGGAAGTTAATACGTAAAGAGCGCGGCGAAAATCAGGCGGGTGTACGCACCATTGAACTGAGCGGCGGAGGGCAGGGCTTTGTCTGCTCCAACGCTTGTCAAGTTAGGGTTTGAAATTCAAGGTACCCTGTTTGAGATTCAACGATGATATTTTGACACTAATCAATCTGAAATCAGAGTGAGTGTGTTAGTAAGTGTTCAAAATATCATCATTGAATCTCAAACAAGGTACATTGAATTTCAAACCATCATTATTGAAATCAGTATGTATTATTCGCATAATATTCGAAAGATACCCCTGCAAAGATATTCATTAGTGTTCAAATCACCATTTGTGTATCATGTTGTTCACTTTCGTTATAGATTTGGAGACGATTATTGAAATCAGTACGGCCATATTCACCTTCGATCTTGGTAGATTAGTGTTAAAAATACTATCATTGAATCTCACATAAGGTACATTGAATTTCAAACCTCCATTATTGGAATCACGTTTGAGATTCGATGAAGGTACTTTGAACACTAATCAATATAGATGGTGGATATGCTCTAGTGATTTCAATAATGGTGGTTTGAAAAAAAATGAACACTAATCAACATATCTACGTTACTAATGGACAGACTTGTTATTGGTTGGAACTCGACTAAGTCCCGCCCACATTTGTTTCGATTATAATCACCTTCCATCTATATGTGGCTCATCTAAATAGAACAAAGTCAAAACAATCCTCCGTTTCTCAGTTGAATTGTGTTTACACCCGTCTGATTTTCGCCGCACTCTCTATTTAACTTCTTCATTTTAGTGTAATGAATAATCGCACTCTGGTACATTCCATTAAAACACTGGGGAAAAATATTTCAGAGACTTTTCAATTAAGGTTTATAGTACAAAACATGTTTTTTTTTGTTTTATTATGCACTGTCAAAGATTTCCGACCATGTATTGTAGCAACAATTGAACTGAGCGACGAAGGGCGGGGCTTAATCTGCTCCAACCGATTGGTATAAGATTTTGGCAACTTTTTGGCGGTCTCCCACTCAACCCTAACGACCTTTACGGATGGCTTACAGAATCATTTCCGTCGCAACTGGTGCTTCCCTATAATACGACTACGAATGATAACAACGGGAGTAGGGTATGATGCACACTAGTACTAGTATCCGGCCAAAACATGAACCCGATCGCTCATCTGAGTCAAAAGTTATGGCAGTGCACAAAACACGTCGGATTTTCGCCGCGCTCTGTATTTATCCACTTCTTTTTATTGCAATTTACAATGTGACGAAACGATTGTAAACACTACTTTTTATTGCAATTTACAATGTCACGATACAATTGTAAACACTACTTTGAACAATAACCATGATCACACGATTTTTTGGGCATCTATTATTCATTACACTAAAATGAAGTTGATAAATAGAGAGCGTGGCGAAAATCAGGCGGGTGTACGCACAATTGAACTGAGCGACGGAGGGCGGGCCTTAGTCTACTCCAACCCTTGTCAAGTTAGGGTTTCAAATTAAATGTACCATGTTTGAGATTCAATACTGGAATTTTGAACACTTTGTGATATACTTGCTTGCTCTGATGTCAGTAATGGTGGTTTGAAATTCAATGTACCGTGTGCGAGATTCAATGTTGTGTACGATGTCAATAATCAGTTATTATTACGAATAGGGAATCTATTATTCATTACACTAAAATGAAATTGATAAATATTATAGAATTAAAACTGTCCGAACAATACAAATTCCGCTGTTTGCCGCGCAATACTTAGACTCCGCCCACTTCTTCGCGCGACATACCATTTTATCTTATTTCATCGATTTTTATGGCGTCTTCTCGACATTTAATTGGACATTCAGCAAAAATAAAATTATATGCATTTACAAAACGTTCGGAAAAACCTCCCGAAATTAGGCGAAAATTTTGGAGTGCGTTTTTCTCAACGGTGGAGAAGTTTACTATATTCGGCATTTGCGCGATGTATGCAAAACTTTTGTAATTCTATAATAGAGAGTGTGGCTAAAATCAGGTGGGTGTACCCGCAATTGAACTGAGGCGTAGTGAGATTCAATGATGGTACGTTGAAAACATACTAATCTAGATGGAAGGTGGATATGATACCCTCCTCCGTTCAAACATGGTACATTGAATTTCAAACCACCATTATTGAAATCATCAGATCATATCCACTTCCATCTAGATTGATTAGTGTTCAAAGTACCCTCATTGAATCTCAAACATGGTATATTGAATTTCAAACCGCCATTATTGAACTCACTAGATCATATCCACCTTCCATCTAGATTGATTAGTGTTCAAACATGGTACATTGAATTTCGATGTTTGAAATTCAATGTACCATGTTTGAGATTCAATTAAGGTACTTTGAACACTAATCAATATAGATGGAAGGTGGATATGATCTAGTGAGTTCAATAATGGTGGTTTGAAATTCAATGTACCATGTGTGAGATTCAATGAAGGTACTTTGAACACTAATCAATCTAGATGGAAGTGGATATGATCTAGTGAGTTCAATAATGGTGGTTTGAAATTCAATGTACCATGTTTGAACACTAATCAATATATATGGCAGGTGGATATGATCTAGTGATTTCAATAATGGTTGTTTGAAATTCAATGTCCCATGTTTGAGATTCAACAGCATTCAATGAGCCTTGTTTGAGATTCAATGATGATATTTCGAACCAGGGATGTAACCACCATTACTGAAATCATTATTATTATCTCCGACGATGGGCGTGGCTTAGTCGGTTCCTGCTCAATTCAATGATGAACAATATAAAATAAATCAAAAATATCGCCACATATCGTTTTTTTTAAACACTAATCAATCTAGATGGACGGTGGATATGATCATGACGAAAAAATTTCGTTGATCAATGATGGTAATTTGAACGATAATCAATCAAGGCGGATACTAGATGGACTGTATGATACCCACCTCCGTCGTTCAGTTCAATTGTGCGTACACCCGCCTGATTTTCTCCGCGCTCTTTATTTTTCAACTTCTGTTATTTCGTTTTTCGATTTTGTTCCGTTTTTCAATGATTCAACGAAGGTACTTTGAACACTAATCAATATAGATGACAGGTGGGTATGATCTGATGATTTCAATAATGGTGGTTTGAAATTCAATGCACCATGTTTGAACACTAATCAATATAGATGGCAGGTGTACATGATCAAGAGATTTCAATAATCGTGGTTTGAGATTCAATGTACCATGTTTGAGATTCAATGGAGGTACTTTGAACACTAATCACTATAGATGGAAGGTGGATATGATCCCTAGTTTTTCCCTAGTTTCCATCTAGATTGATTAATTTTCAACGCGACATCATTGATTCTCAAACAAGGTAAACGGTGGATTAGCATCCAATATTACTTAGGTGCACAAAACCCGTCGGATTTTCGCCGCGCTCAATATTTATCCACTTTTTTTATTGCAATTTACAATTCAGTGCACATTTTGAACATTAATCAATCTATACGGGAAACTAGGGAATGGTTTCTTTGATGGTTGAAACTACGGGCAGTGACCTGCATAGCGATAATCAGCATGGCCGTGTTTGAACACTAATCAATCTAGATGGAAGGTGGATATGATCTAGTGAGTTCAATAATGATTATTGAACTCACTAGATCATATTCACTTCCATCAAAGTACCCTTATTGAATCACAAATATGGTACATTGAATTTCAAACCACCATTATTGAACTCGCTAGATCATATCCACCTTCCATCTATAGTGATTAGTGTTCAAAGTACCTCCATTGAATCTCAAACATGGTACATTGAATCTCAAACCACGATTATTGAAATCTCTTGATCATGTACACCTGCCATCTATATTGATTAGTGTTCAAACATGGTGCAATTATTCGACGTTGAACTTTTGCATATTGTGTAATAGAGTACAGCAAAAATGGTGGTTTGAAATTCAATGTACCATGTTTGAGATTCAATGAAGGTACTTTGAACACTAATCAATATAAATGGCAGGTGGATATGATCTAGTGAGTTCAATAATGGTGGTTTGAAATTCAATGTACCATGTTTGAGATTCAATGAAGGTACTTTGAACACTAATCAATATAGGTATAGTTTGATCAAAAATAAAACGAGCAAAAAAAAAGTTGCAGTGAAAGGAATCGAACCATTGAAACCGAACACACAAAAGTTTTATATACGAGCCTCTTACCTACTGCGCCACGTGTTGCTTGGGAGGTTGGAGTAGACTAAGGCCCGCCCTCCGTCGCTCAGTTAAATTGTGTGCACAAACGCCTGATTTTCGTCGCGCTTTTTATTTATCAACTTCTGTTTTATTCAAATTACAATCATTTCACTCTTCGTAATTCCCATTGACGGACATTTGATAGAGCATATGTGGCACAGTATTCTGGCTCAAGCCATTTTGTTTCCATAGCCAGACAAGCGAAAGACGATTGCATTTGAGAGAGTTTCTATGTTGAGCGGTCGTTTTGGCTTTCACAGTCTATAGAACATTGTGGTGGAATGTATTATTCATTACACTGAAAAGGAAGTTGATAAATAGAGAGCGCGGCGAAAATCAGGCGGGTGTACACAAAATTTGTATTAGTGTTCAAACTGCCATCATTGTTCACTAATAAATCTAGATGGAAGGTGGATATGATCATGTTGATTACAATAATGGTCGGAACTGAATAAACCCTGCCCACTGCCTCTCAGTTCAATTGTGCATCAAACATGTCTGGTGCACGCCGAAAACGATACCATAAAAGATACTACCGACTAAGCCACGCCCATCGTCGCTCATTTTAATTACACACCAAACCCATGATCATGAACATATCCATCTGTGTGCCTGCACGCCTACACCCGCCACATTGCGCCTACACCCGCCGGATTTTAGCCGCTGTGTATTTATCAATCTTCATTTTAGTGTAATGAATAATATTTAAAATACTACAATATATTATTAATAGATATGATATTGTAATTTGTGGTTGACTCGTCTTAATTTTCAACGCGCCATAATTATATATGTCAAGATATTGAATGATAAAAAACAATTTTATTTATCAACTTCATTTTTTAATGTAATGAAATATTTCGAGATTCAACAATGGTACTTTGAAAACTTACTAACACCCTTACTCTGACTTCGCTAAATTTTCGTTTTTAAATATAATTTCAATAAGGTTTGTTTGAAATTCAAGGTACCCTGTTTGATATTCAATGATGATATTTTGAACACTAATCAATCTAGGTGGAAGGTGGATATGATCATGCATGATGATTTAAATACTGTGGGTACACCCGCCTGATTTTCGCCGCACTCTCTATTTATCAACTTTGGTTTTTTTTTAGCCCACAATTTTTTTCTAGTATTATCAACTTCCATCTATATATGGCTTAACTTAATAGAGCAAAGTCAAAAACAAAATTGTTTTAGCGCTACCGCGATATGTTGATATATGTTGATTTATTTTATAATGGTTGTTTATCATTGCAATGAGTAGGAACCGACTAAGCCCCGCTCATCATTGTATCTCAAACAAGGTATATTGAATTTCAAACCACAAACAATGCGCGTGACCATATCCACCTTCCGTATAGATTGATTAATGTTCAAAACCGATTAAGCCCCGCCCACCGCCACTGAATTCAGTTTTCCACCAAACCCGTTTGGTGTACGCAACGCACGAAGACACTATTTGCCGAGGAGCAATTGGGCTGCGCGGCGGAGGGATAAACAGGTAACAGGTTTTTAGGGTGTATTCAGTGAATTGTAAATTGCAATAAAAAAAGTGGATACATATTGAGCGCGGCGAAAATCCGACGGGTTTTGTGCACCCAAGTAATATTGGATGCTAATCCACCGTTTACCTTGTTTGAGAATCAATGATGTCGCGTTGAAAATTAATCAATCTAGATGGAAACTAGGGAATGGTTTCTTTGATGGTTGAAACTACGGGCAGTGGCCTGCATAGCGATAATCAGCATGGCCGTGTTTGAACACTAATCAATATAGATGACAGGTGGATATGATCTAGTGATTTCAATCAATAATGGTGGTTTGAAATTCAATGTACCATGTTAGAGATTCAATGAATGTACTTTGAACACTAATCAATCTAGATGGAAGGTGGATATGATCTAGTGAGTTCAATAATGATTATTGAACTCACTAGATCATATTCACTTCCATCAAAGTACCCTTATTGAATCTCAAACATGGTACATTGAATTTCAAACCACCATTATTGAAATCTCTTGATCATATACACCTGCCATCTATATTGATTAGTGTTCAAACATGGTATATTGAATTTCAAAACACCATTATTGAACTCACTAGATCATATCCACCTGCCATATATATTGATTAGTGTTCAAAGTACCTTCATTGAATCTCAAACATGGTACATTGAATTCCAAACCATTATTGAAATCACTAGATCATATCCACCTGCCATCTGTATATATATATATATATATATATATACATTGAATTTCAAAAATCTTTGTATATATATATATGTATATTGGTGACATATCATTCATCATATTATAGTGCAATCGAAAATGGGAACATTCGGAAAAAAAATTAAACGTACCATGTTGTATGATTTTCGCCCATAATAGATAGCTTTGGAATGAGAATAGCGAAAATATAAAAAAAAAATATCACACATACATAAATTTTCACACAGAAAAATAAGTGTTATCCACGGAGCATAAGACCTGAAAAGTGTTATATTTGAGCTCAAAAAGTGTTAAATGTAACACTTTTCAGGTCTTATGCTCCGTGGATAACACTTATTTTTCTGTGTGTTAGAAAATTCTACCCAAGCTGTGTAACCAAGTTTGAGATTCAATCATCTGATTTCATGAGTATTATGTGTATGAGTATGGGCATCAATTATTCATTACACGTCTAGAAAGATTTTTGTACACGATATGATTAGTGTTCAAACATGGTACACATTGAATTTCAAACCACCATTATTGAACTCACTAGATCATATCCACCTGCCATTTATATTGATTAGTGTTCAAAGAGTTTTGTTTGAGGTGAAGTTACATATGTCGAATTTACGTTTCTTATTGTTTCTTCCTCTTCCATATTTTACCTGAATAAGTTTTCTGGAAGCATCCAATAAAGAATGACGTTCGAGCTCAACGATTTCAACGTTATAAAAAAATTATAAAAAAATCGATTTAGGGTTTGAAATTCAAGGTACCCTGTTTGAGATTCAACGATGATATTTTGAACACTAATCAATCTGGATGGAAGTGGATATGATCTTAGTGATTTCAATGACGGTTGTTTGAAATTCAATGTACACCCTACGGAGGACGGGTGTGTTGTTTTATTTTATAATGGTTATTTATCATTGCAATGAGTTGGAACCGACTATGCCCCGCCCAACGCCACTCAGTTCAATTGTACACCAAACCTGTCTGATGTTCGCCGACAGCTTTATTTATCCACTTCTTTGTATTGCGTTGAATGATATCGTGTACAAAAATCTTTCTAGACGTGTAATGAATAATTGATGCCCATACTCATACACATAATACTCATGAAATCAGATGATTGAATCTCAAACTTGAAATGATCTTCAAAAGAAGTGGATAAATACAGAGCGGTTTGGTGCACACAAGTTATATTGAATGCTAATCCACCAATAGATTTTTTTAAATAAAGGAAAAAACCTGACATAGAATATTTTTTCCAATGATTATCGTTCAAATTACCATCATTGTATGTATACAAGGTGCATTGAATTTCAAACCACATTTGTGTCCCACTTGTGTGCACCAAACCCGTCAGATTTTCGCCGCGCTCTATATTTATCAACTTTTTATTGCAATTTACAATAGTACTCGAAAGATAGACGTATCATGAAAGATTATTAGGAAATATATTCATTAGTGTTCAAATCACCATTTGTGTATCATGTTGTTCACTTTCATAATAGATTTGGAGTTATTGAATGATGAAAAATACCAGACGGGTTTGGTGTACAATTGAACTGAGTGGTTTTTTAACTGAAAAGTGTCTGAAATATTTTTCCCCGGTGTTTTAATAGAATGTGGTGGTCCAGCAACGCCCCGCCGGCACTTCTTTGATTGGTGTGATATATAAAAATAAAATTGGATTAGGATGAGAGAGTATGGAAAAAGAGGAGAAAACATTCTGATTTCATCATTCTATCAATTATGATGTGGTTGGTTTTACCACAACCGAGAAAAGGGTTGGTTACTACACGAATCTATACATTAAATTTTGGTACATTTAATTTCAAATGGATTCAAAATCCAGAGGAATGACAGGAATGTAAGAGACTACCATAGGAGTTCAACTGTGTCGAATGTCTACATCGGTCATATTGTTGAAATGATCTATAGAGAATGATTGAATATCAGTTGCGCCATTGAGTACAAGCCACATGGAGTCGACTTTTTTTCAATCTTTATGAAATGGGAAAGGAATGAAATAATAATCATAAAGTTACAATTCTTGCATTTTCATAATATCGAAAGATGTTTTAAAAAAATTAAAGGAAAAAAACGTATATATCCACCTTCCATCTAGATTAACTAGATAGAATCTAAACATGAGCTAATAATATGGTACGGCTTAATGAGATTCAATGATGGTACATTGAAAACATACTAATTTAGATGGATCTAGATTGATTAGTGTTCAAAATTCCATAATTGAATCTCAAACATGGTACACTGAATTTCAAACCCTAACTTAACACTAATCAATAGAGATGGAAGGTGGATATGATCTAGTGATTTCAATAATGGTGGTTTGAAATTCAATGTACCATATTTGAGATTTAATATTGAATTTCAAACCGCCATTATTGACCATTTTATAATGAAAGTGCACAACATGGTACGCAAAGTGTGATTTGAACACTAATGATTATCTTTACCAACAAGAATCGTTTTGTGATATTGTCAATTGCAATAAAAAGAAGAGGATAACTACAGAGCGCGGCGAAAATCTGACGGGTTTGGTGCACACAAGTTATATTTAATGCTAATCCACCATTTACCTTGTTTGAGATTCAATGATGGTACTTTGAACTTCAACTAATCTGGATTTGAAGACATTATTTATCATTACTCTTTCTTAATAAATGCCCAAAAAAAACAACTTATGTCTTGACTCATATCTTAAGTGAAAACGACTTGGCTTATGATCACTTATGAGCAAACGTCGATCACGAATTGAAACCATTTATTTAGTCATGCGACGAACGATGCCTTCAAACACTGTCAATGATTCATCTTGTGTATATTTTCAGAAGTTGGGCATCTTTCTATTTCCACCACTAACACTCATGATTGTGTATCGGCCTCTGATCAGAAAACAGGTACACAGATACCGATTATGTTGTATTCATCAAAGATATGGATTCAATCGATGGATACCCGTCGATCACGAATTGAATCCATATCTTCAGTCATGCGACGAACGATGTCAAACACTGTCAATGATTCACCTGCCATCTATATTGATTAGTGTTCAAACATGGTACATTGAATTTCAAACCACCATTATTGAACTCAGGACTTCGCCAATGATTTTATAACATGTTCAGCCATGTCTATGCAAAATTTCATCCAGTTTGCTTTCCGCGAGCTGAGACCATTCCCTTGTCAGTTCAATTGTGCTTACACCCGCCTGATTTTCGCCGCGCTCTTTATTTATGAACTTCTTTTTATTGCAATTTACAATATTCGAAAGATGGACAGGAAAAGATATTCATTAGTGTGCAAATCACCATTTGTGTATCATGTTGTTCACTTTCGTTATAGATTTGAACTACGATTATTGAAATCAGTACGGCCATATTCACCTTCGATCTTGGTAGATTAGTGTTAAAAATACTACCATTGAATCTCACACAAGGTACATTGAATTTCAAACCACCATTACTGAAATCAATAATTAATCCCCACCCTGTATACGATCGGCAAATAAGCGAGAACAATTTGATAAAACTTCCTTGTAAATAAAGAGTGCTGCGTACACCAGACAGGTTTGATACACAATTGATTTGAGCGGCGGTGGGCGGGGCTTAGCCGGTTCCAACCCACAAGATTGACTATCCACCATTGTTAATTATTTAATGTCCTTTGTTTGAGAAAAACTTTCAACGCTATTCTGAATCTAAAATAAGGCAATCGAATTTGTATTATTGGTGCGATTTGCCGACTCTACTTGTGAAGAGTGCGAGACACGAATTCAGCAGGTTAATATTCGTCGTTTATTTCGCACGTTGGAAGGTGAATATGATCACATTCAATTATAAAAGACCATTGAATCAATTATGTACTTTGAACACTAATCAATATAGATGGAAGGTGGATCTGATCATGCTGATCTTGAACGATAATCAATCAAGATGTAAGGCGGATACTAGATGGACTGTATGATACCCACCTCCGTCGTTCAGTTCAATTGTGCTTACACCCGCCTGATTTTCGCCGCGCTCTTTATTTATCAACTTTATTTTAGTGTAATGAATAATACACTTTTCATTCATTCAATGAACTATATTGCCATCGGTCTTAGAACTATTGTAAATTGCAATAAAAGAAGTGGATAAATACAGAGCGCGGCGAAAATCCAGCGGGTTTTGTGCAATATAACATAGGGCATCTATTATTCATTACACTAAAATGAAGTTGATAAATAGAGAGTGCGGCGAAAATCAGACGGGTGTATGCACAATTGAACTGAGCGACGGAGGATTGTTTTTGACTTTGTTCTATTTAGATGAGCCACATATAGATGGAAGGTGATTATAATCGAAAAAAATGTGGGCGGGACTTAGTCGAGTTCCAACCAATAACAAGTCTGTCCATTAGTAACGTAGATATGTCGATTAGTGTTCAAACATGATACATTGAATTTTAAACCACCATTATTGAAATCACTAGAGCATATCCACCTGCCATCTATATTGATTAGTGTTCAAAGTACCTTCATCGAATCTCAAACGTGATTCCAATAATGGAGGTTTGTGTGAGATTCAATGGTAGTATTTTTAACACTAATCTACCAAGATCGAAGGTGAATATGGCCGTACTCGTAACTTCAAATCTATAACGAAAGTGAACAACATGATACACAAATGGTGATTTGCACACTAATGAATATCTTCTCCTGGGTGTCTTTTGAACATTGTAAATTGCAATAAAAAGAAGTTCATAAGTAGAGAGCGCGGCGAAAATCAGGCGGGTGTACACACAATTTAACTGATTTTACAAAATGCGTTGAAAAGTAATCAATCTAGATGACCTTCCATCTAGATTGATTAGTGAACAATGATGGCAGTTTGAACACTAATACAAATTGTGTGTACACCCGCCTGATTTTCGCCGCTCTCTTTATTTATTGTTGTGCGAAATAAACGAAGAATATAAACCTGCTGAATTCGTGTCTCGCACTCTTCACAAGTAGAGTCGACAAATCGCACCAATAATAATTAAGAGTAATCGGAACGCTAATGAATCGTCATTCTATCTAGATTGATTAGTGTTCAAAGTACGGGTATGGCACGCAACTAAGTGGTAGTGGTCGAGGCTTAGGGTAATGACGACTTGGCTTATGATCACTTATGAACCAACTTGGAGTGGCTTGGAACGGACTAAGCCCCGCCCACTGTCGTTAAGTTCAATTGACCACCAGACTTGTCTGGTGTACACCGCGCCCTTTTGTTTATACACATAGCAGGTTAATAATAACTTTTATTTGCCTTGTGTGCCTACGTCGTAACATCGTTATGACGGATCTGTTAATGGGAATTTCGAAGTGTGTTAGGTATCGAGTGGTTGAGATGTTTGAACAGTAATCAATATATGTGGCAGGTGCACTGAGAGCAAACTTACCTGGCAAATCGTTACCCCGATACACTTTCCTGGCAAACGATTACCCCAAATGGTGAATTATTCAACGGCTGAGTTCACCATTTGGGGTAATCGTTTGCCAGGAAAGTGTATCGGGGTAACGATTTGCCAGGTAAGTTTGCTCTCAGTGTGGATATGATCTAGTGATTTCAATAATGGTGGTTTGAAATTCAATGTACCATCTTTGACATTCAATAAGGGTACTTTGAACACTAATCAATCTAGATGGAAGTGGATATGATCTAGTGATTTCAATAATGGTGGTTTGAAATTCAATGTACCTTGGTTGATATGTATATATATATAATGCGAAGATGATGAGATCGATTGTAATTTGAATAAAACAGAAATTGATATATAAAAAGCGCGGCGAGAATCAGGCGGGTGTACACACAATTTAACTGAGCGACGGAGGGCGGGCCTTAGTCTACTCCATCCTCCCAAGCAACACGTGCCGCAGTAGGTAAGAGGCTCGTATATAAAACTTTTGTGTGTTCGGTTTCAATGGTTCGATTCCTTTCACTGCAACTTTTTTTTTGCTCATTTTATTTTTGATCAAACTATATCTATATTGATTAGTGTTCAAAGTACCTTCATTGAATCTCAAACATGGTATATTGAATTTCAAACCACCATTATTGAACTCAGTAGATCATATCCACCTGCCATATATATTGATTAGTGTTCAAGGTACCCTCATTGAATCTCGGACATGGTACATTGAATTTTAAACCACCATTATTGAAATCACTAGATCATATCCACCTGCCATATATATTGATTAGTGTTCAATGTACCTTCATTGAATCTCAAACATGGTACATTGAATTTCAAACCACCATTATTGAACTAAATTTCTCTTGCCGAGTTACATAAGGAAGTACCAAGCACGGAATTTTTTAAAGAAAGTTTGAAAAATAAAGTCAGTTTGCGATAAAAGCGGACAGAAATAGTTTTGTGCATTTTTCTTGGAATTTTGATAAATGACCCCTGTTGCGAATCGACTTATATCGCTAATGTCGTGTCGTTATCAAAAAATGAGGATCCAAAGTGCCCAGTAAAGCAAAATGCCTATCTGTGTAAGTAAGTATATGTAATTTGTACAGATGATTGTAATTTAAATAAAACAGAAGCTGATAAATAAAAAGCGCGGCGAAAATCAGGCGGGTACACACAATTGGTCTGCGTGGCGGAGAGCGGGGCTTAGTCTGATCCAACCCTTGTCAAGTTTGGGTTTGAAATTCAAGGTACCCTGTTTGAGATTCAATGATGATATTTTCAACACTAATCAATCTAGATGGAAGGTGGATATGATCTTATTATTAGTGAATTCAATAATGGCGGTTTGAAATTCAATGTACCTTGTTTGAGATTCAATGATGGCATTTTGAACACTAATCAATTTAGATGGAAGGTGGTGGATATGGTCTTATTGATTTCAATAGTGATGTTTTGAAATTCAGTGTACCATATTTGAGATTCAATAAGGATGGTACATTGAATTACAAACCACCATTATTGAAATCACTAGATCATATCCACCTTCCATCTACAGTGATTAGTGTTCAAACATGGTACATTGAATTTCAAACCACCATTATTGAAATCACTAGATCATATACACCTGCCATATATTATTGATTAGTGTTCAAAGTACCATCATTGAATCTTAAACAAGGTACATTGAATTTCAAACAACCATTATTGAACTCACTAGATCATATTCACCTTCCATCTATTTGTGATGTGTGTGTTTTCCCCATCATAATAAAGATGCTACATAATACATGTGTTTCTGGTCTTATTCCAACCAAAGCGGTATAGAGATGGCAGGTGGATATGATCTAGTGATAGTTATATAACTACTCCTCGTCTTCTGAGTGCACCTATTCCTAGGTGCTGATTTCGCTGAAAATTGATCACAATTTCGTTGTTTGTTATCCGAACATTTGTCTTTTTGAATCTAATCAGAACGTTTATTTAAAAATCTAATCAGAGTGATTTTTGAGTATAATTTAGCCCTAGTTTCTTCTGAAATTGATCTGATTAGATTCAAAACGATTTGCCTTAGTGTGTAACACAGCGTGCCGCGACGCTACCGCGACGCGACGCAACCAAATGTTCGAACGATATATATGTGAAATATAGAACCTATTTACAATGTGAAGGCAAAACGAGGTGACCGTATATTTGAACGTATGGTTTTGAAATATTTATATTGCATTAACAACCATTGCCAATCAAGGTCATTGAATGTTAAACAGTCATAATTGCCCTTTAATCACAAAGAATAACGTTTTTTGGTTGTGTTATCATTGTCTTGAACAAAAAATATGTGTAACTAAACAAAATAAAACAAAACAATTCAATTATTAGAAGTTAAAATATTTTCACGAAAAAAAAATCAATGATATTTGACATACTGTACTGCTGTATATATTTTTATGTATTTTATCTCAACGTTTGCAAATTTTCTTAATATCGGACCAGTTAAATCTAGATTTGATTTTTTCCCTCTTTTCCTGTCTGTTTCCGTTGTTTTCGGTTATTTTTTTGATAATTAATTATCTGCAGTGGCCGTATACAAGAACCGTTTTCCATAATACTCCGCCTACGCTAATGAAGTCACATTTTCCTGGAAAACGGTTCTTGCATACGGTCACAATTATGGTGATTTATTTTGCGATCAGTCTTGCTTTTTCTTCGGTTGTGGTCTGTCCAGCGCGCATAATATTGTAGAATAGAGTCAAACATCTCTTTTACATCGGTAAATGTATTATTATTCAACTTAGTCTAGATTATAGCCTTTGTAGAAATTGGATTTATATTAGTATTGTATCAGTTATCCGAGAGTTGACGCAATTCTATCATGTGTGGATGCTCGCAGCAAAGAAATTTTGTGTTGACTCGATTTTTTTCGACTTCTCCCTCTTCCCGTTTAATGTGTCGATTTATCCCGGCGTTTTGCATTTTGACAACAACTGTATTACCCTGGCTTATTGACGAGAGAGTGTGTGAAATTATTACTATTGTATATGCAATAAGGTATTTATTTTTGAATAATCATAGCCAATAAAACCACAATAATCATTATTTTATTGTTCGCTTAACTTTTCCGGTTGGATTCTCAAATACTTTCGTTTGTGACCTCCATTCTTTTTTCAACTATGCCGAAATAGAATTTCCAAAGGGCATATTAATTAATCTATTTACTCTTAGCCATGCAGCTCAGGAACAGGACATGACTCAGGATCGGGCATCTTTTGATTTCCTTTTAATTTAATTTAATTATGATGGAGAAGGATCAGTCAGTTGTTCAATCTATTGGACAATCCATCTGTAGCTTCTTCATCAGTTCCATCGAAGTTCAAGGTAATTTACCATGTCGATTTTGGTCTTAATTTGTTGACCAGATATGGATTCAATCGATGAATACCCGTCGAAACACTGTCAATGATTCATCTTGTTTATATTTTCAGAAGTTAGGCATCTTTCTATTTCCACTACCCAGACTCCAGAATGTGCATCGACCGCTGATCAGCAAACAGGTACACTGATACCGCTTATGTATTCATCAAAGATATGAATTTAATCGATGAATACCCGTCGATCACGAATTAAAACCATTTATTTAGTCATGTGATGAACGATGTCAAACACTGTCAATGATTCATCTTGTTTATATTTTCATAAGTCGGGCATCTTTCAATTCCACTACTAATACTCCTGATTATGTATTCAACTGCTGTATTGCTTTAAAGGCATCGGGCATCTTTTATCTTCCTTCTTTTCAAAGTACCATCATTGAATCTCAAACAAGGTACATTGAATTTCAAACAACCATTATTTTTTTTTTCGCAATTCTATCATGTGTGGATGCTGCTCGCAGCAAAGAAATTTTGTGTTGACTCGATTTTTTTCGACTTCTCCCTCTTCCCGTTTAATGTGTCGATTTATCCCGGCGTTTTGCATTTTGGCAACAACTGTATTACCCTGGCTTATTGACGAGAGAGTGTGTGAAATGATTACTATTGTATATGCAATAAGGTATTTATTTTTGAATAATCATAGCCAATAAAACCACAATAATCATTATTTTATTGTTCGCTTAACTTTTCCTGTTGGATTCTCAAATACTTTCGTTTGTGACCTCCATTCTTTTTCCAGCTATGCCGAAATAGAATTTCCAAAGGGCATATTAATTAATATATTTACTTTTAGCCATGAGGCTCAGGAACAGGACATGACTCAGGATCGAGCATCTTTTGATTTTCTTTTCTTTTAATTTAATTATGATGGAGAAGGATCAATCAGTTGTTCAATCTATTGGACAATCCATCTGTAGCTTCTTCATCAGTTCCATCGAAGTTCAAGGTAATTTACCATGTCGATTTTGGTCTTAATTTGTTGACCAGATATGGATTCAATCGATGAATACCCGTCGATCACGAATTGAAACCATTTATTTAGTCATGTGATGAACGATGTCAAACACTGTCAATGATTCATCTTGTTTATATTTTCAGAAGTCGGGCATCTTTCTATTTCCACCACTACTAATACTCCTGATTGTGTATTCAACTGCTGTATTGCTTTAAAGGCATCGGGCATCTTTTATCTTCCTTCTTTTCAAAGTACCATCATTGAATCTTAAACAAGGTACATTGAATTTCAAACAACCATTATTGAACTCACTAGATCATATCCACCTGCCATCTATATTGATTAGTGTTCAAAGTACCATCATTGAATCTTAAACATGGTACATTTAATGCTAAACGACCATGATTGAAGCCACGGTAAATGTATTATTACTCAACTTAGTCTAGATTATAGCCTTTGTAGAAATTGGATTTATATTAGTATTGTATCAGTTATCCGAGAGTTGACGCAATTCTATCATGTGTGGATGCTCGCAGCAAAGAAATTTTGTGTTGACTCGATTTTTTTCGACTTCTCCCTCTTCCCGTTTAATGTGTCGATTTATCCCGGCGTTTTGCATTTTGGCAACAACTGTATTACCCTGGCTTATTGACGAGAGAGTGTGTGAAATTATTACTATTGTATATGCAATAAGGTATTTATTTCTGCTGTATTGCTTTAAAGGCATCGGGCATCTTTTTATCTTCCTTCTTTTCAAAGTACCATCATTGAATCTTAAACAAGGTACATTGAATTTCAAACAACCATTATTGAACTCACTAGATCATATTCACCTTCCATCTATTTGTGATGTGTGTGTTTTCCCCATCATAATAAAGATGCTACATAATACATGTGTTTCTGGTCTTCTTCCAACCAAAGCGGTATGTAACCGTAAAAGTTACCACACTCTCATATCTTTTCGGTTTCCGAGACTCAGACAGAGTTAAACTCTCTTGCCTTACCGTAGTCTATTTTCCAAAAATTACGCCTCAAAACGTTTGACTCTTTGAATTTAGTTTATACCCGCGCGTTCGTCGTAACCGGTCTGATAATTATTCTATTATCATTATTGCATTCTGATCATTCGAAAATATCCTACCTTGTTTCTTTTCAACTGTTTTATTTCAGTAGTAAATCGCATCGGCATCGGGAATCTTTCGTCTTCCTTTAAAGAGGAATGGACGAATTTGGAAAACCATCGGTATATTTTGATTATGTGCAATATATTTGCTAATCTATCTGGAATGGTACTCAGTAGTGGGAATTCAATGTTTAATATTTCCATTTCAAAGAATATTGATTGTTTCATAGTAAACCCTTAATCTTCCTAGTTTGTTTTCAATTTTAGATTCCTTTTATGTCTGAGATTTCTGTGAATGATGAAGAGTTCAAGAATATCAAAACGTCATCAGATGCCTTAGAAAAGACTATACAATTGCATAAGGAGTTGCACGACGTGAGAACAGTATACTTGTTTGTTGGTGATAAGTTATAAGGTCCTTTTGCAGATCGTGACCAGTTTTCATTATCTCAGTAAGAAACTCCTACTTAAATTGAAGTGTATATCCAATCTCTTCGAACGACTAAAGGCCGAGGAGCAGGTTTTAGTGTATTATTTGTTTTGTTCTGTTATCTGTTAGCGAAAGTATCGAACTGATTGATTGAATCACTAGGATCAAAATCATTAGATAAACATGTGTTGAAAGTACCATGAATGAATCTCAAACAAGGTTCATTGAATTCTAAACCACCATTGTTAATCTCCAATCTCAAATATTTCCAGAGAGTCTCCACTACTCCTGAGAAGAATGATCATGATGATGACGATAATGAAGAAGAAGATGAAGATGATGATGATGACGAAGATGAGGAAGACGAAGATGAGAAAGATGATGAGGAAGATGATGAAGAAGAAGAAGACGAAGAAGAAGATGATGATGAAGACGAAGATGAGGAAGAAGAAGAAGAAGAAGAAGATGATGATGAAGACGAAGAAGAAGAAGAAGAAGATAATGATGATGAGAAGGATAGCGTGGAGGATGATGATGAGGAGGAGAAGTGCGGGCAGGTTGGATTGACTCATTTCTCTCTTTATGTTAATAGGTATTGTAGCAAAGTGATTGATTGAATCACTACGATCATAGTCACATTCCATCTAGATTGGATAGTGTTCAACGTACCATCATTGAATCGCATTATACATGTGGAAGGGCGGAAAAGGGTGACCAGTAAAATAATCGGTAACGGTAATTTACTGGTCTAAAAGACCTGGAAAACTCTTAAAACCACGGTAACATCGCGAAAAAATGCAAATTTTTTTGAAAAGTTTGTCTCTAGGTTTATTCATTCCGTCAGAACATACATCACATCGTGTCAATTTGTTCCTACTAGTTGTAGCAAAATCATAGTTTTATTTCCTTTGTTACGTTAATATATTTGAGAAGAGTTACTTATGGAGAGAGTAATTACCGTTGAAAAAGCGTAAAATTTACCGGCCGGCAAAACGACAAATTATATATCAGTCAAAATTGTTAACCCGCAACAATTTAGAAAGATATATCAATTATCATATTACAAATAACGTACTTGCAGTATAAGCATTACGATTCCGATGATCATTTCAATGAAATGGCATTCTGTCTCGACTACAAAAAAGGCACGCTTACGATGTCCCTTTGCGAGATTACTGATATGATGATTGATCTTGAGAGACTTGTAATTAAATTACGTAATAATGGACGACCCAGCTATCTCTCGGAAAGGGTACATTTTACGCAAACTTTTATCGTTTCAAAAGTTTTTTTTCTTTCATGCATTCAAAAATATGATTAGACGAGTACAAGCAGCACAGGATCACCTGAGAAATCATTGTCGCGGGAAGGTAATAAGAATAATTTCTAGACAATACGTTCACCGTGCCTTTCGTAATTTCCAGGTTGCACATATTTATGAAGTCAGTAATAATCACAAGAAGACGAACAGTGAACATCCTTCTCATGCTGCTGCTCATGTGGTATGTTGTGGCCTTCCCTCTTATCAACCCCGAAACCATCCCCAACCTTTTATGTCGGCGTTGTAGCGAACTGATTGATTGAATCACTAGGATCAAAATCATTCGTTACACTTGTTCAAAGTACCATCATTGAATGCTAAACCACCATTATTGAAATTACTACGATCATATTCACCTTCGATCTAGATAGATTAGTATTCCAAGTACCATCATTGAATCTTTTACTAGATAATTTGAGATACATTGATAGCAATTAGAATACTAACAATCTTGAGGAAGGATTAATAATGGTAGTTTATCAGTATAGATAAACTTAACATTATTGAACCTCAATGTTGATCTGTTAGGTATCGAACTACTATCAATAATTATAGATCAAACGGGTAGCTTTCGATCTATCCGAGAACCAAAAGGGAAAGGAAGAGAAGGATCTCGAGAAGAAGACAACGAGAGGAGCAAACAGAAAGGTGAGTCCTACAAAGAAAGATAATGAGAGAATCGGGAGCTCCCCTCCCATGGGTTAGTGTTCAAAGTACCATCATTGAATCTTAACGAAGGTTCATTCAATGATAAACCGCCATCATTAACCTCCAACCTCAAAGAATTACAGACAACCACCACTGCTCCTGAGAAGACTGAGGATGAGGATGATGATGAGAGGGGTAGCGAGAGCGAGCAGGTTGGAATGTCTTATTTGTTTATTCTATTAAGTAGGTGTTGTAGCAAACTATTTAATTGAATTACTGCGATCCGTGAAGGCTAAAATCTAGATTGGTTAGTGTTCAAAGTACCATCATTGAATCTCAAACAAGGTTCATTGAATGATAATTCGCCATTCTTAACCTTCAAATAATTACAGACGTCAAGCCATTCAACCGATTCGAATAGATGACTGAATCAAACTCACTGCTCTTCTCTTCTGTTTTAAATTGGATGTTGTTTTTTTCCGTCATAATAAAGATGCTATATGATACATGTGTTTCTGGTCTTATTCCAACCAAAGCGGTATGTAACCATAAAAGTTACCTCAATCTCATATCTTTTCGGTTTCCGAGACTCAGACAGAGTTAAACTCTCTTGGCTTACCGTAGTCTATTTTCCAAAAATTACGCCTCAAAACGTTTGACTCTTTGAATTTAGTTTATTTTCTTTTCTTTTAATTTAATTATGATGGAGAAGGATCAGTCAGTTGTTCAATCTATTGGACAATCCATCTGTAGCTTCTTCATCAGTTCCATCGAAGTTCAAGGTAATTTACCATGTCGATTTTGGTCTTAATTTGTTGACCAGATATGGATTCAATCGATGAATACCCGTCGATCACGAATTGAAACCATTTATTTAGTCATGTGATGAACGATGTCAAACACTGTCAATGATTCATCTTGTTTATATTTTCAGAAGTCGGGCATCTTTCTATTTCCACCACTACTAATACTCCTGATTGTGTATTCAACTGCTGTATTGCTTTAAAGGCATCGGGCATCTTTTATCTTCCTTCTTTTCAAAGTACCATCATTGAATCTTAAACAAGGTACATTGAATTTCAAACAACCATTATTGAACTCACTAGATCATATCCACCTGCCATCTATATTGATTAGTGTTCAAAGTACCATCATTGAATCTTAAACATGGTACATTTAATGCTAAACGACCATGATTGAAGCCACGGTAAATGTATTATTACTCAACTTAGTCTAGATTATAGCCTTTGTAGAAATTGGATTTATATTAGTATTGTATCAGTTATCCGAGAGTTGACGCAATTCTATCATGTGTGGATGCTCGCAGCAAAGAAATTTTGTGTTGACTCGATTTTTTTCGACTTCTCCCTCTTCCCGTTTAATGTGTCGATTTATCCCGGCGTTTTGCATTTTGGCAACAACTGTATTACCCTGGCTTATTGACGAGAGAGTGTGTGAAATTATTACTATTGTATATGCAATAAGGTATTTATTTCTGCTGTATTGCTTTAAAGGCATCGGGCATCTTTTTATCTTCCTTCTTTTCAAAGTACCATCATTGAATCTTAAACAAGGTACATTGAATTTCAAACAACCATTATTGAACTCACTAGATCATATTCACCTTCCATCTATTTGTGATGTGTGTGTTTTCCCCATCATAATAAAGATGCTACATAATACATGTGTTTCTGGTCTTCTTCCAACCAAAGCGGTATGTAACCGTAAAAGTTACCACACTCTCATATCTTTTCGGTTTCCGAGACTCAGACAGAGTTAAACTCTCTTGCCTTACCGTAGTCTATTTTCCAAAAATTACGCCTCAAAACGTTTGACTCTTTGAATTTAGTTTATACCCGCGCGTTCGTCGTAACCGGTCTGATAATTATTCTATTATCATTATTGCATTCTGATCATTCGAAAATATCCTACCTTGTTTCTTTTCAACTGTTTTATTTCAGTAGTAAATCGCATCGGCATCGGGAATCTTTCGTCTTCCTTTAAAGAGGAATGGACGAATTTGGAAAACCATCGGTATATTTTGATTATGTGCAATATATTTGCTAATCTATCTGGAATGGTACTCAGTAGTGGGAATTCAATGTTTAATATTTCCATTTCAAAGAATATTGATTGTTTCATAGTAAACCCTTAATCTTCCTAGTTTGTTTTCAATTTTAGATTCCTTTTATGTCTGAGATTTCTGTGAATGATGAAGAGTTCAAGAATATCAAAACGGCATTAAATGCATATGATAAGTACGCACAATTGAATCAGGAGTTGGCGCGCATGCAAATTGTTAGTTATATACTTGTTTGTTTGTGATAGGGTTAAGTTATAAGGTCCTTTTGCAGACTGATTACGACTCTTCTATACTCTATAATAAAAAAGTAGCTAGACTCGGCTTCTCAGCGATTCTCTGTGAACGACTCGTATGCGAAGAGGCTGGTATTGAACCGAGCGAGGTTGGAGTGTATTATTTGTTTTATTCTGTTATGTCGGCGTCGTAGCGAATTGATTGATTATCACTAGGATCATAATCATTCGTTACACTTGTTCAAAGTACGATCATTGAATGCTAAACCACCATTATTGAAATTACTACGATCATATTCACCTTCGATCTAGATAGATTAGTATTCAAAGTACCATCATTGAATCTTAAACTAGATAGTTTGGGATACAATGATGGTACTTTGAACATTAACAATCTTGAGGAAGGGTTAATAATGGTAGTTTATCAGTATAGATAAACTTAACATTATTGAACCTCAATGTTGATCTGTTAGGTATCGAACTACTATCAATAATTATAGATCAATCGGGTAGCTTTCGAGATATCCGAGAAGTTAAAAAATAGAAAGGAAAAGGAGGCTGTGGAGAAGAAGACAACGAGAGGAGCCAAGGGAAAGGTGAGTCATACAAAGAAAGATGATTAATAAAGAGAGGGACGAAAATAATCGGATTCTCCTTCAAGATGGGTTAGTGTTCAAAGTACCATCATTGAATCTAAAACAAGGTCCAACCTCAAAGAATTACAGACAACAACCACTGCTCCTGAGAAGACTGAGGATTACGTTGCTATTGAGAACAAGGATAATGAGCAGGATATCGAGCAGGTTGGAGTGTCTTATTGGTTTTATTCTGTTATGTCGTAGCGAACTGATTGAGTCACTAGGATCAAAATAATTCGTTACACTATTCCAAAGTACCATCATTGAATCCATACATGCGCGGCATTGCCGCTAGCGGCAAGACCCACCCGATTTTTTTCCTCCGACCCACCCGATTTCTACCTCCGACCCACCTGATTTTCCCCAAAATCGTTCAAAAAATGATCCGCGAAGTGAAATTATTATATTTACATGCCCATATTTTTCTCCGACCCACCGATTTTACTTTTCAGCGGCAATGGCCGCCCATGTATGATTGAATCTTAACGAAGGTTCATTCAATGATAAACCGCCATCATTAACCTCCAACCTCAAAGAATTACAGACAGCCAACACTGCTCCTGAGATGATTGATGATTGCGATTATTTCGAGAATAATGGTGATGAGCAGGATATCGAGCAGGTTGGAGTGTCTTATTGGTTTTATTCTGCTTTATCGGCGTCGTAGCGAACTGATTGATTGAATCACTAGGATCATAATCATTCCTTACACTTGTTCAAAGTACCATCATTGAATCTTAACGAAGGTTCATTGAAAAACCACCATTGTTAACCTCTAACCTCAAAGAATTACAGGCAGCCAATATTGCTCCTGAGAGGACTGAGGACAACAATCGGGCATCTTTCGATCTATCCGAGAAGGAAAAAAATGGAAAGGAAAAGAAGGCTGTGAAGAAGAAGGCAACCAGAGGAGCCAAGGGAAAGGTGAGTCATACAAAGATGTTAATAAAGAGAGGGACGAAAAGAATTGCGTCCCCCCTGGGTTAGTGTTCATAGTACCATCATTGAATCTTGAAGGTCCAACCTCAAAGAATTACAGGCAGCCAATATTACTCCTGAGAGGACTGAGGACAACAATCGGGCATCTTTCGATCTATCCGAGAAGGAAAAAAATGGAGAGGAAAAGAAGGCTGTGAAGAAGAAGGCAACCAGAGGAGCCAAGGGAAAGGTGAGTCATACAAAGATGTTAATAAAGAGAGGGACGAAAAGAATTGTGTCCCCCCTGGGTTAGTGTTCAATGTACCATCATTGAATCTCAAACAAGGTTCATTGAATGCTAAACCACCAACCTCAAAGAATTCCAGAGAGCCACCGCTACTCATCTGACTGATCATGATTGCGTTGAGATCAACCAGGGTGATAAGCAGGATATCGAGCAGGTTGGAGTGTCTTATTGGTTTTATTCTGTTATGACGGCGTTGTAGCGAACTAATTGATTGAATCACTAGGAATAAAATCATTCGTTACGCTTGTTCAAAGTACCATCATTGAATCTCAAACAAGGTACATTGACTTTTAAACCACCATGATTGAACTCACTACGATCACATTCACTTTCCATCTAGATAGGTTATTACGATCATATTGATAGTCAGATAAGATGTTGTGGTGTCAGAATAGACAAGCAGCCATTCTCCCTTTCTTTTCGAATTGTTTCAATGTTTAGGAGACATTTTCGATGTTGAATTCGAGAGTGCAGAAGTTTCTGGATAGTCATTCACAGTTGGTGAATTGGCAGAGAGCAGGATTCATTTTCGAGATCGAGCACTGTCACACGTTTCGTGACACGCTCATGAAGGTGACCAGTATAATAAGAATAATATATTTTGTTTGTTTAATAATTGAGTTGTCTTTTCAGCTGAATGAGGACAATGACACCGTAGTGATCGAACTAGATATTGATGATCCGTTGCGAACCAAAAAAGATTCTCAATGCTCTACGAGTGACATTAAGGAAAGCATTCGTGTTAAGAAGGTCAAGGAAGGCTTCGTACCGAAGAGCTTCAAGTCTGAGTTGAAGATTGCAAGAGAGCGTAATATACTCAAGGAAATAATGGTATGTACCGTCAAAACGAAAAAAAAGTGAAACATTTTTCAAAAATTTTGAAAAATTTTGAAAAAAAGTTCACAAGATTCCCTGTTTGAGCATTTTTCATGATCTTGATGATGTATTATCTAAGGTTTTTCATTGTGGATGTGTTTGCCCAATACATTTATGCACGACAAGAGTGAAAAAATTAATCGGGAACGCTGCACAGCGGAATTGGTATACTGTAGCATACTGTAGAATCTTACTGTAAAACTGCTGTCATCGAGCTTTTTTCGTAAAAAAACCCAGGGGAGGGGAGCTCCCGATTCTCTCATGGTTATATCTATCATTACCTAACTTCCTATAGCGAATGTTTGGATCTTGGCAAAGATCAGGCTGCAAAAGTGGTATACTGTAGAAAATCCTACCGTATACCAGTTTCACAAAACAGCGTTCACAGTGATTTATTTCAAAATTATTCTTCACAAGTAAATTAGGCAAGCTCAGAGATGCTCAAATACCCTATTATCTAATAAAAAACTAGCAACCCCATTTAGATATCATGATTCAAAATTTTCAAATCTTGTGAACTTTTGTCAAAAATTTTCACTTTTTTCGTTTTGACGGTATATGTGGTATATGTGATACAACAGATACGCTAGAATGACGGAAGATAGTAATACAATACCGTCAATCTAGAATAGGGCTCAGTAATAGTACGTTATCTTTCAATGAAAGTCAATCAGAGTAAATTACATTTAAAATCAATATGTTTCTTTCAGGAGGAATGTCGAAAACGTTTTAACAAATTCCCCAAGGGAAAATTTCTCAATGCTCTACATTTCTATTTTGGCATCAATCAATCATTTGCCACGGTGAGTCTACACGCGGAGGGTAAACTGATATTATTGACCTGGGTTGCTCAATCATAAATCATTAGCGATGTAGACTGATTGTGTTTTAAACTACAACTAATTCGTTCAGATTATCTCGCTATTCGGATTTATTCCTCCTTACTGCGAGAACCCACTCTGGGACTACCCGGAGTTAGACCCGCTATCGCTCGGATTTGAGCTGAACTATGGTGACAATCGTTTAATGAAGAATAAAGTTCAATCTGGATATGTGATTATCCCCGATGAGAAGGATATATTCTTTGTCTGGTCTTGGGCTAAACAACGTCCCAAGATGAAGGGCATCTTAATTTCTATTTTTCTTAATACATCACGTACGAGAACTGTTAAATTTATAAATCACGATACCATGTTATACCTTCTAACCGACAAGTGTGTTTAATTGTGTTTTTTTGTTCTGTTTTATCTACTCGTACGTTTATATTCCCTCGATTGATTTTTACCCACCCAATGTATGTGATACATATAATGTAAAGTAACTAATAATGTAATGCTAACCCTTGTATTTTTTCTTTGTTGTTTTTTTCCGTCATAATAAAGATGCTATATGATACATGTGTTTCTGGTCTTCTTCCAACCAAAGCGGTATGTAACCATAAAAGTTACCTCAATCTCATATCTTTTCGGTTTCCGAGACTCAGACAGAGTTAAACTCTCTTGGCTTACCGTAGTCTATTTTCCAAAAAATACGCCTCAAAACGTTTGAATCTTTGAATTTAGTTTATACCCGCGCGTTCGTCGTAACCGGTCTGATAATTATTCTATTATCATTATTGCATTCTGATCATTCGAAAATCAAAGTACCATCATTGAATCAGCATGATCATATCCACATCTAGTTAGAATAGGGTTTTCTTGAGGAGGGGTTAATAATGGTAGTTTATCAGTATAGATAAACTTAACATTATTGAGCTTCAATGTTGATCTGTTAAGTATCGAACTACTACTCTCCACAATTATAGGCCAATCGGGCATCTTTCGATCAAACCGAGAAGGAAAAGGGAGAGGGAAAGGAAGAGAAGACTGTGGAGAAGAAGGCAACGAGAGAAGTTAAGAGAAAGGTGTGTCATACAAAGAAAGATGTTGTTAATTAAGAGAGAACCCCCTGGGTTAGTGTTCAAAGTACCATCATTGAATCTGAAATAAGGTACATTGAATGCTAAACCACCATTATTATCCCACAATCTTATCATTCAACCCATCTTGTTTAACATTCAAATGGGGGTACTTCTAACAGCACGATTCAAGAATTCTATACATCATCATGTATGGCCGTAGATAACTTTTTGATCATGATCCACTTTCCATTTAATTTATAGCTTCATCACAGCCTTTTGCATTTTGATATCAAATGTAGTCCGGTTTGTTGAAGAGAATGTGTGAAATGAAGACGCTATTGTTTATTAATTTTGGATTTTTTGGATAATCATATCCAATAAGAGAACACTAATCATTATAGCATTGTGCACTTTGCTTTCCTTCCCGGTTGGTTTCTGAAATAGTCCATTCGTTACCTTCATTCATTTCAGCGATGAAAGGCGGGAGAAAAGGTAACGATGATGCATCCTCGGACGAAAGTAATTCTACCAACAAAGGTAATATTACTTTGTCACATTGACCTTACTCTTTATTGTAGTTTATTTGTGTTTTTTCAACTAAAATGAACATATTGACCTTCTGCAGATGGTGAGACTCCGGCTGGTTCTGATCGGGCATCTTTCGTTTCTCCTCCCAAGTCCTCTTCGAGAAAGAGATCGATTAGAAAGGATAACGATGATGTCTATCATGGCACTACTAAGAAGAGGAAGACAAGGAAGTTGTATAATAATGCTGGGGATAAAGAGGTGAGACTCTCACATCCCCCCCCCCCTCTATAACTGTAATTCATTTAAGTTCACCGTGGGTAATATCGTAAAAGGTATTCTTCAACGACACAGAACCCGCGACCATATCCCAGCCTCCGTGCGCGTGGTGAGCCAGAATTATGCCTTTTATCTACCCTTATTCAAATTCTATGACTGAGCTCATTATGGATTGATTGGAGGGTAATGCCGTATTACTGACCTTCTAGATAGATTGACATTTATTTGTTGAGTATATTGTATTTCAATATTGAATGAGAATCAATCAAACTAAATTGCATTTCAATCAATCTAAAATTAGAGTCATTACCTATTTTATCGACATTTAAGACAAACGCAATGACTCAGCTTCAAAAGACAGTGGAAGTTGCCATGTCTGCGTCTTTCGACTGCCACGTGTCACTAAGAATCAGCAGACTGTGGGTCGCGGAATGGGTAAGTGTTTTCATTGTTGATTGGCGCATGCACATAAGTGCAACCCACAATACGCAAATCCTGTGAAGTGTTATACTGTAAAAACAAAAAGAGTGACAAATTGTCACAAAATTTAACGAAACTTCTGTACCATCATTGAATCTCAAACAAGGTACTTTGAATGCTAAACCATCATTATTATAGTTACTACGATCTTATTCACCTTCATCTAGTTAGGTTAGTGTTCAACGTACCATCATTGAATCTCAAACAAGGTACTTTGAATGGTAAACCATCATTATTATAGTTACTACGATCTTATTCACCTTCATCTAGTTAGGTTAGTGTTCAAAGTACCATCAGTGAATCTCAAACAAGGTACTTTGAATGCTAAACCATCATTATTATAGTTACTACGATCATATTCACCTTCATCTAGTTAGGTTAGTGTTCAAAGTACCATCATTGAATCTCAAACAAGGTACTTTGAATCTCGAACAAGGTACTTTGAATGTTAAACTTGCTAAGCATCTAATGTGTTTTAGTGTGTATGTGCTAAAAAAACAATAAATAAAATTGGAACAAAATATCAGCGAGCGCTACAGAGCAAAATATACTGTAGTATACTGTAGAATCTTTCCTTGAGTTTCGACGAAATGTGATTAAATTTTACAAATTGTTGCAGGTCGCTCTCGGTATCGATATCCTTCCTATGCCTACTCGAGACACAATGGTAGCAGACGGCGTGCAAGGGACCATTAATCTGATCGTGAGTAAATGATTGTTTCCTCTCATGTTTGTTAATTCGTTTCAGTCTGGTACAGCTCGAAACTGGCGAAGCTTCTCTAATCCTCATTTGTTCGATGAGATTGGAGGAGTTATCATCAATGCACATTCACTCTTCGAAGCTCTATGCTCACCTGAATCTGATGCTGATGTGTAAGTATTTCCAAGTGAATCAGCTACCGACATATAGACATACTACAAACATATTGGGTTGTTCAGGCGAGATACTCTCGTAATCATGTTTATCTACGTAATGCACTATCTCTGTCATCTGGAAGAGGAAGAAAGAAAAGAAGAATTCAATTGGGCATCTTTAAGTATTTCTGTTATCATTGATGCATTGTGTACCATGAGGTGAGTTAAACGCTTGACTGTTCGCCAACCTGAATTGACACTCTCATATTCTCATTCCAGTTCCGCTTCCCGGAGAGTCCTTCCCAAGGAATTGATGATGAAGTATCTGAAGCTGCCTATCAATCTCTATGATAACCAAATGGTTGAGAGTGTGAGCTTCGATGACGTATGTTGCTTGTGATTAGGATTAGTTTAGTAATAATGATAGTTTTAGTTCTGCCAGGAGAACCGACAAGAGATTCCGCATATTTTCGATCCAACTGTTCAGTATAAATCTAAAGTATATGAGAATGAATCTTCAAGGTGAGCGTGCAAGGTTTAAAGGTTAACACGTGAAAACGTTGGGGCCTTACGCACAGCGTTGCCTCGCAAAAATTTGTAGAATCTGCCTCAAGCATTTTCGTATAGCCATGATCATAACCTTGATTCCCCATTCCCTGGTTTCACATTCGTTCCCCAAACGTGTCCACCTATGGTTAGCGTTTTCCTTACTGGTTTGTTGTTAATGGCTACCACGTTCAGCTTCGCTTTCGTGAGCCGAGTCCAGTATCATGATATCAACCCGGTAGTCTGGAACACAGTTCTGGCAAACTTCATCATGGATGAAATGACTCAAGCCATCAACGAAGTTCACACTGGAAACGAACCGGAACCGGTGAGTACCCTCATAACGAAAAAAATTGAGACAAATTATGCCAAAATTTCACAAAACTTCACGCAATGCTGTTTTTTACAACAAAATATGCACCTTTAATTAGTATTATTAACCCTTATTCAAGATTCTTTTTTTCTTGTGCGAGAAAGTCAGTATATTACATGTAATCTGATATCGTGCAAATGTTGTGTTTAGTACGATGTCGACGATTTCATCATCCGTAATCGAATCGTATCGATTGTGAATTGTGGACGGGCATCTTTCGATCCTATCAAATTTGATGAAGCGAAGAGAATTTTGGATCAGATCAAGTTGGAAGTAGAAGAGGAAAGATCGAAGAATGGAACGAAGAAGAATGATGGAACGAAGATGAGTGATAAGGTCAGCCGCAAGGCTGTGCGAAAAAAAAATTTCGAAAAAAAATCGAAAAACGAAATTTTTCGGAAATAAAAGTCGAAAAAATCGAAAAATTTCGAAAAAAAACGAAAAATGTTGTACAAAAATGTCTAAATGCTTTCTCTTTTGATTTCTCGCGACTTCGTTGGATTACACCAGTCCCCGTTACCATATCAAGCGAAAGAGTATTATCTAAAGTGTCTTTTTGAGAGTTTGGATTAATCGATGGTAGTTGAGTTAGACCAGCTATCCCTAAGAAAATTTTCCAGACAAAATATGACAATTACAGTGTCAGAATATTATTAAATTATTAAAAACATTTCCTGGAATACAACTAAAGAACTTTAAAATATCTATGAATCGATAAAATAATCAATTTTGAGTGTTATTTTCTGTTCTCATTTTTTTCGATTTTTCGAGAAAAAAGTCGAAAAATTTTTCGTCGAAAAAATTGTTTGAAAAAAGTCGAAAAATCGAAAAAACCGAAAAATCGAAAAACGAAAAATGCACAGCCCTGGTCAGCCGTACTATGAAAAAAAATTAAATCTCATAATAAGTTTTATTCAAGTCCGTCGCCCAATTTTGCAAGTGGATGATGGACTGTGGAACAGTCGACAGTTCAGCTGATCTCAGTCGTTCCGTTGAGATCAAATACGCCCTCAAAAACAAAAAGAGGGATGACCCCGAATTGCCGGACGAGGTTTATTTGCTTTTTTTCAGTTTCAAAAAGAATGAAAAATATTTTTAGGTTGAGCAGGATTCCGATGATGATTATATTGATGATCTAGCATTTTGTCTGAACTGTTTGCGTCGATGTTCAACTAGAGAAGGCGTTCTGTCGATTACCCTTAATGACATTCTTAACATTCTCGAAGGAATTAATAATCTGGTCACCAAATACACGCGATCGAACGATCTTTCTGAAAGGGTAAATGTTACGAAAATTATATCTTTTTTATAATTTTTGTCTTCTTCCAGGTATTCAAAAATAAGATGCGACGAGCAATGAAAGCCAATAATGCTGTACTCAAATATCTTCTCTCGAAGATGAACGGCGATAAACTTATTGCGATAAACATCGAGCTTGTTCCTGGTGTGACGGAAGTAAGTTACAAAAATAATGATTTCGATTTGTGATGAAATTACCATTTTTGAATCTCAATGTTGATCTATTAGGTATCCACAATTATAGATCAATTGGGCATCTTTCGTTCAATCCGAGAAGGGAAAGGGAAAGGAAGAGAAGGATGTGGAGAAGAAGACAACGAGAGGAGCAAAGGGAAAGGTGAGTCATACAAAGAAAGATAATGTTAATAAAGAGAGAATCCGGTGCTCTCCTCCCCCACCATTATTGAAATCACTACCATCATATTCACCTTCGATCTAGATAGTTTAGATGTTCAAAGTACCATCATTGAATCTCAAACAAGGTACATTGAATTCTAAACCACCATTATTATCCTACAATCTGATAGATTTCTAGGCAACTGCCGCTAATGATGTTTTTTTATTAGTTAGCGAACCATTATCAATAATTAAGGTGGTCGGGGCATCTTCTGTATCTAAGAATGGAAATGTAAATGGTGATGATAGAGCAGAAAAGATGACAACAAGGGCAAGGGGGAAGGTGAATGAGACAAAAAACTTTTTATATATAGTGAGGGACTAAAAGAATAGTGTGATCATGGTTACTGTTCAAAGTACCGTTATTGAATCTCAAACAAGGTACATTGAATGCTAAACCACCATTATTGAAATCACTACCATCATATTCACCTTCGATCTAGATAGTTTAGTGTTCAAAGTACCATCATTGAATCTCAAACAAGGTACATTGAATTCTAAACCACCATTATTATCCTACAATCTGATAGATTTCTAGGCAACTGCCGCTAATGATGTTTTTTTATTAGTTAGCGAACCATTATCAATAATTAAGGTGGTCGGGGCATCTTCTGTATCTAAGAATGGAAATGTAAATGGTGATGATAGAGCAGAAAAGATGACAACAAGGGCAAGGGGGAAGGTGAATGAGACAAAAAACTTTTTATATATAGTGAGGGACTAAAAGAATAGTGTGATCATGGTTACTGTTCAAAGTACCGTTATTGAATCTCAAACAAGGTACATTGAATGCTAAACCACCATTATTGAAATCACTACCATCATATTCACCTTCGATCTAGATAGTTTAGTGTTCAAAGTACCATCATTGAATCTCAAACTGGGCAGATTGAGATTATCTTTGTTGAACAACAAAATAGATTTATTGGTTATCGAATAAAGTTTTCCTCAATAATATAGAATAAAGTAATTTATGGCCAATCAGGCATCGACTGATCCATCGAAGAACAAGGAAATCTTAAAGGGTGGAACGGAAACGAAAGGGGCAACGAGAAAGGTGAATGAGACAAAATAGCTAACCTTCTTGAAGGAAAAAAAAAAACAGGAAAAAAGAATATTAGAACAAAGTATAAGAAAATATTGTAGCACTCAAACAGTTATATTTATTTATTTTTTTAAAAATAGTGACCATCAAATTTGATCCATCTAATTACTATCAATAATTTAAGGTAGTCTTTGATCCTGATATTCCACTGGAGAACGAAGGGAAGGGAAAAGTGAAAGCGGGAAGGAAGAAAGCGAAAGAAGCTAACACAAATGTGGATGAGACGATGGAAGATGAATTAAAGGTAAAATTATCATTATTGAACCTGAAGCTGGATATTTCAGTTATCGAACTACTATAAATAATTATAGATCAACGACCATTCTCCCTCTCCAACATAAAAAAAAAGACACGAAGCTCGCTCATCCAGGACTCACAAAAAACCCCAATCATGATTGAACTCAATAAAGCCGTCTCTCCTCTGTAATTCCCCCCCCCTGTATTGTAATTAACCCTTCTCGGTATGCCTATTAGTGTTGTTTAGTTCGTTTTAGTCTGGACTAAAAATGACATTTTATTCGAGACTAAAATTTAGTCGAGACTAAATTTGCATTTAGTCGAGAATAAAAGTGTTCAAAATGCGATAAAATTAACAATTAGGGTAATAATTAGATAATTAGGGAAAACCCTTCCATTACACAGAAGAGAAGAAGCGGTGCGCTCAACACTAAAAAACTAATGGAAAATGAATGTCTATTCTCGAATATATTCGAAAATATTATTCGAGACTAAATGCAAATTTAGTCGCGAATATTAGTCTATTTGCCCATTTAGTCGAGACTAAAATGAAAAAAATATTTTCGAATGATTTTTAGTCTGGACTAAAAATGCAAATTTAGTCGAGACTAAATTTTATTCCATCTAACAACACTAATGCCTATGATACATTCCTTTATGTAAATGATTCGTAAATTATGCCAGATTGTTGACGACTTAGTGTTTAATCTATGTGCTATTGTCTGTTTCACAGCAACATGTTATTTCTCTCATGGCAATCAAAGTATATTTCTTCTTACCTACTTACCCTTCTTAACGAACACTCACCTATTTGTAATATTTAAAATCACTTTGTATTTTTCATTCTAATTATAAAAAAAATAATGGATATTTACGTCCGATAGTTTTGTTATCTTGGTAGATTCTTTACGTGGTCTTATGTCTCTCATACTGCTAGTAGTTTGACATCTCCCCATCCGCTCTCCCTTTCCTCCTTCTGTCCAGTCTTTTATAGCGTATGAATTAGTTATAGGTAAATAACAGATTACTCAATACTAATGTGTTATGTTTTTCACTAATAAATATTGTTACGTGTGTTTGAGATGTTTTTTTCGACCAAAGCGGTATGTGACCATGGTGGATTAGCATTCAATATAACTTGGGTGCACTAAACCCGTCGGATTTTCGCCGTGCTCTGTATTTATCCACTTCTTTTTATTACAATTTACAATTCACCGTAAAAGATACCTGTATATCTTTTCGGAAATCGCTTTGGATTATTGTATTTCATTTCCAGAAATTTTTTTCTGTTCCTCAGACAGTAAAATTCGAGAGTATGCTACAGTATACCAATTCTGGAGCGTTTTCGATTTTCTTTTCACTTTTGTTTTTTTCATAGCTGCATTGTGCAAACACATCCACAATGAAAAACCTTAGATAATACAACATCAAGATCGTGAAAATGCTGATGTTTTTTTTCAAAATGAAACATTTCAGTTAAATGATGATGATGGAATGAAATGATGAGAAGAGTGGATAAGAAAAGCAAAAGATTCCCGATAAAGTCTACAAATCCATGTCCGGATATTAGACCTAAAAAAGGAATAATGATTAAGGAAAACGAGAATCCTCGGGCCGGTGACGACGAGCGCGGATATAAAACTATGTGTTTACTAGATCATATCCACCTGCCATATATATGTATATTGATTAGTGTTCAAGGTACCTTCATTGAATCTCAAACATGGTACATTGAATTTCAAACCACCATTATTGAACTCACTAGATCATATCCACCTGCCATATATATTGATTAGTGTTCAAACATGGTACTCCACCTGCCATATATATGTATCGTGTAGTTAACATTATGAAAGTTAAGTCGTAAGAGCGCGGCGAAAATCAGGTTGGTGCGATTTGTCGACTCTACTTGTGAAGAGTGCGAGACACGAATTCAGCAGGTTTATATTCTTCGTTTATTTCGCACAACAATAAATAAAGAGAGCGGCGAAAATCAGGCGGGTGTACACACAATTTGTATTAGTGTTCAAACTGCCATCATTGTTCACTAATCAATCTAGATGGAAGGTTGATATGGTCAGAGTGGGCCACCTCCCATCTAGATTGATTAGTGTTGAAAATATCATCATTGAATCTCAAACAGGGTACCTTGAATTTCAAACCCTAACTTGAGAAGGGTTGGAGCAGACTAAGCCCCAACCGAATTTTCCTCGGGCCAAAAATCAGGAAAGTGCCCAATTTTTTTCTAGTATTATCAACTTCCATCTATATATGGCTTAACTTAATAGAGCAAAGTCAAAAACAAAATTGTTTTAGCGCTACCGCGATATGTTGATATATGTTGATTTATTTAATAATGGTTGTTTATCATTGCAATGAGTAGGAACCGACTAAGCCCCGCTCATCATTGTATCTCAAACAAGGTATATTGAATTTCAAACCACCATTATTGTTCAAAGTACCTTCATTGAATCTCAAACATGGTACATTGAATTTCAAACAACTATTATTGACTAAGATCATATCCGCCTTCCACCTAGATTGACCACCATTATTTAAACCACTAGATCATATCCACCTTCCATCTAGATTGATAAGTGTTCAAAGTACCTTCATTGAAATATATCCTCCTTCCATCTAGATCAATTAGTGTTCAAACATGCTACATTGAATTTCAAATCATCATTATTGAACTCACTAAATCATATCCACCTTGCATCTAGATTGATTAGTGTTCAAAGTACCTTAATTGAATCTCAAACGTGGTACATTGAATTTCAAACCACCATTATTGTTCAAAGTACCTTCATTGAATCTCAAACATGGTACATTGAATTTCAAACCACCATTATTGAACTCACTAGATCATATCCACCTGCCATCTATATTGATTAGTGTTCAAAGTACCTTCATCGAATCTCAAACATGGTACATTGAATTTCAAACCACCATTATTGTTCAAAGTACCTTCATTGAATCTCAAACATGGTACATTGAATTTCAAACCACCATTATTGAACTCACTAGATCATATCTACGTTACCAATGGAGAGACTTGTTATTGGTTGGAACTCGACTAAGTCCCGCCCACAATATTGAATGTTAATCCACCATTTACCTTTTTTGCACAGTGTTCAAAGTAACATCATTGGAGTATGGATGAGCAATCGGGCTCATGTTTTGGCAGGATACTATAGTAATAGTATGCATCATACCCTACTCCCGTTGTTATCATTCGTCTTCGTATTATTGTGTAGCAATCCTGGATCCCCTCTGTACTTACTCAGCAGTGATTATTTCCTCAGCGGGATTTTTCTGAGACTTGTTTTTAACAGTGTATGAAAACATTTACTGAGGAGTAACCACTGTAAACAAAAAATAACCCAGTAAAAATTCTCTAAAGTAAAAAAAGTAAAGTAAAGGAACCAATATCTTACGTATACATATTTTTGGGCATTTATTATTTGCGAAACACTAGGAGAGGTATTAAAAAACACCTGCCTGATTTTCGCCGCGTTCTTTATTTATCAACTCCTGTTTTCTTATTTTTTAATGCCTCTCCTAGGGTTTCGTTAATAATAAATGCCCAAAAATATGTATACGTAAGAAATGGTTCCGGGTCAGGCTACTTTAGAGGATTTTTACTGGGTTATTTTTTGTTTACAGTGGTCACAATAATAGTGGTCTGAAATTCAATGTACCTTGTTTGTGGTCCAATGATGTTACTTTGAACACTAAACAAAAAAACAAGGTAAATGTTGGATTAGCATTCAATATAACTTGTGTGCACCAAACCCGTCAGATTTTCGCCGCGCTCTGTAGTTATCCACTTTATTGCAATTTACAATAGATTTAAAGATACCCAATTTAGAGCTAAAGATATTCATTAGAGTTCAAATCACCTTTTGTGTATCATGTTGTTCACTTTCATTATAGATTTGAAGTTATTGAATGATGAAAAATACCAGACGGGTTTGGTGTACACCTAATGATGATATTATGAACCAGGGATGTAACCACGATTACTGAAATCATCATTATCGTCTCCGACGATCTCAATTCAATGATGAACAATATAAAATAAATCAAAAATATCGCCACATATCGTTTTTTTTTTTTAATTTAGTCAATATAGATGGACGGTGGATATGATCTTAGTGATTTCAATAATGGCGGTTTGAAATTCAATGTACCATGTTTGAGATTCAATGAGGATACTTTGAACACTAATCAACATAGATGGGCCAGTAATCAAAGAAGTTCCGAATGATGAAATGAGAGTTTTACCTCCTCCTTTCCCATACTCTATCATCCTAATCCAATTTCATTTCCATATCACCACATTCCCCTATAAATGCATTCGATTCCTTCTCTCCGGTTCAGTCCAGAGCTCTACCATCTTGAGGAGAGCTCGGGGAGCATTTCGCCCCCGTGGATATCGTCATCCCAGTCAGGAGGACGACTCCTCCATTCGATCGAAAAGATCGAAACGGGGAGGGGGGTTCCAAAAAATCGTGAAAAATAGTGAAAAATTGTCAGATTTGAGATGTATCCATTAATTTTCCGAAATGTTTTTTTTACCAGACGGGTTTGGTGTACAATTGAACTGAGTGGAAGTGGGCGGGGTTTAATCGGTTCCAACAAGTCGTCATCACTTAAGATATGAGTCAAGACATAAGTTGTTTTTTGGACAAGGGTTGGAGCAGATTAAGCCCCGCCCTCCGTCGCTCAGTTTAATTGTGCATACACCCGTCTGATTTTCGCCGCGCTCTTTATTTATTAACTTCTTTTTATTGCAATTTACAATATTGTGCGAAAGATACCCGATGTGTTAAGGAAAGATACAACATGAGCATATCCACCGTCCATCTAGATTGATTAGTGTTAAAAATATAATAATTCAAGAAAATCCGACGGGTTTGGTACGCACAAGTTCAATTGAATGCTAATCCATTATTTACCTTGAGAATCAATGATGACGTGTTGGAAATTAATCAATCTAGATGGAACGTGAATCTGAGCTTAGTGATTTCAAAAAAAGGTGGTTTGAAAGCGTCAATAATGTTTTGAACACTAATCAATATCGATGTGAGGTGAAACTCTTCAAATGGACTCGTCATCGAATTGTAAATTGTAATAAAAAGAAGTGGATAAATACAGAGCACGGCGAAAATCCGGCGGGTTTGGTGCACCCAAGTTATATTGAATGCTAATCCACCATATGCTCATGTCAATACTGGTGGTTTGAAATTCAATGTACCTTGTTTGAGATACAATGAACGTCATCAAAAAAATAAACCACTAAGATCATATCCACATTGATTAGTGAATCTCCTCATTGAATCTCAAAAGTGGTACATTGAATACTTACCGATCTTAGGAAATTATTCATTACACTAAAATGAAGTTGATAAATAGAGAGTGCGACTAAAATCAGGCGGGTGTACCCACAATTGAACTGAGCGACGGGGGGGGGGCGTCGGTCTAGATTAGTATTTTTTCAATGAACCATCATTGAATCTCACTACGACATACCATAGTATTAGCTCATGTGTAGATTCTATCTAGTTAATCTAGGTGGAAGGTGTATATGATCATGATGATTTTAATATTGTATCAAACCTGTCTGGTTTACGCCGCGCACTTTCTTTATCCGCTTGTATTACTCTCTAAGGCGCGAGAAAAAAAAAATTAAAACAAGGTATATTGAACAACTAATCATGATGGATTGAAGGTGAATATGCTGATCCGACATTTAAAAAAAAAGTGATATCAATTTGATAAAACTAGTATGATCTCGAATAGTATGATTTGTCATATGTCTATATTTGTAGAAAAAAAATTGCAAGGGATTTCGTCCATTTTTTAATCAGTTTCTTATGACTAATGATTGAATCTCAAACAAGGTACATTGAATTTACTTTGAACACTACTCAATCTAGATGGAATGTGGATATGATCTTAGTGATTTCATTTTTTAAGGACATTCATTGTATCTCAAACAAGGTACATTGAATTTCAAACCACCAGTATTGACAACATGAGCTTATGGTGGATTAGCATTCAGTATAACTTAGGTGCACCAAACCCGTCGGATTTTCGCCGCGCTCTGAATTTATCCACTTCTTTTTATTACAATTTACAATTATATTGTCTCTTGTATTTTAACGATAATCAATCTATATGTAAGGTGGATATCATAATGGCGATTTCAGTAATGGTGGTCTCAAATTCAAAGTGCCTTGTCTGAAATTCAATGATGGTAATTTGAACGATAATCAATCTATATTCAGTTTTCCACCAAACCCGTCTAGTGTCCAACACTATGTGCAACAAGAATAACCTTTTGATAAATGTGATTTTAATGTTAATGTTCAAACATGGTACATTGAATTTCAAAACACCATTATTGAACACACTAGATCATATCCACCTTCCATCTATATTGATTAGTGTTCAAAGTACCTTCATTGAATCTCAAACATGGTACATTGAATTTCAAACCACCATTTTTTTGAAATTCAATGTACCCGGAAGTGTATATGATCTAGTGTGTTCAAGTGAGTTCAATAATAGCGGTTTGAAATTCAATGTACCATGTTTGAGATTCTATGAAGGTACTATGAACACTAATCAATAGAGATGGAATGTGGATATGATCTAATGAGTTCAATAATGGTGGTTTGAAATTCAATGTACCATGTTTGAGATTCAATGAAGGTACTTTGAACACTAATCAATATAGATGGAAGTGTATATGATCTAGTGAGTTCAATAATGGTGGTTTGAAATTCAATGTACCATATTTGAGATTCAATGAAGGTACTTTGAACACTAATCAATAGAGATGGAAGTGGATATGATCTAGTGAGTTCAATAATGGTGGTTTGAAATTCAATGTACCATATTTGAGATTCAATGAAGGCACTTTGAACACTATTCAATAGAGATGGCAGGTGGATATGATCTAGTGACTTCAATAATGGTGGTTTGAAATTCAATGTACCATGTTTGAACACTAATCAATATAGATGACAGGTGGATATGAAAAAAAATTATTGAAATCAATAAGACCATATCCACTCACATCTCTATTGATTAGTGTTCAAAGTACCCTTATTAACTCTCAAACAATGAAGGTGCTTTGAACACTAATCAATAGAGATGGAATGTGGATATGATCATGATTGTTCAAACATGGTACATTTAATCATGATGGATTGAAGGTGAATATGCTGATCCGCTATTTAAAAAAAAAGTGATACCAATTTGATAAAACTTTAGTATGATCTCGAATAGTAACTAGACTTAAATGTACTTATTTCTTACGACTTCACTTTCATAATGTTAACTACACGATGGTTGGAGACGGCCACGCCCACTGCCGCTAAGTTCGATTGTCCACCAAACCCGTCTGGTGTACGCCGCGCCCTCTGCTTATCCACTTGTTTTTCATTGCTCAGCAATCTGTGGTAGCGTCCGAAATATATATATATATATGTATATATATATATATATATATATATATATATATATATATATATATATATATCGGCGAAAGTCTGACGGGTTTGGTGCACACAAGTTATATTGAATGCTAATCCAACATTGGCATGAGCATATGGTGGATTAGCATTCAATATAACTTGGGTGCACCAAACCCGCCGTATTTTCGCCGTGCTCTGTATTTATCCGCTTCTTTTTATCACAATTTACAATTCAATTCATTTGAACTTCAGTTGAAGAGTTTATTTGAATAAAAAAAATGAAACCACTATTGTGCGTATAAAATGTACTTGCATAAGAAAATGACAAACGGTGCTAACGAACGGAAGTCACAATCGAGAGGCGCGGCGAGATGTAGCCTTCTACATCTCGCTCCGCCTCTCGATTGTCTCTCCGCTGCCTCTCTCTAACCCGGCTGACCTTCGCCGCGCGCTATGTGATATATAAATGAGATCGGCATAGTTTCTGAACCATGCAAAACAAGAAAGTTCTCTTCTACAAATAAAACAAGTGATTTTTATACGCTCAATAAGATCATAGCCACATTGATTAGTGTTCAAAGTATCCTCATTGAATCTCAAAAGTGGTACATTGAATTTCAAACCACCATTATTGAACTCACTAGATCATATCCACCTTTGATCTATAGTGATTAGTGTTCAAAGTACATTCATTGAATCTCAAACATGGTACATTGAATTTCAAACCACCATTATTGAAATCACTATATCATATCCACCTTCCATCTATATTGATGGTGATAACACGTTTCAGAAATTTCCACTTCAGATATGATTTTCCAGAAAAAGACGTTTCAGAAATTTTTTTTCAGAAATTCCAACTCAGAAAAGGACGTTTCAGAAATTGGCACTTCAGAAATTCCAACTCAGAAAAGGACGTTTCAGAAATTAGCACTTCAGAAATTCCAACTCAGAATAGGACGTTTCAGAAAATGTTCCCGTTGTAATTGAATGCTACTAAATTTATTCAAAGCGATCTTCTCTGCAGTTTAAAGCCACAAACCGTACAGCAAATTTTCTGAAACGTCCTTTTCTAAGTTGGAATTTCTGAAAAATAATTTCTGAAACGTCCTTTTCTGAGTTGGAATTTCTGAAGCGCCAATTTCTGAAACGTCCTTTTCTGAGTTGGAATTTCCGAAATCAAAATTTCAGAAACGTCCTTTTCTGGAAAAGATTTTCCGAAATGACATTTTCTGAAGCGATATTTCTGAAACGTCCTTTTCTGAAAATTAGTTTCTGAAGTGTCCTTTTCCGAAGTGAAATTTCTGAAACGTCTTATCACCTATATTGATCAGTGTTCAAACATGGTACATTGAATTTCAAACCACCATTATTGAAATCACTAGATCATATCCACCTGCCATCTAGATTGATTAGTGTTCAAAGTGCCTTCATTGAATCTCAAACATGATACATTGAATTTCGAACGACCATTTTTGAAATCATTAGATCATATCCACCTGTCATCTAGATAGATTAGTGTTCAAACATGGTACATTGAATTTCGAACCACGCTAAATTTTGTTTTTAAATATAATTTCAATAAGGATTGTTTGAAGTTCAAGGTACCCTGTTTGATATTCAATGATGATATTTTGAACACTAATCAATCTAGATGAAAGGTGGATATGATCATGCATGATGATTTAAATACTGTGGGTACACCCGCCTGATTTTCGCCGCACTCTCTATTTATCAACTTTGGTTTTTTTAGCCCACAATTGATCATCAGCGTCCATTTTTATATGGCTTAACTTAATAGAGCAAAGTCAAAAACAAAATTGTCAGTTCAATTGTGCGTACACCCGCCTGATTTTCGCCGCACTCTCTATTTATCTACTTTTTTCATTTTATCATACAGTTACACTTCATGCATTTTCATTATAAGAGGCCGTTCGTGTAAGAGTCGGGCAAATCTGGGGGAGGGTTGGCACAGTCCAAAAATTTTGATACCCTCAAAACTTGTGTATAGGGGTTATCGACCATGCTGATGAAGATAGTCATAGTCATTTTGGCTCCAGTGGTCCCGCAACGCCTGGGACGGATTACGGTAACATCACGTTTTCAAGTCGTTCTCGGTCCATAGTTGAGCTAGAGGTATGAAAATTGGGCTCCTGGGTCAGAATTCGATGGCGATGATGGCTGTCTACATCATTAGTTTTGAAAAGTTTTGAAAAGGTTGATTAGTGGAAATTTTGATGGACACGGATGCGGGCATAGCGAGTATGACAGTTCGAACCGGCGTGACGAGAGGATTCCAATGATGTATTATGAGCCCATACGTACATTGCCATCTCAATATTGCCTCGATATAGTGATCTGCGAAAGAGGTAAACAAGAGGACTCTCTCAATTCCGCGCGCTCTCTCGCACTCTCGAGAGAGCGCGGCGAAATGAGAGAGTGCCGAGAGAGCGCGCGGAATAGAGAGACGCAGACAACTCCTCGTCATTTTGCGCTCTTTATTTAACAACTTCTTTGTTAGTGTAATGAATAATAGATTTTGCTCTGGATGTTTAATAAAATCAATATAGATGTCAGGTGGTGCAAATTCTGAAGATCCCAATGAAGATCTTTGTATGTTTTTGATGGTTTGAAATTCAACGTACCATGTTTGAGATTAAATGATTATAATTTGAACACTAATGAATTTCAAACCACCATTATTGAACTCACTAGATCATATCCACCTGCCATATATATTGATTAGTGTTCAAAGTACCTTCATTGAATCTCAAACATGGTACATTGAATTTCAAACCACCATTATTGAAATCACTAGATCATATCCACCTGCAACATATATTGATTAGTGTTCAAACATGGTACATTGAATTTCAAACCACCATTATTGAACTCACTAGATCATATCCACCTGCCATATATATATTGATTAGTGTTCAAGGTACCTTCATTAAAACTCCAATATATGCAAAAACAATGAAAAAGACTAACGGACGAACTCGTAAGAAGTTGATAAATAAAACGCGCGGCGAAAATCAGGCGGGTGTGCACACAATTGCACTGAGGCGTAGTGAGATTCAATGATGGTACATTGAAAACATACTAATCTAGATGGAAGGTGGATATGAGACCCCCCTCCATCACTCAGTTCAATTGTAACTGACTAAGTGACTTGATCACGCTGATCGTTTACAAGTCATAGTAAGGGTGTTAGTAAGTTTTCAAAGTATCATTGTTGAATCTCGAAATATTTCACTACATTAGAATTCAAAGTACCTTCATTGAATCTCAAACATGGTACATTGATTTTTTTTTTGTTTTTTTTTACACACACCTACCTAACACATCTACAAAGTGGCGAGATTACAGCACTTCAATTACGACTTTTGCAATAAAATATAAAGGGGCATCTATTATTCATTCCACTAAAAAGAAGTTGATAAATAAAGAGCGCGGCGAAAATCAGACGGGTTGAAATCAAATCAATGATTCAATGAAAAATGAAATCAAAATGAAATCAATGAAATCAACGACTTCTGAGAGGGTCATTATATAGCTCGGCGTACACCAGAAGGGTTAGGACCACTTGTGTGCACCAAACCCGTCAGATTTTCGCCGCGCTCTATATTTATCAACTTCTTTTTATTGCAATTTACAATGTCCACATGATATCCTCGGTAAGATATTCATTAGTGTTCAAATAACCATTTGTGTATCATGTTGTTCACTTTCATAATAGATTTGGAGTTATTGAATGATGAAAAATACCAGACGGGTTTGGTGTACAATTGAACTGAGTGGAGGTGGCGGGGTTTAGTCGGTTTCAATTCAATGTACCATGTTTGAGATTCAATGAAGGTACTTTGAACACTAATCAATATATATGACAGGTGGATATGATCTATTGATTTCAATAATGGTGGTTTGAAATTCAATGTACCATCTTTGAACATTAATCAATATATATGACAGGTGGATATGAGCTATTGATTTCAATAATGGTGGTTTGAAATTCAATGTACCATCTTTAAACACTAATCAATATAGATGGAAGGTGGATTTGATCTAGTGAGTTCAATAATGGTGGTTTAAGATTCAATGCACCATGTTTGAACACTAATCAATGTATATGGCAGGTGGATATGACCCAGTGATTTCAATAATGTGGTTTGAAATGCAATGTACCATGTTTGAGATTCAATATCATAATGGTGATTTCAGTAATGGTGGTTTGAAATTCAATGAACCTTGTTTGAGATACAATGATGGTACATTGAACACTTTATGATATACTCGTTCTGATTAAAGTGTTAATCAGAACGAGACCACATTTACAATAATTGAATTAGCGTCACACTAATTTCAATAAAGGTGGATTGAAATTCAATGCACCTTGTTTGAGATTCAATGATGGTACTTTGAACACTACTCAATCTGAGCGACGGTGGGGGGGGGGTGTATCATATCCACCTTCCATCTAGATTAGTATGTTTTCAAGGTACCATCATTGAATCTCACTAAGCCATACCATATTATTGCACCAACATTATTGAACTCACTAGATCATATCCACTACCATCTAGATTGATTAGTGTTCAATCTAGATGTAAGGTGGGTATGATCTAGTGATTTCAATAATGGTGGTTTGAAATTCAATGTACCATGTTTGAGACTCAATGAAGGTACTTTGAACACTAATCACTATAGATGGCAGGTGGATATGATCTAATGATTTCAATAATGGTGGTTTGAAATTCAATGCACCATGTTTGAGATTCAATGAAGGTACTTTGAACAATAATGGTGGTTTGAAATTCAATGTACCATGTTTGAACACTAATCAATATAGATGGCAGGTGGATATGATCTAGTGATTTCAACAATGGTGGTTCGAAATTCAATGTACCATGTTTGAGATTCAATGAAGGTACTTTGAACACTAATCAATGTATATGGTTTGAAATTCAATGTACCATGTTTGAACACTAATCAATATACATGGCATGTGGATATGATCTAGTGATTTCAACAATGGTGGTTCGAAATTCAATGTACCATGTTTGAGATTCAATGAAGGTACTTTGAACACTAATCAATGTATCAATGTACCATGTTTGAGATTCAATGAAGGCACTTTGAACACTAATCAATATATGAAATTCAATGTACCATGTTTGAGATTCAATGAAGGTACTTTGAACATTAATCAATGTATATGGCAGGTGGATATGATCTAGTGAGTTCAATAATGGTGGTTTGAATTTCAATGTACCATGTTTGAACACTAATCAATATATATGGCAGGTGGATATGATCTAGTGATTTCAATAATGGTGGTTTGAAATTCAATGTACCATGTTTGAACACTAATCAATCTAGATGACAGGTGGATATGATCTAGTGATTTCAACAATGGTGGTTCGAAATTCAATGTACCATGTTTGAGATTCAATGAAGGTACTTTGAACATTAATCAATGTATATGGCAGGTGGATATGATCTAGTGAGTTCAATAATGGTGGTTTGAATTTCAATGTACCATGTTTGAACACTAATCAATCTAGATGACAGGTGGATATGATCTAGTGAGTTCAATAATGGTGGTTTGAAATTCAATGTACCATGTTTGAGATTCAATGAAGGTATTTTGAACACTAATCAATGTATATGGCAGGTGGATATGATCTAGTGAGTTCAATAATGGTGGTTTGAATTTCAATGTAACATGTTTGAGATTCAATGAAGGTACTTTGAACACTAATCAATGTATATGGCAGGTGGATATGATCTAGTGAGTTCAATAATGGTAGTTTGAATTTCAATGTACCATGTTTGAGATTCAATGAAGGTACTTTGAACACTAATCAATGTATATGGCAGGTGGATATGATCTAGTGAGTTCAATTATGGTGGTTTGAAATTCAATGTACCATGTTTGAACACTAATCAATATATAACAGGTGGATATGATCTAGTGAGTTCAATAATGGTTGTTTGAAATTCAATGTACCATGTTTGAACACTAATCAATATATATGGCAGGTGGATATGATCTAGTGAGTTCAATAATGGTTGTTTGAAATTCAATGTACCATGTTTGAGATTCAATGAAGGTACTTTGAACATTAATCAATGTATATGGCAGGTGGATATGATCTAGTGAGTTCAATAATGGTGGTTTGAATTTCAATGTACCATGTTTGAAACACAAATCAATATATAACAGGTGGATATGATCTAGTGAGTTCAATACTGGTGGTTTGAAATTCAATGTACCATGTTTGAACACAAATCAATATATAACAGGTGGATATGATCTAGTGAGTTCAATAATGGTGGTTTGAAATTCAATGTACCATGTTTGAACACTAATCAATATATATGGCAGGTGGATATGATCTAGTGATTTCAAAAATGGTGGTTTGAAATTCAATGTACCATGTTTGAACACAAATCAATATATAACAGGTGGATATGATCTAGTGAGTTCAATAATGGTGGTTTGAAATTCAATGTACCATGTTTGAACACTAATCAATATATATGGCAGGTGGATATGATCTAGTGAGTTCAATAATGGTTGTTTGAAATTCAATGTACCATCTTTGAACATATGATCTAGTGAGTTCAATAATGGTTGTTTGAAATTCAATGTACCATCTTTGAACACTAATCAATCTAGATGACAGGTGGATATGATCTAGTGATTTCAAAAATGGTGGTTCGAAATTCAATGTACCATGTTTGAACACAAATCAATATATAACAGGTGGATATGATCTAGTGAGTTCAATAATGGTGGTTTGAAATTCAATGTACCATGTTTGAACACAAATCAATATATAACAGGTGGATATGATCTAGTGAGTTCAATAATGGTTGTTTGAAATTCAATGTACCATCTTTGAACACTAATCAATCTAGATGACAGGTGGATATGATCTAGTGATTTCATTTTTCATCATTCAATAACTCCAAATCTATTATGAAAGTGAACAACATGATACACAAATGGTGATTTGAACACTAATGAACATATTTCCTAATATGTTTCATAATAAAGGTTATCTTTCGAGTACTATTGTAAATTGCAATAAAAAGTTGATAAATATAGAGCGCGGCGAAAATCTGACGGGTTTGGTGCACACAAGTGGTCCTAACCCTTCTGGTGTACGCCGAGCTGTATAATGACCCTCTCAGAAGTCGTTGAACCACTAAACCAGAAGTTGATAAGTAAAAAGCGCGGCGAAAATCAGGCGGGTGTGCATACAATTGGTCTGCGTGGCGGAGGGCGGGGCTTAGTCTGTTCCAACCCTAGCCAAGTTAGGGTTTTAAATTCAAGGTACCCTGTTTGAGATTCAATGAAGGTACGTTGAACACGAATCTAGATGGAAGGTGGATATGATCTTATTGATTTCAATAATGGTTGTTTGAAATTCAATGTGCCATGTGCGAGATTCAATGAGAGTAGAGTAAACCCCGTCCTCCGTCGCTCAGTTCAATTGTGCATACACCCGTCTGATTTTCGCCGCGCTCTTTATTTATCAACTTTAGTTTAGTGCAATGAATAATAGATTTCTTCTGTAATTCTACTGCAATCATATAATTGAATCTCAAACTAGATATATTGGATGATTTCAGGTGCCATAAAATCTAGAATTAGGTGATCATACTTTGAAAATTAATCAATCTAGATGGAAGGTGGGTGTGGTCACGCTGATTTCAATAAAGGTGGTTTGAAATTCAATGGACCTTGTTTGAGATTCAATGGTGGTAATTTGACCACACAAATGTGGTTTGAAATTCAATGCACCTTGTATACATTCAATGATGGTAATTTGAACGATAATCACGGGTGTATGCACAATTAAACTGAGCGACGGAGGGCGGGTCTTAATCTGCTCCAACCCTTGTCCAAAAAACAACTTATGTCTTGACTCATATCTTAAGTGATGACGACTTGTTGGAATCGAAATGGTGGTTCGAAATTCAATGTACCATGTTTGAACACAAATCAATATATAACAGGTGGATATGATCTAGTGAGTTCAATAATGGTGGTTTGAAATTCAATGTACCATGTTTGAACACAAATCAATATATAACAGGTGGATATGATCTAGTGAGTTCAATAATGGTTTGAAATTCAATGTACCATGTTTGAACACTAATCAATATAGATGGCAGGTGGATATGATCTAGTGATTTCAACAATGGTGGTTCGAAATTCAATGTACCATGTTTGAGATTCAATGAAGGTACTTTGAACACTAATCAATGTATATGGTTTGAAATTCAATGTACCATGTTTGAACACTAATCAATATACATGGCATGTGGATATGATCTAGTGAGTTCAAACATGGTACATTGAATTTCGAACCACCATTTCGATTCCAACAAGTCGTCATCACTTAAGATATGAGTCAAGACATTGTCCTCAGTCCTCTCAGGAGCAATATTGGCTGCCTGTAATTCTTTGAGGTTGGAGGTTAATGATGGCGGTTTATCATTGAATGAGCCTTCGTTAAGATTCAATGATGGTACTTTGAACAAGTGTAAGGAATGATTATGATCCTAGTGATTCAATCAATCAGTTCGCTACGACGCCGATAAAGCAGAATAAAACCAATAAGACACTCCAACCTGTTCAATGTACCATGTTTGAACACTAATCAATATAGATGGCAGGTGGATATGATCTAGTGATTTCAACAATGGTGGTTCGAAATTCAATGTACCATGTTTGAGATCTAGATGGAAGGTGGATATGATCATGTTGATTACAATAATGGTTGGAACTGAATAAACCCCGCCCACTGCCTCTCAGTTCAATTGTGTATCAAAAAATGTCTGGTGTACGCCGAAAACGATACCATAAAATATACTAGCGACTATCCTTCATTCAATCTCAAACATGGTACATTGAATTTCAAACCACCATTATTGAAATCATCAGATCATATCCACCTTCCATCTACATTGATTAGTGTTCAAACATGGTACATTGATTATTAAACCACCATTATTCAAACCACCATTATTGAACTCACTAGATCATATCCACCTGCCATCTATATTGATTAGTGTTCAAACATGGTACATTGAATTTCAAACCACCATTTTTTTTCTAACTGTTTGTTCATTCAATTATCAATTTTTCATAATCTAAAAAAAACACGTGGTTAAATAAATGACGCGGTGGACACTAGACGGGTTTTGAACTGAGTGGCGTTGGGCGGGACTTGATCGGTTCCGACTCATTACAATGATAAACAACCATTCTAAAATAAATCAAGACATAGCAACATATCGCGGTAGCTTTAAAAAATTAATATAAATCGAGAGATAATATACAATTGAAATCTATAAAGCACTCCAATGTACCCAATTTCTTTCATCTAGAACTGTTGGAACCGGCTAAGCCGCGAACGCCTCCGATCAGTTCAATTGTGCTCCTAACCCGTCTGGTGTACGCCGAGCAGTATAATGACCCCCACTGAAGTCGTTGATTTCAACGATTTATTAAAGATGCCCCATGTGTTAGAGCCAGAGACAATAGAGAATATTGTATTAACGATTACCGAATTAACGAAAATCGTTAATTCGGTAATCGTTAATACAATATTCTCTATTGTCTCATATAAAATGGGTAAAACTATGTAACCTCAAAGATATAATATTAAAATTTGAAAGAATGGAATAACCATGAAATTCAATGTACCTTGTTTGAGAAACAGTGAACGTCAGAGTTTCACCTCACATCGATATTGATTAGTGTTCAAAAGATTATTGACGCTTTCAAACCACCATTTTTGAAATCACTAAGCTCAGATTCACGTTCCATCTAGATTGATTAATTTCCAACTTGTCATCATTGATTCTCAAACAAGGTAAATAATGGATTAGCATTAAATTGAACTTGTGTGTACCAAACCCGTCGCATTTTCGTGAATTATTATATTTTGAACACTAATCAATTGCACACCAACCCCGTCTGGTGTTCGCCGCGCTCATTATTTATACACTTGTTTTTATTTCAATGAACTATAATTTAGTCAGAAGATTTTCTAAAAAAAAAAGATCATTGAAGACAACATACTTACTCCGATTTCAATAATGGTGTTTTTATTTTTTATTTTTTTAAATTTTATTTTTTATTCCATATAGATTGAATTCCATGTTAAGACAAGTCGCGCGCGCTATCTCTCCCCGCATATCTCTTTTTACTGTGTTATATCCTCTTTCTCTCCTCTCTCGAGCTTCAAGAAAGTTCGAGACACTTGCCTGACCCGGAACCATTTCTTGTGTGCACCAAACCCGTCGGATTTTCGCCGCGCTCTGTATTTATCCACCTATTTTTATTGTAATTTACAATTAATATCCAAACGATACCCGAATATGATACTTAATGGCTGTTTGAAATTCAAGGTACCCTGTTTAATAATATGGTATGGCGTAGTGAGATTCAATGATCGTACATTGAAAACATATTAATCTAGGTGGAAGGTGGATATGATACACCCCCCCCCCATCTCCGTCGCTCAGTTCAATTGTGGGTACACCCGCCTGATTTTAGCCACACTCTATATTTATCAACTTCATGTCAGTGTACAGAATAATGGGTATTGCTTGAGCAGATCGCTATTGTTCATCCAAAAATTGAATTTCAAACCACCTTTATTGAGATCAGCATGAGCATACCCACCTTCCATCTAGATTGATTAATTTTCAAAGCACCATCATTGAATCATCTCAAACAAGGCACATTGAATTTCAAACCACATTTGTTTGGTCAAATTACCACCATTGAATCTCAAACAAGGTCCATTGAATTTCAAACCACCTTTATTGAAATCAGCGTGACCACACCCACCTTTCATCTAGATTGATTAATTTTCAAAGTATGATCACCTAATTCAAGATTTTATGGCACCTGAAATCATCCAATATATCTAGTTTGAGATTCAATTATATGATTGCAGAAGAATTGGGTTTTTATGGCAGGTGGATATGATCTAGTGATTTCAATAATGGTGGTTTGAAATTCAATGTTCCATGTTTGAGATTCAATGAGGGTACTTTGAACACTAATCAATATAGATGGCAGGTGGATATGATCTAGTGAGTTCAATAATGGTGGTTTGAAATTCAATGTACCATGTTTGAGATTCAATTATGGTATTTTGGTTATACTTTATATCTTCCAAACAATGTAACAATCTTTAGTGAAAAATCAATATATATATGACAGGTGGATATGATCTAGTGATTTCAATAATGGTGGTTTGAAATTCAATGTACCATGTTTGAACACTAATCAATATAGATGGCAGGTGGATATGATCTAGTGAGCTTCAACTAATCTGGATTTGAAGACATTATTTATCATTACTCTTTCTTAATAAATGCCCAAAAAACAACTTATGTCTTGACTCATATCTTAAGTGAAAACGACTTGGCTTATGATCACTTATGAGCAAACTTGGAGTGGGTTGGAAACGATTAAACCCCAGCATGACCATATCCACTTGTTAGGGTTTGAAATTCAAGGCAGCAAGAAACGACCAAAAACGCAATTTCAACGCGACGCCGTCTGGCCTCAATGGTACTTTGAACACTAATCAATCAGATAGAATGACGATTCATTAGCGTTCCAATTACTCTTAATTATTATTGGTGCGATTTGTCGACTCTACTTGTGAAGAGTGCGAGACACGAATTCAGCAGGTTTATATTCTTCGTTTATTTCGCACAACAATAAATAAAGAGAGCGGCGAAAATCAGGCGGGTGTACACACAAATTGTATTAGTGTTCAAACTGCCACCATTGTTCACTAATCAATCTAGATGGAAGGTGGATATTGAATTTCAAACCACCATTATTGAACTCACTAGATCATATCCACCTGCCATATGCATTGATTAGTGTTCAAAGTACCTTCATTGAATCTCAAACATGGTACATTGAATTTCGAACCACCATTATTGAACTCACTAGATCATATCCAGTTTATATTTTCAGAAGTTGGGCATCTTTCTATTTCCACTACCCAGACTCCATAATGTATCCATTATTCTGTACACTGACATGAAGTTGATAAATATAGAGTGCGGCTAAAATCAGGCGGGTGTACCCACAATTGAACTGAGCGACGGAGATATCTATATTGATTAGTGTTCAAACATGGTACATTGAATTTCGAACCACCATTGTTGAAATCACTAGATCATATCCACCTGTCATCTAGATAGATTAGTGTTCAAACATGGTACATTGAATTTCAAACCACCATTATTGAACTCACTAGATCATATCCACCTGTCATCTATATTGATTAGTGTTCAAAGATGGCACATTGAAATTCAAACCACCATTATTGAACTCACTAGATCATATCCACCTGCCATATATATTGATTAGTGTTCAAAGATGGTGCATTGAATTTCAAACTACCATTATTGAAATCATCAGATCATATCCACCTGCCATCTATATTGATTAGTGTTCAAAGATGGTACATTGAATTTCAAACCACCATTATTGAACTCACTAGATCATATCCACTTGTCATCTATATTGATTAGTGTTCAAAGTACCTTCGTTGAATCATTGAAAAACGGAACAAAATCGAAAAACGAAATAACAGAAGTTGAAAAATAAAGAGTGCGGCTAAAATCAGGCGGGTGTACCCACAATTGAACTGAGCGACGGAGATGGGGGGGTGTATCATATCCACCTTCCACCTAGATTAGTAGACTAGATGGCAGGTGGATATGATCTAGTGAGTTCAATAATGGTGGTTTGAAATTCAATGTACCATCTTTGAACAGTAATCAATATATATGGCATGTGGATATGATCTAGTGAGTTCAATAATGGTGGTTTGAAATTCAATGTACCATGTTTGAACACTAATCAATATATATGACAGGTGGATATGATCTAGTGATTTCAATAATGGTGGTATCTAGTGAGTTCAATAATGGTGGTTTGAAATTCAATGTACCATGTTTGAGATTCAATGAAGGTACTTTGAACACTAATCAATGTGGTTTGAAATTCAATGTACCATGTTTATGACAGGTAGATATGATCTAGTGAGTTCAATAATGGTGGTTTGAAATTCAATGTACCATGTTTGAACACTAATCAATATATATGGCATGTGGATATGATCTAGTGAGTTCAATAATGGTGGTTTGAAATTCAATGTACCATGTTTGAACACTAATCAATATATATGACAGGTGGATATGATCTATTGATTTCAATAATGGTGGTATCTAGTGAGTTCAATAATGGTGGTTTGAAATTCAATGTACCATGTTTGAGATTCAATGAAGGTACTTTGAACACTAATCAATGTGGTTTGAAATTCAATGTACCATGTTTGAACACTAATCAATATATATGGCAGGTGGATATGATCTAGTGAGTTCAATAATGGTGGTTTGAAATTCAATGTACCATGTTTGAGATTCAATGAAGGTAATTTGAACACATATGGCAGGTGGATATGATCTAGTGAGTTCAATAATAGTGGTTTGAAATTCAATGTACCATCTTTGAACACTAATCAATCTAGATGACAGGTTGATATGATCTAGTGATTTCAAAAATAGTGGTTCGAAATTCAATGTACCATGTTTGAGATTCAATGAAGGTACTTTGAACACTAATCAATATATATGGCAGGTGGATATGATCTAGTGAGTTCAATAATAGTGGTTTGAAATTCAATGTACCATCTTTGAACACTAATCAATCTAGATGACAGGTTGATATGATCTAGTGATTTCAAAAATAGTGGTTCGAAAATCAATGTACCATGTTTGAGATTCAATGAAGGTACTTTGAACACTAATCAATATATATGGCAGGTGGATATGATCTAGTGATTTCAAAAATGGTGGTTCGAAATTCAATGTACCATGTTTGAGATTCAATGAAGGTACCTTGAACACTAATCAATATATATGGCAGGTGGATATGATCTAGTGATTTCAATAATGGTGGTTTGAAATTCAATGTACCATCTTTGAATACTAATCAATCTAGATGACAGGTGGATATGATCTCATTATTGAACTCACTAGATCATATCCACCTGCCATATATATTGATTAGTGTTCAAACATGGTACATTGAATTTCAAACCACCATTATTGAACTCACTAGATCATATCCACCTGTTATATATTGATTTGTGTTCAAACATGGTACATTGAATTTCAAACCACCATTATTGAACTCACTAGATCATATCCACCTGCCATATATATTGATTAGTGTTCAAACATGGTACATTGAATTTCAAACCGCCATTATTGAACTCACTAGATCATATCCACCTGCCATATATATTGATTAGTGTTCAAGGTACCTTCATTGAATCTCAAACATGATACATTGAATTTCGAACCACCATTATTGAACTACTAGATCATATCCACCTGCCATATTTATTGATCAGTGTTCAAACATTGAAGAAAAGTTCAGAGGGTCAATAAAGGGTGCAATAATATGGTATGGCTTAGTGAGATTCAATGATGGTACATTGAAAACATACTAATCTAGATGGAAGGTGGATATGATACACCCCCTCCGTCGCTCAGTAAAATTGTGGGTGCCCGCCTGATTTTAGTCACACTCTCTATTTATCAACTTCATTTTAGTGTAATGAATAATATACAGTTCATGAAAGTTTACAAAGTAACAACATTGAATTTCAATCCACCAATATACGGGGTACCAGTATTGACAACATGAGCTTATGGTGGATTAGCATTCAGTATAACTTAGATTCAAATTATTACTGAAATTCAATGATGGTAATTTGAACGATAATCAATCTATATTCAGTTTTCCACCAAACCCGTCTAGTGTCCATCGCGTCGTGGTTTGAAATTCAATGTACCATGTTTGAACACTAATCAATCTAGATGACAGGTGGATATGATCTAATGATTTCAAAAATGGTGGTTCGAAATTCAATGTACCATGTTTGAACACTAATCAATCTAGATGACAGGTGGATATGATCTAATGATTTCAAAAATGGTGGTTCGTAATTCAATGTATCATGTTTGAGATTCAATGAAGGCACTTTGAACACTAATCAATCTAGATGGCAGGTTGATATGATCTAGTGATTTCAAAAATGGTGGTTCGAAATTCAATGTACCATGTTTGAGATTCAATGAAGGTACTTTGAACACTAATCAATCTAGATGGCAGGTTGATATGATCTAGTGAGTTCAATAATGGTGGTTTGAAATTCAATGTACCATCTTTGAACAGTAATCAATATATATGACAGGTGGATATGATCTAGTGAGTTCAATAATGGTGGTTTGAAATTCAATGTACCATGTTTGAGATTCAATGAAGGTAGTTTGAACACTAATCAATATATATGGCAGGTGGATATGATCTAGTGAGTTCAATAATGGTGGTTTGAAATTCAATGTACCATGTTTGAACACTAATCAATCTAGATGACAGGTGGATATGATCTAATGGTTTCAAAAATGGTGGTTCGAAATTCAATGTACCATGTTTGAACACTAATCTATCTAGATGACAGGTGGATATGATCTAATGATTTCAGAAATGGTGGTTCGTAATTCAATGTATCATGTTTGAGATTCAATGAAGGTACTTTGAACAATAAAGTACCTTCATTGAATCACAAACATGGTACATTGAATTTCAAACCACCATTATTGAAATCACTAGATCATATTCACATTCTATCTCTATTGATTAGTGTTATTGTAATCACTAGATCATATCCACCTGCCATATATATTGATTAGTGTTCAAAGTACCTTCATTGAATCTCAAACATGGTACATTGAATTTCAAACCACCATTATTGAAATCACTAGATCATATCCACCTGTCATCTATAGTGATTAGTGTTCAAAGTACCTTCATTGAATCTCAAACATGGTACATTGAATTTCAAACCACCATTATTGAACTCACTAGATCATATCCACCTGCCATCTATAGTGATTTCAAACATGGTACATTGAATTTCAAACCACCATTATTGAACTCACTAGATCATATCCACCTGCCATCTATATTGATTAGTGTTCAAATTACCATCATTGAATTGCAGACAAGGCACTTTGAATTTGAGACCACCATTACTGAAATCGCCATTATGATATCCACCTTACATATAGATTGATTATCGTTCAAATTACAAGAGACAATATAATTGTAAATTGTACTAAAAAGAAGTGGATAAATTCAGAGCGCGGCGAAAATTCGACGGGTTTGGTGCACCTAAGTTATACTGAATGCTAATCCACCATAAGCTCATGTTGTCAATACTGGTACCCCGTATATTGGTGGATTGAAATTCAATGTTGTTACTTTGTAAACTTTCATGAACTGTATATTATTCATTACACTAAAATGAAGTTGATAAATAGAGAGTGTGACTAAAATCAGGCGGGCACCCACAATTTTACTGAGCGACGGAGGGGGTGTATCATATCCACCTTCCATCTAGATTAGTATGTTTTCAATGTACCATCATTGAATCTCACTAAGCCATACCATATTATTGCACCCTTTATTGACCCTCTGAACTTTTCTTCAATGTTTGAACACTGATCAATATAGATGGCAGGTGGATATGATCTAGTGATTTCAATAATGGTGGTTTGTAATTCAATGTATCATGTTTGGGATTCAATGAAGGTACTTTGAACACTGATCAATATAGATGGCAGGTGGATATGATCTAGTGAGTTCAATAATGGTGGTTTGTAATTCAATGTCATAATCGATAAAAAATGTGTGCTATCATTCATTACACTAAAAAAAAGAAGTTGATAAATAGAGAGTGTGGCGAAAATCAGGCGGGTGTACCCACAGTGTGGATTAGCATTCAGTATAACTTAGGTGCACCAAACCCGTCGGATTTTCGCCACGCTCTGAATTTATCCACTTCTTTTTATTACAATTTACAATTATATTGTCTCTTGAATTTGAACGATAATCAATCTATATGAAAGGTGGATATCATAATGGTGATTTCAGTAATGGTGGCCTCAAATTCAAAGTGCCTTGTCTGAAATTCAATGATGGTAATTTGAACGATAATCAATCTATATTCAGTTTTCCACCAAACCCGTCTAGTGTCCATCGCGTCGTGGTTTGAAATTCAATGTACCATGTTTGAACACTAATCAATCTAGATGACAGGTGGATATGATCTAATGATTTCAAAAATGGTGGTTCGAAATTCAATGTACCATGTTTGAACACTAATCAATCTAGATGACAGGTGGATATGATCTAATGATTTCAAAAATGGTGGTTCGTAATTCAATGTATCATGTTTGAGATTCAATGAAGGCACTTTGAACACTAATCAATCTAGATGGCAGGTTGATATGATCTAGTGATTTCAAAAATGGTGGTTCGAAATTCAATGTACCATGTTTGAGATTCAATGAAGGTACTTTGAACACTAATCAATCTAGATGGCAGGTTGATATGATCTAGTGAGTTCAATAATGGTGGTTTGAAATTCAATGTACCATCTTTGAACAGTAATCAATATATATGACAGGTGGATATGATCTAGTGAGTTCAATAATGGTGGTTTGAAATTCAATGTACCATGTTTGAGATTCAATGAAGGTAGTTTGAACACTAATCAATATATATGGCAGGTGGATATGATCTAGTGAGTTCAATAATGGTGGTTTGAAATTCAATGTACCATGTTTGAACACTAATCAATCTAGATGACAGGTGGATATGATCTAATGGTTTCAAAAATGGTGGTTCGAAATTCAATGTACCATGTTTGAACACTAATCTATCTAGATGACAGGTGGATATGATCTAATGATTTCAGAAATGGTGGTTCGTAATTCAATGTATCATGTTTGAGATTCAATGAAGGTACTTTGAACAATAAAGTACCTTCATTGAATCACAAACATGGTACATTGAATTTCAAACCACCATTATTGAAATCACTAGATCATATTCACATTCTATCTCTATTGATTAGTGTTATTGTAATCACTAGATCATATCCACCTGCCATATATATTGATTAGTGTTCAAAGTACCTTCATTGAATCTCAAACATGGTACATTGAATTTCAAACCACCATTATTGAAATCACTAGATCATATTCACATTCTATCTCTATTGATTAGTGTTATTGTAATCACTAGATCATATCCACCTGCCATATATATTGATTAGTGTTCAAAGTACCTTCATTGAATCTCAAACATGGTACATTGAATTTCAAACCACCATTATTGAAATCACTAGATCATATCCACCTGTCATCTATAGTGATTAGTGTTCAAAGTACCTTCATTGAATCTCAAACATGGTACATTGAATTTCAAACCACCATTATTGAACTCACTAGATCATATCCACCTGCCATCTATAGTGATTAGTGTTCAAACATGGTACATTGAATCTCAAACCACCATTATTGAACTCACTAGATCATATCCACCTTCCATCTATATTGATTACTGTTCAAAGTACCTTCATTGAATCTCAAACATGGTACATTGAATTTCAAACCACCATTATTGAACTCACTAGATCATATCCACCTTCCATCTAGATTGATTATTGTTCAAAGTACCTTCATTGAATCTCAAACATGGTACATTGAATTTCAAAACATCATTCTTGAACTCACTAGATCATATATTGATTAGTGTTCAAAGTACATTCATTGAATCTCAAACATGGTACTTTGAACAATAATCAATCTAGATGGAAGGTGGATATATATATATATATATATGTTTGAATTTCATCTAGATTGATCAGTGTTCAAAGTACCTTCATTGAATCTCAAAATTCAATGTATCATTGTTTGATACAATTATACATTGAATTTCAAACCACCTTTATTGCTTTCACTATGATCACAACCGCCAAGATATTGAATGATAAAAAACAATTTTTTATCAACTTGTTTTTAATGTAATGAAATATTTCGAGATTCAACAATGGTACTTTGAAAACTTATTAACACCCTTACTCTGACTTCGCTAAATTTTCGTTTTTAAATATGATTTCAATAAGGTTTGTTGGAAATTCAAGGTACCCTGTTTGATATTCAATGATGATATTTTTACCCTGTTTGATATTCAATGATGATATTTACTAATCAATCAAGATGAAGGGTGGATATGATTATGATATTTCAATACTGTGGGTACACCCGCCTGATTTTCGCCGCACTCTCTATTTATCAACTTCTTTTTTTAGTGTAATGAATGATATCGCACATTTTTTATCAATAAGTTCAATAATGGTGGTTTGAAATTCAATGTATCATGTTTGAGATTCAATGAAGGTACTTTGAACACTAATCACTATAGATGGAAGTGGATATGATCTAGTGAGTTCAATAATGGTGGTTTGAAATTCAATGTACCATGTTTTACAGTGATTAGTGTTCAAAGTGCCTTCATTGAATCTCAAACATGGTACATTGAATTTAAAACCCCTGTCATATATATTGATTAGTGTTCAAAGTACCTTCATTGAATCTCAAACATGGTACATTGAATTTCAAACCAACCATTATTGAAATCACTAGATCATATCCACCTTCCATATATATTGATTAGTGTTCAAAGTACCTTCATTGAATCACAAACATGGTACATTGAATTTCAAACCACCATTATTGAAATCACTAGATCATATCCACCTGCCATATATATTGATTAGTGTTCAAAGTACCTTCATTGAATCTCAAACATGGTACATTGAATTTCAAACCACCATTATTGAAATCACTAGATCATATCCACCTGCCATATATATTGATTAGTGTTCAAAGTACCTTCATTGAATCTCAAACATGGTACATTGAATTTCAAACCACCATTATTGAAATCACTAGATCATATCCACCTGCCATATATATTGATTAGTGTTCAAAGTACCTTCATTGAATCACAAACATTATTGAAATCACGTGGTTTGAAATTCAATGTACCATGTTTGAGATTCAATGAGAGTACTTTGAAAACATTTCATCTAGATTGATTAGTGTTCAAGTTTGAACACTAATCAATATATATGACAGGTGGATATGATCTAGTGATTTCAATAATGGTGGTTTGAAATTCAATGTACCATGTTTGAACACTAATCAATATATATGACAGGTGGATATGATCTAATAAATCTATTTTTGTTTTTATTGCGCTTAGCAATTACAGTACTAACTTGTCTTTAAAAAAAATCACAATTGAACTTAGCGGCGGTGGCAATATAGTGCATACACCTAGAGTTGATAATTTTGGTTAATCATTCAATCAAAGTCTACTCCAACCCCTTAGTCGGTTGCAACCCAATCCGTCAAGACTTCAATTTATCTTTATTGATTACGATCATATTAACCTTCCTTTGAACAGGAATCAATCTAGATCGTTTTTTTTGTTGAGAATGGAAAAGTATTGTACACTATTCATTACACTAAAATAAAGTTGATAAATAAAGAGCGCGGCGAAAATCAGCCGGGTGTATGCATAATTGAACTGATCGACGGAGGGTTGGAACTGACTAAACCCTGCCCAGCTCCGCTAAGTTCAATTGTGCACATAACCCTTCTGGTGTACGCCGAGCTGTTTAATGACCCTCTCAGAAAACGTTGATTTCATCGATTAACTTCTGGACCCCTTTTTTAACTTTCGCCTCTGAGAAAAGTTACATTTTTTTAACTTGAATTTTTATCATGAAAAATGAATTAGACAGGCGTGAAAATCAAAGTACCATGTTTGAACACCAATATATATGGCAGGTGGATATGATCTAGTGAGTTCAATAATGGTGGTTTGAAATTCAATGTACCATGTTTGAGATTCAATGAAGGTACTTTGAACATTAATCAATATATATGGCAGGTGGATATGATCTAGTGAGTTCAATAATGGTGGTTTGAAATTCAATGTACCATGTTTGAGATTCAATGAAGGAACTTTGAACATTAATCAATATAGATGACAGATGGATATGATCTTAGTGATTCCAATAATGGTGGTTTGAAATTCAATGTACCATGTTTGAACACTAATCAATATAGATTGAAGATGGATATGATCTAGTGAGTTCAAATAATGGTGGTTTGAAATTCAATGTAATGTACCATGTTTGAGATTCAATGGAGGTACTTTGAACAATAATGGTGGTTTGAAATTCAATGTACCATGTTTGAACACTAATCAATATAGATTGAAGATGGATATGATCTAGTGAGTTCAATAATTGTGGTTTGAAATTCAATGTACCATGTTTGAGATTCAATGAAGGTACTTTGAACATTAATCAATCTAGTTGGAAGAAGGATATGATCTAAGTGATTTCAATAATGGTGGTTTGAAATTCAATGCACCTTGTTTTAAAATCATTGATGGTAATTTGAACACTTACTTGGATACAGTTGGAACTGGCTAAGCCCCGCCCATCGCCACTGAATTCAGCTTTCCACCAAACCCGTCTAGTGTCCACCGCCTCATTTATTTAACCACGTTTTTTTATCAAATTAAATTAATTAATTTGAAATAAATAATCGGTTAACCAACATACCGTCAAAACGAAAAAAGTGAAACATTTGTGATGATATGCACCTTACATATAACCACCGCCGCGCCATTTGTTTATCTACTTATATGATACCCCTCCCCCTCCGTCGCTCAGTTCAATTGTGGGTACACCCGTCTGATTTTCGCCGCGCTCTTTATTTATGAACTTCTTTTTATTGCAATTTACAATTTTTGAAAGATAATCATATCCACTTCCATCTAGATTGATTAGTGTTCAAAGTACCCTTACTGAATCTCAAACATGGTACATTTAATTTGAAACCCTAACTTGACAAAGGTTGGAGTAGACTAAGGCCCGCCCTCCGTCGCTCAGTTAAATTGTGCGTACACCCGCCTGATTCTCGCCGCGCTTTTTATATATCAATTTCTGTTTCATTCAAATTACAATTGATTTGCTCATCTTTGCATTATATATATACATCTCAAACAAGGCGCATTGAATTTCAAACCACCATTATTGAGCTCACTAGATCATATCCACCTTCCATCTATATTGATTAGTGTTCAAACATGGTAATGGTGGTTTAGCATTCAATGATCGTACTTTGAACAAGTGTGTGTTTGAACACTAATCTATTCTATATTATTATTATTATATATATATATATATATATATATATATATCTTATGAGCAACTAATCAATCTAGATGGAAGTGGATATGATCTGATGATTTCAATAATGGTGGTTTGAAATTCAATGTACCATGTTTGAGATTCAATGAAGGTACTTTGAACACTAATCAATCTAGATGGCAGGTGGATATGATCTAGTGAGTTCAATAATGGTGGTTTGAAATTCAATGTACCATGTTTGAGATTCAATGAAGGTACTTTGAACACTAATCAATCTAGATGGCAGGTGGATATGATCTGATGATTTCAATAATGGTGGTTTGAAATTCAATGTACCATGTTTGAACACAAATCAATATATAACAGGTGGATATGATCTAGTGAGTTCAATAATGGTTGTTTGAAATTCAATGTACCATGTTTGAACACTAATCAATCTAGATGGAAGTGGATATGATCTAGTGAGTTCAATAATGGTGGTTTGAAATTCAACATACCATGTTTGAGATTCAATGAAACTTTGAACACTAATCAATCTAGATGGAAGGTGGATATGATCTAGTGAGTTCAATAATGGTGGTTTGAAATTCAATGTACCATATTCACTACCATCTAGATTGATTAGTTTTCAATAAAGTATCGAAAAGCGAAAAATCGAAAAACGAACAATGCGCATCCCTGTTTTGAATTTCAACAGTGGTGGTTTGAAATTCAATGTACCATGTTTGAACACTGATCAATCTAGATGGAAGGTGGATATGATCTAGTGAGTTCAATAATGGTGGTTTGAAATTCAAAGTGCCATGTTTGAGATTCAATGAAGGTACTTTGAACAGTAATCAATATAGATGTAAGGTGGATATGATCTAGTGAGTTCAATAATGGTGGTTTGAGATTCAATGTACCATGTTTGAGATTCAATGAAGTTACTTTGAACACTAATCAATCTAGATGGAAGGTGTATATGATCTAGTGAGTTCAATAATGGTGGTTTGAAATTCAACATACCATGTTTGAGATTCAATGAAACTTTGAACACTAATCAATCTAGATGGAAGGTGGATATGATCTAGTGAGTTCAATAATGGTGGTTTGAAATTCAATGTACCATATTCACTACCATCTAGATTGATTAGTTTTCAATAAAGTATCGAAAAGCGAAAAATCGAAAAACGAACAATGCGCATCCCTGTTTTGAATTTCAACAGTGGTGGTTTGAAATTCAATGTACCATGTTTGAACACTGATCAATATAGATGTAAGGTGGATATGATATAGTGATTTCAATAACGGTGGTTTGAAATTCAATGTACCATGTTTGAGATTCAATGAAGGTACTTTGAACACTAATCAATCTATATGGAAGGTGGATATGATCTAGTGATTTCAATAATGGTGGTTTGAAATTCAATGTACCATGTTTGAGATTCAATGAAGTTATTTTGAACACTAATCAATCTAGATGGAAGGTGGATATGATCTAGTGATTTCAATAATGGTGGTTTGAAATTCAATGTACCATGTTTGAGATTCAATGAAGGTACTTTGAACACTAATCAATCTAGATCGAAGGTGTATATGATCTAGTGAGTTCAATAATAGTGGTTTGAAATTCAACATACCATGTTTGAGATTCAATGAAGGTACTTTGAACACTAATCAATCTATATGGAAGGTGGATATGATCTAGTGATTTCAATAATGGTGGTTTGAAATTCAATGTACAATGTTTGAACACTAATCAATATAGATGGCAGGTGGATATGATCTAGTGAGTTCAATAATAGTGGTTTGAAATTCAACATACCATGTTTGAGATTCAATGAAGGTACTTTGAACACTAATCAATCTATATGGAAGGTGGATATGATCTAGTGATTTCAATAATGGTGGTTTGAAATTCAATGTACAATGTTTGAACACTAATCAATATAGATGGCAGGTGGATATGATCTAGTGAGTTCAATAATGGTGGTTTGAAATTCAATGTACCATGTTTGAGATCTAGATGGAAGGTGGATATGATCATGTTGATTACAATAATGGTTGGAACTGAATAAACCCCGCCCACTGCATCTCAGTTCAATTGTGTATCAAAAAATGTCTGGTGTACGCCGAAAACGATACCATAAAATATACTAGCGACTATCCTTCATTCAATCTCAAACATGGTACATTGAATATCAAACCACCATTATTGAAATCAGAGCAAGTATATCAATAAATATAGACGGAATGAGTATTCCGTCTAATTTTTAATATAATTTTTTTGAATTTTAAAAATGTCCGTTGAAAAAACACCGTTATTGAAACCACCTTCATTGAATCTCAACTTCTGTTTTATACAAGGTGCATTGAATTTCAAACCACCATCATTGAGCTCACTAGATCATATCCACCTTCCATCTAGATCGATTAGTGTTCAAAGTACCTTCATTGAATCTCCAACGTGGTACATTGAATTTCAAACCATCATCATTGAAATCACTAGATCATATCCACTTCCATCTAGATTGGTTAGTGTTCAAAGTACCCTTACTGAATCTCAAACATGGTACATTTAATTTGAAACCCTAACTTGACAAAGGTTGGAGTAGACTAAGGCCCGCCCTCCGTCGCTCAGTTAAATTGTGTGTACACCCGCCTGATTCTCGCCGCGCTTTTTATATATCAATTTATGTTTCATTCAAATTACAATCAATTTTGTCATCTTTGCATTATATATATACATCTCAAACAAGGTGCATTGAATTTCAAACCACCATTATTGAGCTCACTAGATCATATCCACCTTCCATCTAGATTGATTAGTGTTCCAAAATAACTTCATTGAATCTCAAACATGGTACATTGAATTTCAAACCACCATTATTGAAATCACTAGATCATATCCACCTGCCATCTATATTGATTAGTGTTCAAAGTACCTTCATTGAATCATTCAACGTTTTATTATGAACCTGTGCAATAAAAAAAACGATCATATCAAGACTTCTATCTGTTTGTTGAGAATTATTGAAATCAGCATGATCATCTTGTTTCAAAGATGGAAATTTGACTAAATATGGAATACGGATATGGTCACGCTGATTTCAATACAGATGGTGTGAAATTCAGTGCACCATGTTTGAGATTCAATGATTGCAATTTGAACGCTAATCAATATATATGGAATATGGATATGGGCACACTGATTTCAATAAAGGTGGTTTGAAATTCAACGTACATTGTTTGAGAATATATTATGCATTATAATAAAAATAGATACTAAACTGAAGATCAATAGAGAGAGTGCGACGAAAATCAGACGGGTGGATGCACAATTGAACTGAGCGACGGCCAATAAAGGATGTTTGAAATTCATTTTAGTGTAATGAATAATAGATGCCATATTGGTGTATTGAAATTCAATGATGGTACTTTGTACGACGTCAAAGAGTTTCTATTATTCATTACACTAAAATGAAGTTGATAAATAGAGAGTGATTTTTGAGTCTCATTAGCTGATTTTCGTATCTAATTCGGTGAAAGAAAGAAAGAAAGAAAGATTCAATGATTGTAATTTGAGCGCTGTTGATTTATCACTAACAATAAAAGTCACTATAATCATATATCTGTACTTTTCAGATGATATATTCTCTCTCGCATCAAACCCGTCTGGTGTTCGCCGCGAACTTCTCAAACAAGGTCCATTGAATTTCAAACCACCATTACTGAAATCACCATTATGATATCCACCTTACAGCTAGATTGATTTATTTTCAAAGTGTCATCATTGTATCTCAAACAAGGTTCATTAGTGTTCAAAGTACCTTCATTGAATCTCAAACATGGTACATTGAATTTCAAACCACCATTATTGAAATCACTAGATCATATCCACCTGCCATATATATTGATTAGTGTTCAAAGTACCTTCATTGAATCTCAAACATGGTACATTGAATTTCAAACCACCATTATTGAAATCACTAGATCATATCCACCTGCCATCTATATTGATTAGTGTTCAAAGTACCGTCATTGAATCTCAAACATGGTACATTGAATTTCAAACCACCATTATTGAACTCACTAGATCATATCCACCTGCCATCTATATTGATTAGTGTTCAAAGTACCGTCATTGAATCTCAAACATGGTACATTGAATTTCAAACCACCATTATTGAACTCACTAGATCATATCCACCTGCCATATATATTGATTAGTGTTCAAAGTACCTTCATTGAATCTCAAACATGGTACATTGAATTTCAAACCACCATTATTGAACTCACTAGATCATATTCACATTCTATCTCTATTGATTAGTGTTCAAAGTACCTTCATTGAATCTCAAACATGGTACATTGAATTTCAAACCACCATTATTGAACTCACTAGATCATATCCACCTGCCATATATATTGATTAGTGTTCAAAGTACCTTCATTGAATCTCAAACATGGTACATTGAATTTCAAACCACCATTATTGAAATCACTAGATCATATCCACCTGCCATCTATATTGATTAGTGTTCAAAGTACCTTCATTGAATCTCAAACATGGTACATTGAATTTCAAACCACCATTATTGAAATCACTAGATCATATCCACCTGCCATATATATTGATTAGTGTTCAAAGTACCTTCATTGAATCTCAAACATGGTACATTGAATTTCAAACCACCATTATTGAAATCACTAGATCATATCCACCTGCCATCTATATTGATTAGTGTTCAAAGTACCTTCATTGAATCTCAAACATGGTACATTGAATTTCAAACCACCATTATTGAAATCACTAGATCATATCCACCTGCCATATATATTGATTAGTGTTCAAAGTACCTTCATTGAATCACAAACATTATTGAAATCACGTGGTTTGAAATTCAATGTACCATGTTTGAGATTCAATGATAGTACTTTGAAAACATTTCATCTAGATTGATTAGTGTTATTAGTATTCAAACATGGTAGATTGACTTACAAACCACCATTATTGAACTCACTATATCATATCCACCTGCCATCTATATTGATTAGTGTTCAAACATGGTACATTGAATTTCAAACCACCATTATTTGAACTCACTAGATCATATCCATCTTCAATCTATATTGATTAGTGTTCAAACATGGTACATTGAATTTCAAACCACCATTATTGTTCAAAGTACCTTCATTGAATCTCAAACATGGTACATTGAATTTCAAACCACCATTATTGGAATCACTAAGATCATATCCATCTGTCATCTATATTGATTAATGTTCAAAGTACCTTCATTGAATCTCAAACATGGTACATTGAATTTCAAAACACCATTATTGAACTCACTAGATCATATCCACCTGCCATATATATGAGTGCGCTTGCGAGAGAATCGACTAAGTGCCGGCACAGTCAAAAAATCAAAATTTGGGTATCGGGGTTCTCGAGGGTGCTGATGACGATGGACATGTTCATTTTGCACCTAGAGCCACCGTTGAGGCCAGACGACGTCGCGTTGAAATCTCGTTTTTCTACTTGAAAAGTAGTTTCTCTTCACCCGATGGTGCTAAAATTACAAAACTATGCCCCAAGGTGCAGAATTTCATGGCGATCACGCCTGTCCAATTCATTTTTTACCCAAAATTTTCATAATTTTCATAAGTGGAATTTCTCGCAACGGTAAAAGCGTGTAATGCAACCTACACAGATCGGACCGGACTGGCTTCAGTATCACATGGAAAAAATTTCAGCCAATTTGTGCCCGCGACTTTCGAGAAAATCAACTTTCAGTGTAGTCATTTTGCAGTTGAAATGGAGGCAAGAGGCGAGAGAGTGTGGTGGTGTGAGAGAGCAAAGGAGGTAGAGGAGGAGACACCCCCTTCCTTTCTATTGCATTACACACTTTTGCCGTTGAGAGAAATTCCACTTATGAAAATTATGAACATTTTGTGTAAAAAATGAATTGGACAGGCGTGATCGCCATGAAATTCTGCACCTTGGGGCATAGTTTTGTAATTTTAGCACCATTGGGTGAAGAGAAACGACTTTTCAAGTCGAAAAACGAGATTTCAACGCGACGTCGTCTGGCCTCAACGGTGGCTCTAGGTGCAAAATGAACATGTCCATCGTCATCAGCACCCTCGAGAACCCCGATACCCAAATTTTGATTTTTTCACTGTGCCGGACCCCCACTGGTTATGGTCGAATGTACCATGTTTGAGATTCAATGAATCTAGATGGATAAATTTTCAAAGTACCATCATTGAATCTCAAACAATGTACGTTGAATTTCAAACCACCTTTATTGAAATCAGTGTGACCATATCCATATTCCATATATTGATTAGTGTTCAAAGTACCTTCATTGAATCTCAAACATGGTATGTTGAATTTCAAACCACTATTATTGAACTCACTAGATCATATACACCTTCGATCTAGATTGATTAGTGTTCAAAGTACCTTCATTGAATCTCAAACATGGTACATTGAATTTCAAACCACCATTATTGAAATCACTAGATCATATCCACCTTCCATCTAGATTGATTAGTGTTCAAAATAACTTCATTGAATCTCAAACATGGTACATTGAATTTCAAACCACCATTATTGAAATCACTAGATCATATCCACCTGCCATATATATTGATTAGTGTTCAAAGTACCTTCATTGAATCTCAAACATGGTACATTGAATTTCAAACCACCATTATTGAAATCACTAGATCATATCCACCTGCCATCTATATTGATTAGTGTTCAAAGTACCTTCATTGAATCTCAAACATGGTACATTGAATTTCAAACCACCATTATTGAAATCACTAGATCATATCCACCTGCCATATATATTGATTAGTGTTCAAAGTACCTTCATTGAATCACAAACATTATTGAAATCACGTGGTTTGAAATTCAATGTACCATGTTTGAGATTCAATGATAGTACTTTGAAAACATTTCATCTAGATTGATTAGTGTTATTAGTATTCAAACATGGTAGATTGACTTACAAACCACCATTATTGAACTCACTATATCATATCCACCTGCCATCTATATTGATTAGTGTTCAAACATGGTACATTGAATTTCAAACCACCATTATTTGAACTCACTAGATCATATCCATCTTCAATCTATATTGATTAGTGTTCAAACATGGTACATTGAATTTCAAACCACCATTATTGTTCAAAGTACCTTCATTGAATCTCAAACATGGTACATTGAATTTCAAACCACCATTATTGGAATCACTAAGATCATATCCATCTGTCATCTATATTGATTAATGTTCAAAGTACCTTCATTGAATCTCAAACATGGTACATTGAATTTCAAAACACCATTATTGAACTCACTAGATCATATCCACCTGCCATATATATGAGTGCGCTTGCGAGAGAATCGACTAAGTGCCGGCACAGTCAAAAAATCAAAATTTGGGTATCGGGGTTCTCGAGGGTGCTGATGACGATGGACATGTTCATTTTGCACCTAGAGCCACCGTTGAGGCCAGACGACGTCGCGTTGAAATCTCGTTTTTCTACTTGAAAAGTAGTTTCTCTTCACCCGATGGTGCTAAAATTACAAAACTATGCCCCAAGGTGCAGAATTTCATGGCGATCACGCCTGTCCAATTCATTTTTTACCCAAAATTTTCATAATTTTCATAAGTGGAATTTCTCGCAACGGTAAAAGCGTGTAATGCAACCTACACAGATCGGACCGGACTGGCTTCAGTATCACATGGAAAAAATTTCAGCCAATTTGTGCCCGCGACTTTCGAGAAAATCAACTTTCAGTGTAGTCATTTTGCAGTTGAAATGGAGGCAAGAGGCGAGAGAGTGTGGTGGTGTGAGAGAGCAAAGGAGGTAGAGGAGGAGACACCCCCTTCCTTTCTATTGCATTACACACTTTTGCCGTTGAGAGAAATTCCACTTATGAAAATTATGAACATTTTGTGTAAAAAATGAATTGGACAGGCGTGATCGCCATGAAATTCTGCACCTTGGGGCATAGTTTTGTAATTTTAGCACCATTGGGTGAAGAGAAACGACTTTTCAAGTCGAAAAACGAGATTTCAACGCGACGTCGTCTGGCCTCAACGGTGGCTCTAGGTGCAAAATGAACATGTCCATCGTCATCAGCACCCTCGAGAACCCCGATACCCAAATTTTGATTTTTTCACTGTGCCGGACCCCCACTGGTTATGGTCGAATGTACCATGTTTGAGATTCAATGAATCTAGATGGATAAATTTTCAAAGTACCATCATTGAATCTCAAACAATGTACGTTGAATTTCAAACCACCTTTATTGAAATCAGTGTGACCATATCCATATTCCATATATTGATTAGTGTTCAAAGTACCTTCATTGAATCTCAAACATGGTATGTTGAATTTCAAACCACTATTATTGAACTCACTAGATCATATACACCTTCGATCTAGATTGATTAGTGTTCAAAGTACCTTCATTGAATCTCAAACATGGTACATTGAATTTCAAACCACCATTATTGAAATCACTAGATCATATCCACCTTCCATCTAGATTGATTAGTGTTCAAAATAACTTCATTGAATCTCAAACATGGTACATTGAATTTCAAACCACCATTATTGAAATCACTAGATCATATCCACCTGCCATATATATTGATTAGTGTTCAAAGTACCTTCATTGAATCTCAAACATGGTACATTGAATTTCAAACCACCATTATTGAAATCACTAGATCATATCCACCTGCCATCTATATTGATTAGTGTTCAAAGTACCTTCATTGAATCTCAAACATGGTACATTGAATTTCAAACCACCATTATTGAAATCACTAGATCATATCCACCTGCCATATATATTGATTAGTGTTCAAAGTACCTTCATTGAATCACAAACATTATTGAAATCACGTGGTTTGAAATTCAATGTACCATGTTTGAGATTCAATGATAGTACTTTGAAAACATTTCATCTAGATTGATTAGTGTTATTAGTATTCAAACATGGTAGATTGACTTACAAACCACCATTATTGAACTCACTATATCATATCCACCTGCCATCTATATTGATTAGTGTTCAAACATGGTACATTGAATTTCAAACCACCATTATTTGAACTCACTAGATCATATCCATCTTCAATCTATATTGATTAGTGTTCAAACATGGTACATTGAATTTCAAACCACCATTATTGTTCAAAGTACCTTCATTGAATCTCAAACATGGTACATTGAATTTCAAACCACCATTATTGGAATCACTAAGATCATATCCATCTGTCATCTATATTGATTAATGTTCAAAGTACCTTCATTGAATCTCAAACATGGTACATTGAATTTCAAACCACAATTATTGAACTCACTAGATCATATCCATCTTCAATCTATATTGATTAGTGTTCAAACATGGTACATTGAATTTCAAACCACCATTATTGTTCAAAGTACCTCCATTGAATCTCAAACATGGTACATTACATTGAATTTCAAACCACCATTATTTGAACTCACTAGATCATATCCATCTTCAATCTATATTGATTAGTGTTCAAACATGGTACATTGAATTTCAAACCACCATTATTGGAATCACTAAGATCATATCCATCTGTCATCTATATTGATTAATGTTCAAAGTTCCTTCATTGAATCTCAAACATGGTACATTGAATTTCAAACCACCATTATTGAACTCACTAGATCATATCCACCTGCCATATATATTGATTAATGTTCAAAGTACCTTCATTGAATCTCAAACATGGTACATTGAATTTCAAACCACCATTATTGAACTCACTAGATCATATCCACCTGCCATATATATTGGTGTTCAAACATGGTACTTTGATTTTCACGCCTGTCTAATTCATTTTTCATGATAAAAATTCAAGTTAAAAAAATGTAACTTTTCTCAGAGGCGAAAGTTAAAAAAGGGGTCCAGAAGTTAATCGATGAAATCAACGTTTTCTGAGAGGGTCATTAAACAGCTCGGCGTACACCAGAAGGGTTATGTGCACAATTGAACTTAGCGGAGCTGGGCAGGGTTTAGTCAGTTCCAACCCTCCGTCGATCAGTTCAATTATGCATACACCCGGCTGATTTTCGCCGCGCTCTTTATTTATCAACTTTATTTTAGTGTAATGAATAGTGTACTATACTTTTCCATTCTCAACAAAAAAAACGATCTAGATTGATTCCTGTTCAAAGGAAGGTTAATATGATCGTAATCAATAAAGATAAATTGAAGTCTTGACGGATTGGGTTGCAACCGACTAAGGGGTTGGAGTAGACTTTGATTGAATGATTAACCAAAATTATCAACTCTAGGTGTATGCACTATATTGCCACCGCCGCTAAGTTCAATTGTGATTTTTTTTAAAGGCAAGTTAGTACTGTAATTGCTAAGCGCAATAAAAACAAAAATAGATTTATTAGATCATATCCACCTGTCATATATATTGATTAGTGTTCAAACATGGTACATTGAATTTCAAACCACCATTATTGAAATCACTAGATCATATCCACCTGTCATATATATTGATTAGTGTTCAAACTTGAACACTAATCAATCTAGATGAAATGTTTTCAAAGTACTCTCATTGAATCTCAAACATGGTACATTGAATTTCAAACCACGTGATTTCAATAATGTTTGTGATTCAATGAAGGTACTTTGAACACTAATCAATATATATGGCAGGTGGATATGATCTAGTGATTTCAATAATGGTGGTTTGAAATTCAATGTACCATGTTTGAGATTCAATGAAGGTACTTTGAACACTAATCAATATATATGGCAGGTGGATATGATCTAGTGATTTCAATAATGGTGGTTTGAAATTCAATGTACCATGTTTGAGATTCAATGAAGGTACTTTGAACACTAATCAATATATATGGCAGGTGGATATGATCTAGTGATTTCAATAATGGTGGTTTGAAATTCAATGTACCATGTTTGAGATTCAATGAAGGTACTTTGAACACTAATCAATATATATGGCAGGTGGATATGATCTAGTGATTTCAATAATGGTGGTTTGAAATTCAATGTACCATGTTTGTGATTCAATGAAGGTACTTTGAACACTAATCAATATATATGGAAGGTGGATATGATCTAGTGATTTCAATAATGGTTGGTTTGAAATTCAATGTACCATGTTTGAGATTCAATGAAGGTACTTTGAACACTAATCAATATATATGACAGGGGTTTTAAATTCAATGTACCATGTTTGAGATTCAATGAAGGCACTTTGAACACTAATCACTGTAAAACATGGTACATTGAATTTCAAACCACCATTATTGAACTCACTAGATCATATCCACTTCCATCTATAGTGATTAGTGTTCAAAGTACCTTCATTGAATCTCAAACATGATACATTGAATTTCAAACCACCATTATTGAACTTATTGATAAAAAATGTGCGATATCATTCATTACACTAAAAAAAGAAGTTGATAAATAGAGAGTGCGGCGAAAATCAGGCGGGTGTACCCACAGTATTGAAATATCATAATCATATCCACCCTTCATCTTGATTGATTAGTAAATATCATCATTGAATATCAAACAGGGTAAAAATATCATCATTGAATATCAAACAGGGTACCTTGAATTTCCAACAAACCTTATTGAAATCATATTTAAAAACGAAAATTTAGCGAAGTCAGAGTAAGGGTGTTAATAAGTTTTCAAAGTACCATTGTTGAATCTCGAAATATTTCATTACATTAAAAACAAGTTGATAAAAAATTGTTTTTTATCATTCAATATCTTGGCGGTTGTGATCATAGTGAAAGCAATAAAGGTGGTTTGAAATTCAATGTATAATTGTATCAAACAATGATACATTGAATTTTGAGATTCAATGAAGGTACTTTGAACACTGATCAATCTAGATGAAATTCAAACATATATATATATATATATATCCACCTTCCATCTAGATTGATTATTGTTCAAAGTACCATGTTTGAGATTCAATGAATGTACTTTGAACACTAATCAATATATGATCTAGTGAGTTCAAGAATGATGTTTTGAAATTCAATGTACCATGTTTGAGATTCAATGAAGGTACTTTGAACAATAATCAATCTAGATGGAAGGTGGATATGATCTAGTGAGTTCAATAATGGTGGTTTGAAATTCAATGTACCATGTTTGAGATTCAATGAAGGTACTTTGAACACTAATCAATATATATGGCAGGTGGATATGATCTAGTGATTTCAATAATGGTGGTTTGAAATTCAATGTACCATGTTTGAGATTCAATGAAGGTACTTTGAACACTAATCAATATATATGGCAGGTGGATATGATCTAGTGATTTCAATAATGGTGGTTTGAAATTCAATGTACCATGTTTGAGATTCAATGAAGGTACTTTGAACACTAATCAATATATATGACAGGGGTTTTAAATTCAATGTACCATGTTTGAGATTCAATGAAGGCACTTTGAACACTAATCACTGTAAAACATGGTACATTGAATTTCAAACCACCATTATTGAACTCACTAGATCATATCCACTTCCATCTATAGTGATTAGTGTTCAAAGTACCTTCATTGAATCTCAAACATGATACATTGAATTTCAAACCACCATTATTGAACTTATTGATAAAAAATGTGCGATATCATTCATTACACTAAAAAAAGAAGTTGATAAATAGAGAGTGCGGCGAAAATCAGGCGGGTGTACCCACAGTATTGAAATATCATAATCATATCCACCCTTCATCTTGATTGATTAGTAAATATCATCATTGAATATCAAACAGGGTAAAAATATCATCATTGAATATCAAACAGGGTACCTTGAATTTCCAACAAACCTTATTGAAATCATATTTAAAAACGAAAATTTAGCGAAGTCAGAGTAAGGGTGTTAATAAGTTTTCAAAGTACCATTGTTGAATCTCGAAATATTTCATTACATTAAAAACAAGTTGATAAAAAATTGTTTTTTATCATTCAATATCTTGGCGGTTGTGATCATAGTGAAAGCAATAAAGGTGGTTTGAAATTCAATGTATAATTGTATCAAACAATGATACATTGAATTTTGAGATTCAATGAAGGTACTTTGAACACTGATCAATCTAGATGAAATTCAAACATATATATATATATATATATCCACCTTCCATCTAGATTGATTATTGTTCAAAGTACCATGTTTGAGATTCAATGAATGTACTTTGAACACTAATCAATATATGATCTAGTGAGTTCAAGAATGATGTTTTGAAATTCAATGTACCATGTTTGAGATTCAATGAAGGTACTTTGAACAATAATCAATCTAGATGGAAGGTGGATATGATCTAGTGATTTCAACAATGGTGGTTCGAAATTCAATGTACCATGTTTGAGATTCAATGAAGGTACTTTGAACACTAATCAATGTATATGGCAGGTGGATATGATCTAGTGAGATCAATAATGGTGGTTTGAAATTCAATGTACCATGTTTGAACACTAATCAATATATGTGGCAGGTGGATATGATCTAGTGAGTTCAATAATGGTGGTTTGAAATTCAATGTACCATGTTTGAGATTCAATGAAGGTACTTTGAACACTAATCAATGTATATGGCAGGTGGATATGATCTAGTGAGTTCAATAATGGTGGTTTGAAATTCAATGTACCATGTTTGAACACTAATCAATATATGTGGCAGGTGGATATGATCTAGTGAGTTCAATAATGGTGGTTTGAAATTCAATGTACCATGTTTGAGATTCAATGAAGGTACTTTGAACACTAATCAATGTATATGGCAGGTGGATATGATCTAGTGAGTTCAATAATGGTGGTTTGAATTTCAATGTATCATGTTTGAACACTAATCAAGTTTGAACATTAATCAATATATGGCAGGTTGATATGATCTAGTGAGTTCAATAATGGTGGTTTGAAATTCAATGTACCATGTTTGAGATTCAATGAAGGTACTTTGAACACTAATCAATGTATATGGCAGGTGGATATGATCTAGTGAGTTCAATAATGGTGGTTTGAAATTCAATGTACCATGTTTGAACACTAATCAATCTAGATGACAGGTGGATATGATCTAGTGATTTCAACAATGGTGGTTCGAAATTCAATGTACCATGTTTGAGATTCAATGAAGGTACTTTGAACATTAATCAATGTATATGGCAGGTGGATATGATCTAGTGAGTTCAATAATGGTGGTTTGAATTTCAATGTACCATGTTTGAACACTAATCAATATATATGGCAGGTGGATATGATCTAGTGATTTCAATAATGGTGGTTTGAAATTCAATGTACCATGTTTGAACACTAATCAATCTAGATGACAGGTGGATATGATCTAGTGATTTCAACAATGGTGGTTCGAAATTCAATGTACCATGTTTGAGATTCAATGAAGGTACTTTGAACATTAATCAATGTATATGGCAGGTGGATATGATCTAGTGAGTTCAATAATGGTGGTTTGAATTTCAATGTACCATGTTTGAACACTAATCAATCTAGATGACAGGTGGATATGATCTAGTGAGTTCAATAATGGTGGTTTGAAATTCAATGTACCATGTTTGAGATTCAATCAAATTACAAGAGAGAATATGATTGTAAATTGTAATAAAAAGAAGTGGATAAATTCAGAGCGCGGCGAAAATCCGACGGGTTTGGTGCACCTAAGTTATACTGAATGCTAATCCACCATAAGCTCATGTTGTCAATACTGGTGGTTTGAAATTCAATGTACCTTGTTTTAGATACAATGAATGTCCTTAAAAAATGAAATCACTAAGATCATATCCACATTCCATCTAGATTGAGTAGTGTTCAAAGTAAATTCAATGTACCTTGTTTGAGATTCAATCATTAGTCATAAGAAACTGATTAAAAATGGACGAAATCCCTTGCAATTTTTTTTTCTACAAATATAGACATATGACAAATCATACTATTCGAGATCATACTAGTTTTATCAAATTGATATCACTTTTTTTTAAATGTCTGATCAGCATATTCACCTTCAATCCATCATGATTAGTTGTTCAATATACCTTGTTTTAATCTCGCGCCTTAGAGAGTTTTTCTAATATGCACTAGACTGATTAGTGTTCAAAATTCCATCATTGAATCTCACACAAGGTGCATTGAATTTAAAACCACCATTATTGAAACCAGTATGATCATATCCACCTTCCATCTAGATTGATTAGTGTTCAAACTACCATCGTGGAGTCTCAAACAGAGTACGTTGAATTTCAAACCACCACTGTTGAAATTCAAAACAGGGATACGCATTGTTCGTTTTTCGATTTTTCGCTTTTCGATACTTTATTGAAAACTTATTAACACCCTTACTCTGACTTCGCTAAATTTTCGTTTTTAAATATGATTTCAATAAGGTTTGTTGGAAATTCAAGGTACCCTGGTTGATATTCAATGATGATATTTTTACCGTGTTTGATATTCAATGATGATATTTTCTAATCAATCAAGATGAAGGGTGGATATGATTATGATATTTCAATACTGTGGGTACACCCGCCTGATTTTCGCCGCACTCTCTATTTATCAACTTTGGTTTTTTTAGCCCACAATTTTTTTCTACCCTGCCCAGGTTTGAAATTCAATATACCATGTTTGAGATTCAATGGAGGTACTTTGAACACTAATCACTTTAGATGAACAATGGTGGTTTGTCATTAAATAAGCAATGTTTGAGGTTTTATAATGGATCTTTGAATATCAACATGCCTATGTTGAGATAGCAATATCGGCTGATAATTCAATAAATTTATATCTTGATTTTTGTTTCTTCTGCATGCCTTTATATTGTCAGAAATGTAAGGATAAAAGTGGTTTAAGGTTATCTGGCACCAAGGCCCGCAATCAATTTCAATATTGTTGATTTGTCATTCAATAAACCATGTTTGAGATTCAATTAATATCAACATGCCTATGTTGAGATAGCAAAATCGGCTGATAATTCAATAAATTTATATCTTGAATCACTAGATCATATCCACCTGCCATATATATTGATTAGTGTTCAAAGTACCTTCATTGAATCTCAAACACGGTACATTGAATTTCAAACCACCATTATTGAACTCACTAGATCATATCCACTTCAATCTATAGGGTTTGGTGCGCACAAGTTATATTAGCATTAAGAACGCAAAATTATTGCGGGTTAAAAAGCAAAGTTGATAAATAGAGAGTGCGGCGAAAATCAGGCGGGTGTACCCACAGTATTGAAATCATTTGAGATTCAATGAAGGTACTTTGAACACTAATCAATGTATATGGCAGGTGTATATGATCTAGTGATTTCAAAAATGGTGGTTCGAAATTCAATGTACCATGTTTGAAATTCGATGAAGGCACTTTGAACACTAATCAATATATATGGCAGGTGGATATGATCTAGTGAGTTCAATAATGGTGGTTTGAAATTCAATGTACCATGTTTGAACACTGATCAATCTAGATGACAGGTGTATATGATCTAGTGATTTCAAAAATGGTGGTTCGAAATTCAATGTACCATGTTTGAAATTCGATGAAGGCACTTTGAACACTAATCAATATATATGGCAGGTGGATATGATCTAGTGAGTTCAATAATGGTGGTTTGAAATTCAATGTACCATGTTTGAACACTGATCAATCTAGATGACAGGTGGATATGATCTAATGATTTCAAAAATGGTGGTTCGAAATTCAATGTACCATGTTTGAAATTCAATGAAGGCACTTTGAACACTAATCAATATATATGGCAGGTGGATATGATCTAGTGAGTTCAATAATGGTGGTTTGAAATTCAATGTACCATGTTTGAACACTGATCAATCTAGATGACAGGTGTATATGATCTAGTGATTTCAAAAATGGTGGTTCGAAATTCAATGTACCATGTTTGAAATTCGATGAAGGCACTTTGAACACTAATCAATATATATGGCAGGTGGATATGATCTAGTGAGTTCAATAATGGTGGTTTGAAATTCAATGTACCATGTTTGAACACTGATCAATCTAGATGACAGGTGGATATGATCTAATGATTTCAAAAATGGTGGTTCGAAATTCAATGTACCATGTTTGAAATTCAATGAAGGCACTTTGAACACTAATCAATATATATGACAGGTGGATATGATCTAGTGAGTTCAATAATGGTGGTTTGAAATTCAATGTACCATGTTTGAACACTAATCAATATATATGGCAATATATATGGCAGGTGGATATGATCTAGTGAGTTCAATAATGGTGGTTTGAAATTCAATGTACCATGTTTGAACACTGATCAATCTAGATGACAGGTGGATATGATCTAATGATTTCAAAAATGGTGGTTCGAAATTCAATGTACCATGTTTGAAATTCAATGAAGGCACTTTGAACACTAATCAATATATATGACAGGTGGATATGATCTAGTGAGTTCAATAATGGTGGTTTGAAATTCAATGTACCATGTTTGAGATTCAATGAAGGTACTTTGAACACTAATCAATATATATGGCAGGTGGATATGATCTAGTGAGTTCAATAATGGTGGTTTGAAATTCAATGTACCATGTTTGAACACTAATCAATATATATGACAGGTGGATATGATCTAGTTAGTTCAATAATGGTGGTTTGAAATTCAATGTACCATGTTTGAGATTTAATGAAGGTACTTTGAACACTAATCAATATATATGGCAGGTGGATATGATCTAGTGAGTTCAATAATGGTGGTTTGAATTTCAATGTACCATGTTTCAACACTAATCAATATATATGGCAGGTGGATATGATCTAGTGAGTTCAATAATGGTGGTTTGAAATTCAATGTACCATGTTTGAACACTAATCAATCTAGATGACAGGTGGATATGATCTAATGATTTCAAAAATGGTGGTTCGAAATTCAATGTACCATGTTTGAACACTAATCTATCTAGATGACAGGTTGATATGATCTAGTGATTTCAACAATGGTGGTTCGAAATTCAATGTACCATGTTTGAGATTCAATGAAGGTACTTTGAACACTAATCAATATATATGGCTGGTGGATATGGTGAAATTTATTTTTTTCAATATATTTTCAATATATTTTCAATAATCTTCACTTTAGTGTAATGAATAATATTGATAATACAAATAATGTAATATTAATAGATATGATAATTTTGATAAAACTTATACTATGCTAACTAGGTTAGATTACAATTCACACCGAGCATATTGTAAATTGCAATAAAAAGAACTGGATAAATATAGAGTGCGGCGAAAATCTGACGGGTTTGGTGCGCACAAGTTATATTAGCATTAAGAACGCAAAATTATTGCGGGTTAAAAAGCAAAGTTGATAAATAGAGAGTGCGGCGAAAATCAGGCGGGTGTACCCACAGTATTGAAATCATTTGAGATTCAATGAAGGTACTTTGAACACTAATCAATGTATATGGCAGGTGTATATGATCTAGTGATTTCAAAAATGGTGGTTCGAAATTCAATGTACCATGTTTGAAATTCGATGAAGGCACTTTGAACACTAATCAATATATATGGCAGGTGGATATGATCTAGTGAGTTCAATAATGGTGGTTTGAAATTCAATGTACCATGTTTGAACACTGATCAATCTAGATGACAGGTGTATATGATCTAGTGATTTCAAAAATGGTGGTTCGAAATTCAATGTACCATGTTTGAAATTCGATGAAGGCACTTTGAACACTAATCAATATATATGGCAGGTGGATATGATCTAGTGAGTTCAATAATGGTGGTTTGAAATTCAATGTACCATGTTTGAACACTGATCAATCTAGATGACAGGTGGATATGATCTAATGATTTCAAAAATGGTGGTTCGAAATTCAATGTACCATGTTTGAAATTCAATGAAGGCACTTTGAACACTAATCAATATATATGGCAGGTGGATATGATCTAGTGAGTTCAATAATGGTGGTTTGAAATTCAATGTACCATGTTTGAACACTGATCAATCTAGATGACAGGTGTATATGATCTAGTGATTTCAAAAATGGTGGTTCGAAATTCAATGTACCATGTTTGAAATTCGATGAAGGCACTTTGAACACTAATCAATATATATGGCAGGTGGATATGATCTAGTGAGTTCAATAATGGTGGTTTGAAATTCAATGTACCATGTTTGAACACTGATCAATCTAGATGACAGGTGGATATGATCTAATGATTTCAAAAATGGTGGTTCGAAATTCAATGTACCATGTTTGAAATTCAATGAAGGCACTTTGAACACTAATCAATATATATGACAGGTGGATATGATCTAGTGAGTTCAATAATGGTGGTTTGAAATTCAATGTACCATGTTTGAACACTAATCAATATATATGGCAGGTGGATATGATCTAGTGAGTTCAATAATGGTGGTTTGAAATTCAATGTACCATGTTTGAACACTGATCAATCTAGATGACAGGTGGATATGATCTAATGATTTCAAAAATGGTGGTTCGAAATTCAATGTACCATGTTTGAAATTCAATGAAGGCACTTTGAACACTAATCAATATATATGACAGGTGGATATGATCTAGTGAGTTCAATAATGGTGGTTTGAAATTCAATGTACCATGTTTGAGATTCAATGAAGGTACTTTGAACACTAATCAATATATATGGCAGGTGGATATGATCTAGTGAGTTCAATAATGGTGGTTTGAAATTCAATGTACCATGTTTGAACACTAATCAATATATATGACAGGTGGATATGATCTAGTTAGTTCAATAATGGTGGTTTGAAATTCAATGTACCATGTTTGAACACTGATCAATCTAGATGACAGGTGGATATGATCTAATGATTTCAAAAATGGTGGTTCGAAATTCAATGTACCATGTTTGAAATTCAATGAAGGCACTTTGAACACTAATCAATATATATGGCAGGTGGATATGATCTAGTGAGTTCAATAATGGTGGTTTGAAATTCAATGTACCATGTTTGAACACTGATCAATCTAGATGACAGGTGTATATGATCTAGTGATTTCAAAAATGGTGGTTCGAAATTCAATGTACCATGTTTGAAATTCGATGAAGGCACTTTGAACACTAATCAATATATATGGCAGGTGGATATGATCTAGTGAGTTCAATAATGGTGGTTTGAAATTCAATGTACCATGTTTGAACACTGATCAATCTAGATGACAGGTGGATATGATCTAATGATTTCAAAAATGGTGGTTCGAAATTCAATGTACCATGTTTGAAATTCAATGAAGGCACTTTGAACACTAATCAATATATGAAATTCAATGTACCATGTTTGAGATTTAATGAAGGTACTTTGAACACTAATCAATATATATGGCAGGTGGATATGATCTAGTGAGTTCAATAATGGTGGTTTGAATTTCAATGTACCATGTTTCAACACTAATCAATATATATGGCAGGTGGATATGATCTAGTGAGTTCAATAATGGTGGTTTGAAATTCAATGTACCATGTTTGAGATTCAATGAAGGTACTTTGAACACTAGTCAATATATATGGCAGGTGGATATGATCTAATGATTTCAAAAATGGTGGTTCGAAATTCAATGTACCATGTTTGAACACTAATCTATCTAGATGACAGGTTGATATGATCTAGTGATTTCAACAATGGTGGTTCGAAATTCAATGTACCATGTTTGAGATTCAATGAAGGTACTTTGAACACTAATCAATATATATGGCTGGTGGATATGGTGAAATTTATTTTTTTCAATATACATGACATGTGGATATGATCTAGTGATTTCAACAATGGTGGTTCGAAATTCAATGTACCATGTTTGAGATTCAATGAAGGCACTTTGAACACTAATCAATATATATGGCAGGTGGATATGATCTAGTGAGTTCAATAATGGTGGTTTGAAATTCAATGTACCATGTTTGAACACTGATCAATCTAGATGACAGGTGGATATGATCTAATGATTTCAAAAATGGTGGTTCGAAATTCAATGTACCATGTTTGAAATTCAATGAAGGCACTTTGAACACTAATCAATATATATGGCAGGTGGATATGATCTAGTGAGTTCAATAATGGTGGTTTGAAATTCAATGTACCATGTTTGAACACTGATCAATCTAGATGACAGGTGTATATGATCTAGTGATTTCAAAAATGGTGGTTTGAAATTCAATGTACCATGTTTGAACACTGATCAATCTAGATGACAGGTGGATATGATCTAATGATTTCAAAAATGGTGGTTCGAAATTCAATGTACCATGTTTGAAATTCAATGAAGGCACTTTGAACACTAATCAATATATATGACAGGTGGATATGATCTAGTGAGTTCAATAATGGTGGTTTGAAATTCAATGTACCATGTTTGAGATTCAATGAAGGTACTTTGAACACTAATCAATATATATGGCAGGTGGATATGATCTAGTGAGTTCAATAATGGTGGTTTGAAATTCAATGTACCATGTTTGAACACTAATCAATATATATGACAGGTGGATATGATCTAGTTAGTTCAATAATGGTGGTTTGAAATTCAATGTACCATGTTTGAGATTTAATGAAGGTACTTTGAACACTAATCAATATATATGGCAGGTGGATATGATCTAGTGAGTTCAATAATGGTGGTTTGAATTTCAATGTACCATGTTTCAACACTAATCAATATATATGGCAGGTGGATATGATCTAGTGAGTTCAATAATGGTGGTTTGAAATTCAATGTACCATGTTTGAACACTAATCAATCTAGATGACAGGTGGATATGATCTAATGATTTCAAAAATGGTGGTTCGAAATTCAATGTACCATGTTTGAACACTAATCTATCTAGATGACAGGTTGATATGATCTAGTGATTTCAACAATGGTGGTTCGAAATTCAATGTACCATGTTTGAGATTCAATGAAGGTACTTTGAACACTAATCAATATATATGGCTGGTGGATATGGTGAAATTTATTTTTTTTCAATATATTTTCAATATATTTTCAATAATCTTCACTTTAGTGTAATGAATAATATTGATAATACAAATAATGTAATATTAATAGATATGATAATTTTGATAAAACTTATACTATGCTAACTAGGTTAGATTACAATTCACACCGAGCATATTGTAAATTGCAATAAAAAGAACTGGATAAATATAGAGTGCGGCGAAAATCTGACGGGTTTGGTGCGCACAAGTTATATTAGTATTAAGAACGCAAAATTATTGCGGGTTAAAAAGCAAAGTTGATAAATAGAGAGTGCGGCGAAAATCAGGCGGGTGTACCCACAGTATTGAAATCATTTGAGATTCAATGAAGGTACTTTGAACACTAATCAATGTATATGGCAGGTGTATATGATCTAGTGATTTCAAAAATGGTGGTTCGAAATTCAATGTACCATGTTTGAAATTCGATGAAGGCACTTTGAACACTAATCAATATATATGGCAGGTGGATATGATCTAGTGAGTTCAATAATGGTGGTTTGAAATTCAATGTACCATGTTTGAACACTGATCAATCTAGATGACAGGTGTATATGATCTAGTGATTTCAAAAATGGTGGTTCGAAATTCAATGTACCATGTTTGAAATTCGATGAAGGCACTTTGAACACTAATCAATATATATGGCAGGTGGATATGATCTAGTGAGTTCAATAATGGTGGTTTGAAATTCAATGTACCATGTTTGAACACTGATCAATCTAGATGACAGGTGGATATGATCTAATGATTTCAAAAATGGTGGTTCGAAATTCAATGTACCATGTTTGAAATTCAATGAAGGCACTTTGAACACTAATCAATATATATGGCAGGTGGATATGATCTAGTGAGTTCAATAATGGTGGTTTGAAATTCAATGTACCATGTTTGAACACTAATCAATCTAGATGACAGGTGGATATGTTCTAGTGATTTCAACAATGGTCGTTCGAAATTCAATGTACCATGTTTGAGATTCAATGAAGGTACTTTGAACACTAATCAATGTATATGGCAGGTGGATATGATCTAGTGAGTTCAATAATGGTGGTTTGAATTTAAATGTACCATGTTTGAACACTAATCAATATATATGGCAGGTGGATATGATCTAGTGATTTCAACAATGGTGGTTTGAAATTCAATGTACCATGTTTGAGATTCAATGAAGGTATATTGATTAGTGTTCAAAGTACCTTCATTAAATCTCAAACATGGTACATTGAATTTCAAACCACCATTAATTTATTTTTTTCAATATACATGACATGTGGATATGATCTAGTGGTTCGAAATTCAATGTACCATGTTAGAATTCAAAGTACCTTCATTGAATCTCAAACATGGTACATTGATTTTTTTTTGTTTTTTTTACACACACCTACCTAACACATCTACAAAGTGGCGAGATTACAGCACTTCAATTACGACTTTTGCAATAAAATATAAAGGTGGCACCTATTATTCATTCCACTAAAAAGAAGTTGATAAATAAAGAGCGCGGCGAAAATCAGACGGGTTGAAATCAAATCAATGATTCAATGAAAAATGAAATCAAAATGAAATCAATGAAATCAACGACTTCTGAGAGGGTCATTATATAGCTCGGCGTACACCAGAAGGGTTAGGACCACTTGCGTGCACCAAACCCGTCAGATTTTCGCCGCGCTCTATATTTATCAACTTCTTTTTATTGCAATTTACAATGTCCACATGATATCCTCGGTAAGATATTCATTAGTGTTCAAATAACCATTTGTGTATCATGTTGTTCACTTTCATAATAGATTTGGAGTTATTGAATGATGAAAAATACCAGACGGGTTTGGTGTACAATTGAACTGAGTGGAGGTGGCGGGGTTTAGTCGGTTTCAATTCAATGTACCATGTTTGAGATTCAATGAAGGTACTTTGAACACTAATCAATATATATGACAGGTGGATATGATCTATTGATTTCAATAATGGTGGTTTGAAATTCAATGTACCATCTTTGAACACTAATCAATATATATGACAGGTGGATATGAGCTATTGATTTCAATAATGGTGGTTTGAAATTCAATGTACCATCTTTAAACACTAATCAATATAGATGGAAGGTGGATTTGATCTAGTGAGTTCAATAATGGTGGTTTAAGATTCAATGCACCATGTTTGAACACTAATCAATGTATATGGCAGGTGGATATGACCCAGTGATTTCAATAATGTGGTTTGAAATGCAATGTACCATGTTTGAGATTCAATATCATAATGGTGATTTCAGTAATGGTGGTTTGAAATTCAATGAACCTTGTTTGAGATACAATGATGGTACATTGAACACTTTATGATATACTCGTTCTGATTAAAGTGTTAATCAGAACGAGTCCACATTTACAATAATTGAATTAGCGTCACACTAATTTCAATAAAGGTGGATTGAAATTCAATGCACCTTGTTTGAGATTCAATGATGGTACTTTGAACACTACTCAATCTGAGCGACGGTGGGGGGGGGTGTATCATATCCACCTTCCATCTAGATTAGTATGTTTTCAAGGTACCATCATTGAATCTCACTAAGCCATACCATATTATTGCACCAACATTATTGAACTCACTAGATCATATCCACTACCATCTAGATTGATTAGTGTTCAATCTAGATGTAAGGTGGGTATGATCTAGTGATTTCAATAATGGTGGTTTGAAATTCAATGTACCATGTTTGAGACTCAATGAAGGTACTTTGAACACTAATCACTATAGATGGCAGGTGGATATGATCTAATGATTTCAATAATGGTGGTTTGAAATTCAATGCACCATGTTTGAGATTCAATGAAGGTACTTTGAACAATAATGGTGGTTTGAAATTCAATGTACCATGTTTGAACACTAATCAATATAGATGGCAGGTGGATATGATCTAGTGAGTTCAATAATGGTGGTTTGAAATTCAATGTACCATGTTTGAGATCTAGATGGAAGGTGGATATGATCATGTTGATTACAATAATGGTTGGAACTGAATAAACCCCGCCCACTGCCTCTCAGTTCAATTGTGTATCAAAAAATGTCTGGTGTACGCCGAAAACGATACCATAAAATATACTAGCGACTATCCTTCATTCAATCTCAAACATGGTACATTGAATTTCAAACCACCATTATTGAAATCATCAGATCATATCCACCTTCCATCTACATTGATTAGTGTTCAAACATGGTACATTGATTATTAAACCACCATTATTCAAACCACCATTATTGAACTCACTAGATCATATCCACCTGCCATCTATATTGATTAGTGTTCAAACATGGTACATTGAATTTCAAACCACCATTTTTTTTCTAACTGTTTGTTCATTCAATTATCAATTTTTCATAATCTAAAAAAAACACGTGGTTAAATAAATGACGCGGTGGACACTAGACGGGTTTTGAACTGAGTGGCGTTGGGCGGGACTTGATCGGTTCCGACTCATTACAATGATAAACAACCATTATAAAATAAATCAAGACATAGCAACATATCGCGGTAGCTTTAAAAAATTAATATAAATCGAGAGATAATATACAATTGAAATCTATAAAGCACTCCAATGTACCCAATTTCTTTCATCTAGAACTGTTGGAACCGGCTAAGCCGCGAACGCCTCCGATCAGTTCAATTGTGCTCCTAACCCGTCTGGTGTACGCCGAGCAGTATAATGACCCCCACTGAAGTCGTTGATTTCAACGATTTTTTAAAGATGCCCATGTCTTAAAGCCAGAGACAATAGAGAATATTGTATTAACGATTACCGAATTAACGAAAATCGTTAATTCGGTAATCGTTAATACAAAATCGATATCCGATATAATAAATCGATATAATCGATATTCTCTATTGTCTCATATAAAATGGGTAAAACTATGTAACCTCAAAGATATAATATTAAAATTTGAAAGAATGGAATAACCATGAATGTATAAATATCGAAAAAATATATACATATATGAGCTACATTCGATAATTAAAGGTTCGATCGGTTGGAGTATTATCTCTCCACTCTCGCCTCCTTATATTTAATATGTTGTAAAGGCATGCAGAAGTCACAAAAGCTAAGATATAAATTTATTGAATTATCAGCCAATATTGCTATCTCAAAATATATATGCTGATATTCAAAGATGCATCATTGATTCTCAAAAATGGCTCAGTCAATGATAAACCAGCATTGTTGAATTTGATTGTGGACGTTGGTCCCAGATAACCTTAAAACACTTTTATCCTTATATTTCTTATGTAATCATTCAATTAGTTTATATCTTGATGTAATGGGCAGTCTTGTTATTGGTTGGAATGAACAAGTCCCGCCCAGCGCCGCTCAGTTTATATTATCTTTATCTTTCCATTCTTTCCATCAAAGTCAAGAAGTTCTCTAACTGTATGTTTGTTCATTCAATTATCAATTTTTCATAATCGAAAAAAACACGTGGTTAAATAAATGACGCGATGGACACTAGACGGGTTTGGTGTGCAATTGAACTGAGTGGCGTTGGGCGGGGCTTAATCGGTTCCTACTCATTACAATGATAAACTCATTTCAATGATTCAGATGATATTTTCTCTCTCGCATCAAACCCGTCTGGTGTTCGCCGCGTACTTTATGTAACAAATTGTTTTAATAATAAAGAATTTCAATAATTCCATAAGCCGTGGTTCCTTTACATTATCAGAAATGCAAGGATAAAAGTGTTTTAAGGTTATCTAACACCAACGTCCGCTATCAAATTCAACAATGGTGGTTTGTCATTAAATAAGCAATGTTTGAGGTTTTATAATGGATCTTTGAATATCAACATGCCTATGTTGAGATAGCAATATCGGCTGATAATTCAATAAATTTATATCTTGATTTTTGTTTCTTCTGCATGCCTTTATATTGTCAGAAATGTAAGGATAAAAGTGGTTTAAGGTTATCTGGCACCAAGGCCCGCAATCAATTTCAATATTGTTGATTTGTCATTCAATAAACCATGTTTGAGATTCAATTAATATCAACATGCCTATGTTGAGATAGCAAAATCGGCTGATAATTCAATAAATTTATATCTTGAATCACTAGATCATATCCACCTGCCATATATATTGATTAGTGTTCAAAGTACCTTCATTGAATCTCAAACACGGTACATTGAATTTCAAACCACCATTATTGAACTCACTAGATCATATCCACTTCAATCTATAGTGATTAGTGTTCAAAGTACCTTCAGTGAATCTCAAACATGGTACATTGAATTTCAAACCACCATTATTGAAATCACTAAATCATATCCACCTGCCATCTATATTGATTAGTGTTCAAACATGGTACATTGAATATCAATCCACCATTATTTTAAATTAAAGAGTTTCCGAGAAATCATTGTAAATTGAATAAAACAGAAGTTGATAAATAAAACGCGCGGCGAAAATCAGGCGGGTGTACACACAATTTGTATTAGTGTTCAAACTGCAATCATTGTACACTAATCAATCTAGATGGAAGGTGGATATGATCATGTTGATTACAATGGATATGATCATGTGTTCAAACATGGTACATTGAATTTCAAACCACGATTATTGAACTCACTAGATCATATCAACTTCCATCTATAGTGATTAGTGTTCAAAGTACCTTCAGTGAATCTCAAACATGGTGCATTGAATTTCAAACCACCATTATTGAACTCACTAGATCATATCCACTTCCATCTATAGTGATTAGTGTTCAAAGTACCTTCAGTGAATCTCAAACATGGTACATTGAATTTCAAACCACTGAATTTCAAATAATGGTGGTTTGAAATTCAATGTACCATGTTTGAACACTAATCAATATAGATGGCAGGTGGATATGATCTAGTGAGTTCAATAATGGTGGTTTGAAATTCAATGTACCATGTTTGAGATCTAGATGGAAGGTGGATATGATCATGTTGATTACAATAATGGTTGGAACTGAATAAACCCCGCCCACTGCCTCTCAGTTCAATTGTGTATCAAAAAATGTCTGGTGTACGCCGAAAACGATACCATAAAATATACTAGCGACTATCCTTCATTCAATCTCAAACATGGTACATTGAATTTCAAACCACCATTATTGAAATCAGAGCAAGTATATCAATAAATATAGACGGAATGAGTATTCCGTCTAATTTTTAATATAATTTTTTTGAATTTTTTTTTGGCATTGGCACTGCAGATTGCTGAGCACAATAACACAAGTGGATAAACAGAGGGTGCGGCGTACACCAGACAGGTTTGGTGGACAATCGAACTTAGCGGCAGTGGGCTTGAATTTCAAACCACCATTATTGAAATCACTAGATCATATCCACCTTCCATCTAGATTGATTATTGTTCAAAGTACCTTCATTGAATCTCAAACATGGTCATTGAAAATTTGAACGCTAATCAATCTATATGGAATATAGATTTGGTCACGTTGATTTCAATAAAGATGGTTTTAAATTCAATGTACCTTGTTTGAAATTAAATAATTGTAATTTGAACGCTAATCAATCTATTTGGAATATGGATATGGTCACGCTGATCTCAATAAAGGTGGTTTGAAATTCAATGTACCTTGTTTGAGATTAAATAATTGTAATTTGAACGCTAATCAATCTATATGGAATATAGATATGGTCACGTTGATTTCAATAAAGGTGGTTTGAAATTCAATGTACCTTGTTTGAGATTAAATAATTGTAATTTGAACGCTAATCAATCTATATGGAATATAGATATGGTCACGTTGATTTCAATAAAGATGGTTTTAAATTCAATGTACCTTGTTTGAGATTAAATAATTGTAATTTGAACGCTAATCAATCTATATGTAATATATTGAAATCAGCGTGACCATATATGATTGTATTTTGAACACTAATCAATCTAGATGGAATCATAAACATGCTACATTGAATTTCAAACCACCATTACTAATCAATATATATGGAATATGGATATGGTCACACTGATTTCAATAAAGGTGGTTTGAAATTCAACGTACATTGTTTGTGATTCAATGATGGTACTTTGAAAATTTATCCATCTAGATTCATTGAATCTCAAACATGGTACATTCGACCATAACCAGTGGGGTCCGGCACAGTGAAAAAATCAAAATTTGGGTATCGGGGTTCTCGAGGGTGCTGATGACGATGGACATGTTCATTTTGCACCTAGAGCCACCGTTGAGGCCAGACGACGTCGCGTTGAAATCTCGTTTTTCGACTTGAAAAGTCGTTTCTCTTCACCCAATGGTGCTAAAATTACAAAACTATGCCCCAAGGTGCAGAATTTCATGGCGATCACGCCTGTCCAATTCATTTTTTACACAAAATGTTCATAATTTTCATAAGTGGAATTTCTCTCAACGGCAAAAGTGTGTAATGCAACCTACACAGATCGGACCGGACTGGCTTCAGTATCACATGGAAAAAATTTCAGCCAATTTGTGCCCGCGACTTTCGAGGAAATCAACTTTCAGTGTAGTCATATTGCAGTTGAAATGGAGGCAAGAGGCGAGAGAGTGTGGTGGTGTGAGAGAGCAGAGAGGCAGGTGAGGCGAGCCGCATAGAAAGGAAGGGGGTGTCTCCTCCTCTACCTCCTTTGCTCTCTCACACCACCACACTCTCTCGCCTCTTGCCTCCATTTCAACTGCAAAATGACTACACTGAAAGTTGATTTTCTCGAAAGTCGCGGGCACAAATTGGCTGAAATTTTTTCCATGTGATACTGAAGCCAGTCCGGTCCGATCTGTGTAGGTTGCATTACACACTTTTACCGTTGCGAGAAATTCCACTTATGAAAATTATGAAAATTTTGGATAAAAAATGAATTGGACAGGCGTGATCGCCATGAAATTCTGCACCTTGGGGCATAGTTTTGTAATTTTAGCACCATCGGGTGAAGAGAAACGACTTTTCAAGTAGAAAAACGAGATTTCAACGCGACGTCGTCTGGCCTCAACGGTGGCTCTAGGTGCAAAATGAACATGTCCATCGTCATCAGCACCCTCGAGAACCCCGATACCCAAATTTTGATTTTTTGACTGTGCCGGCACTTAGTCGATTCTCTCGCAAGCGCACTCATATATATGGCAGGTGGATATGATCTAGTGAGTTCAATAATGGTGTTTTGAAATTCAATGTACCATGTTTGAGATTCAATGAAGGTACTTTGAACATTAATCAATATAGATGACAGATGGATATGATCTTAGTGATTCCAATAATGGTGGTTTGAAATTCAATGTACCATGTTTGAGATTCAATGAAGGTACTTTGAACAATAATGGTGGTTTGAAATTCAATGTACCATGTTTGAACACTAATCAATATAGATTGAAGATGGATATGATCTAGTGAGTTCAAATAATGGTGGTTTGAAATTCAATGTACCATGTTTGAACACTAATCAATATAGATGGCAGGTGGATATGATATAGTGAGTTCAATAATGGTGGTTTGTAAGTCAATCTACCATGTTTGAATACTAATAACACTAATCAATCTAGATGAAATGTTTTCAAAGTACTATCATTGAATCTCAAACATGGTACATTGAATTTCAAACCACGTGATTTCAATAATGTTTGTGATTCAATGAAGGTACTTTGAACACTAATCAATATATATGGCAGGTGGATATGATCTAGTGATTTCAATAATGGTGGTTTGAAATTCAATGTACCATGTTTGAGATTCAATGAAGGTACTTTGAACACTAATCAATATAGATGGCAGGTGGATATGATCTAGTGATTTCAATAATGGTGGTTTGAAATTCAATGTACCATGTTTGAGATTCAATGAAGGTACTTTGAACACTAATCAATATATATGGCAGGTGGATATGATCTAGTGATTTCAATAATGGTGGTTTGAAATTCAATGTACCATGTTTGAGATTCAATGAAGGTACTTTGAACACTAATCAATATAGATGGCAGGTGGATATGATCTAGTGATTTCAATAATGGTGGTTTGAAATTCAATGTACCATGTTTGAGATTCAATGAAGGTACTTTGAACACTAATCAATATATATGGCAGGTGGATATGATCTAGTGAGTTCAATAATGGTGGTTTGAAATTCAATGTACCATGTTTGAGATTCAATGACGGTACTTTGAACACTAATCAATATAGATGGCAGGTGGATATGATCTAGTGAGTTCAATAATGGTGGTTTGAAATTCAATGTACCATGTTTGAGATTCAATGACGGTACTTTGAACACTAATCAATATAGATGGCAGGTGGATATGATCTAGTGATTTCAATAATGGTGGTTTGAAATTCAATGTACCATGTTTGAGATTCAATGAAGGTACTTTGAACACTAATCAATATATATGGCAGGTGGATATGATCTAGTGATTTCAATAATGGTGGTTTGAAATTCAATGTACCATGTTTGAGATTCAATGAAGGTACTTTGAACACTAATGAACCTTGTTTGAGATACAATGATGACACTTTGAAAATAAATCAATCTAGCTGTAAGGTGGATATCATAATGGTGATTTCAGTAATGGTGGTTTGAAATTCAATGGACCTTGTTTGAGAAGTTCGCGGCGAACACCAGACGGGTTTGATGCGAGAGAGAATATATCATCTGAAAAGTACAGATATATGATTATAGTGACTTTTATTGTTAGTGATAAATCAACAGCGCTCAAATTACAATCATTGAATCTTTCTTTCTTTCTTTCTTTCACCGAATTAGATACGAAAATCAGCTAATGAGACTCAAAAATCACTCTCTATTTATCAACTTCATTTTAGTGTAATGAATAATAGAAACTCTTTGACGTCGTACAAAGTACCATCATTGAATTTCAATACACCAATATGGCATCTATTATTCATTACACTAAAATGAATTTCAAACATCCTTTATTGGCCGTCGCTCAGTTCAATTGTGCATCCACCCGTCTGATTTTCGTCGCACTCTCTCTATTGATCTTCAGTTTAGTATCTATTTTTATTATAATGCATAATATATTCTCAAACAATGTACGTTGAATTTCAAACCACCTTTATTGAAATCAGTGTGCCCATATCCATATTCCATATATATTGATTAGCGTTCAAATTGCAATCATTGAATCTCAAACATGGTGCACTGAATTTCACACCATCTGTATTGAAATCAGCGTGACCATATCCGTATTCCATATTTAGTCAAATTTCCATCTTTGAAACAAGATGATCATGCTGATTTCAATAATTCTCAACAAACAGATAGAAGTCTTGATATGATCGTTTTTTTTATTGCACAGGTTCATAATAAAACGTTGAATGATTCAATGAAGGTACTTTGAACACTAATCAATATAGATGGCAGGTGGATATGATCTAGTGATTTCAATAATGGTGGTTTGAAATTCAATGTACCATGTTTGAGATTCAATGAAGTTATTTTGGAACACTAATCAATCTAGATGGAAGGTGGATATGATCTAGTGAGCTCAATAATGGTGGTTTGAAATTCAATGCACCTTGTTTGAGATGTATATATATAATGCAAAGATGACAAAATTGATTGTAATTTGAATGAAACATAAATTGATATATAAAAAGCGCGGCGAGAATCAGGCGGGTGTACACACAATTTAACTGAGCGACGGAGGGCGGGCCTTAGTGTACTCCAACCTTTGTCAAGTTAGGGTTTC
>CALSFV010000107.1:0-234333 GCA_943737045.1 Parapristionchus giblindavisi | reverse complement strand
CCCTAAGCCTATATTTAAAAAAAAATATTTTTGTACTTACAGAACTGTTCACGAAGATGCAGAAGTTTGAAGACATGGAGAAGGATAATGAGAAGGATATACAAAGGAAACTTAGAGAAACGGAGCATTCCGGGCCTGTCTTTGAAGACACAGACATGATTGACCCTATGGATCGCTATGACACAAATATTGATGACAAATCCCAATCGGGAATTGTCGAGGAAGCGAAACATGAAGATGGTGAGCCCTCAAAGATATTGTTGTGTCGTGCAATATATCGGGCCATATTCAAAGGTGCAAGGCTAAGGTATATAACTGGTTAAGCACAAATTTCATTTCGAATAATTACTAAAAGTATAAATTATAAATTCGTTACAGATCTTCTCAGGATGGTTATTTCTGTCATGAACGTCATGTCTGTGGGTAGTGACCAAGAAGACTATTCAGACGAGGAACCTTACAAGTTTTCTTGATTCACTCTCATATTGTTATGTCTCCTTTTCTTACGGTAAACGATACTAACTACTATATCGTTACATACATTGTTGTTCTGTACTACTGTTCTGTTATTGCCTATTTTGTTTATCTAAGATTTGTTTTACTCATATATGTTACGAATAAATGACCAATTATTACTTCCTACACCCTTCTAACTTCATAATCTAATAAATTAATTATAGTTCAGCGATATCATGCAAAAAATTGGAAAAAAAGACATTTTATTGATTGAAACAAGACAAAAATGTTTAAAAAACACGTGCGGTATACGGTATACACACGTAATTGATTGATTTATTCCACTCGAGAGTTGAGTATTCCACTCGAGAGTCTTCCTTTGTTATAGGCATTACTGATAAATTACGGTATCTTTTTTTCCCTAAAATCCCAAATATATTATCATTCTATTTCTCTTTGTTCAGTGATCGCTGATTTTCACCCGTTGTTTTCCTTTTAGACCATGTTTCGGGATGTTGTCGAAGAGATTGATGAAAAAATAATAGAGCAACTCACAAGCCAGGACGATATAATGGCTGAAGAAAAGAACATGTAAGTTCAATAAATTCGAGCTAATAAGAAACAATTTATTACTTGTAATTAAATTCTATTTTGTTTTATCGTTATGTATAGTTTTTTATCTCTTTTCATTCAAGTCATTCATTTTAGTCCGATCAGCGGGCTTGTCCATGGTGCTGGTATGGACCACAACAATCAACGATTCGTCTCTTTAGTATTGAGTGATACATCCGGAGTTACTGTAAGAGTTGAAGACGCATACTGGCCTAAATGGAAGGATATCGCAGTAGTAGGAAAGGTACGGACGTTAACACATCAATCGCAGTAGTATGTTATATCTATTCTTATACAGGTTATAGAAGTGGTTGCAAATATTGGAATGAGAACACCATCGGGTTCTTTGTCTTCGATCACATCCAAACAAACACCTGTTGCTGTATCTGACAAGGTTCACTTCATTATTCGAACTCCACTACCATCAATGGAGTCGGACAACATGTTCGTTTATCCCTTATTTATTACTACCTGTTTTGTCATAGTGTTATTTTAACACTACATTTTTTTATATTTTTTATCGTTTAGGATGGTTTCTCTGGATTATGTCAGACATCAACCCCGACCTGACAACGCTAAGGCCAATGCACCCGACACTTTCGCATGTCGTACCTCCGGAGGCGAATATATATATGTTAAGTCGTGGTCAGCTCCTTGCCTTCCTCACCTTAAGAAGCTACTACCTGACTCCGTAAGATTTTGATGCAACAATTTTTATAATCTTTCTATTTTAAATTGTTCTGTAATATTTTATAAATAAATTTTTAGCCTTTCAACTTGGGACCTGTCAAGTATGTAATGAGTGTCTACGATGGCAAACCGCATTATGAGCTCATTTGTAATCGAAATACCGTTGTGTATTCAAAGAACTCTCAAGCAGATCACAATCCAAATGCTGTAAGGAAAATTTCTAAATTGATGGAACTACATCAATGTAAGACAGGACAAATCGTCAGTGAGTGTCTAATTTATTTTTACTTAAGTAACACACACTCGTGTTATATTATTGTAGCGTATAATAGTATCATAGTACGTCATCTTTTCCATTTTTTTCTCTCTGTAGGTCTCAAAGCTATCGTACTTCGTGATGTCTGCGACCAAGCCACACATCTTATTGATCGTGAACCCGGTGAGGTTCCTTACCGGGTTTGTCTCTCCGGACTGAAGTCGACTTCAACATCAAACGTGGTGATGGAGTCAAGATTAAAGCTAAAGTGCTCATGTACGGTAAGTGTTCTATGGATACATATATAAATATATCGTTGAAATACTTATAAATATTATTTGAATTATTTTCAGATGTTGTTCATCTCGAGTGCGTTTCTGCGGAAGCAGACATTGATGATGAGGAACCGCCTGTTGATTTGAAGTTGTTCAAGTACTACAAACCTTTAATCATTCGGTATCGTACTCCATCCAGTAAATGTCATACTCCATCTTCACCGGCTTCGTCAATCAATTCGTCTCAAGAATCTGATAATAGCAGAAGATGTATCGAGACTCCAAAGAGTTCTCATCTTTCGAAGAGACCAAAGATTGTTGTTGATTATGACGAACTGGCTGATATAGAAAAGTAGTAATCGAAGAAGAGAAAACGTAAGGACCAAGATCTCTTAGATGATGATGAAGATGAAGATGAAGATTAAGACTTTATCGTCTTGGATTAAGTTTGAGCCGTTGTGTTCATGTTACTTGTTATTCGTTGTTTTCGTCCCTTTTTTGTTTTATTATTGCTGTTACCGAATAAAACGATATTAGGGAATTGTCGAATTTCTTATGTTGATTCATTGTTTGTTATGTTCCATGCATTTGTTGTTATGTTGTCCCATCCATTCTTATGTTTTATTATTGTTGTAAGTTCCGAATAAAGTTTTTTTTTCATAATAAAGATAAAGTTATGCATATCACAAACACAACACATGGTCACTATTCCAATAAAATGTTATCAAAAACGCTTATGTACAATTTATTTATGTAATTGTTGGAGTAATGTGGTTGTGGTAAAAGTATGCAAGTTATAACTCAGCGGGAATAGTCCATGGACTACCCGAAGGATAACGATGATGAAGATGGTGCAAATTCGTCGCATCATAACGTTGAAGATCCCAAAGTTCTTAACGAAGAGAAAGACAGAGAGAACGATATCGCAATATGACTGATGAGGAAAAGAAAAGAAAGAACCAGAGGCGTAGTTTGAGTGAGAAGTGCGTATTGAGCGTATGACACCCGAGGAACGTGAAATAGATAGATTGAGGAAGCATGCGTACAAGGTTAAAAGCAAACCAATTATCAAGTCAGAAAAGGTAGGATTAAATTAACACAAATGTAAATATGTATTTTCATTTCTTTGAGATGAGTTCGAGTGCTATCGACATATCTAATGTTAGTTCTCGGGAGGTGTCGTTGTTATCAAGTGAGTTATGCCAAATATATAGCTTCCTTTCTTTGATATTGAAGTTTCAATTCTATTTGCCTACCATAATATCTACAGTAATCCGTCAACCATAGGTAACTGTAGCAGTGTTCAAGAGCTGTCTCAACCAATTGAAGATGCTCCATCTACTTCGACTAATCGAGGTATATAAGGGAGAGAGAGAGAGAGAGAGAGAGACGGTTTTTCTGAATACATTCCAAGTTATACGAGAAATAAATTAAAAGTTTATAAACCTACCGTAATCTTTTTAGTTATTGTTTTGTCATAACGTATACCAGAGTATAATTAATACTTACCGTAATCATTTTATCACAGGAGACTATACTGATGCTTTGGATTTGTTTCAATCATTTGATGATGGTCCGTCAACCTCGAATAGAGGTACAGGTTTTTAATTGTAATTATATTGTATGAAAGAGTGATGTAAAAAACGAAAGGTAGAAATTAAAATAAATTTTAACTCCATGCTGTGACCAATCAATGTCAAAAGCAATTATTAATTTAATACAATAGACATACAGTAATCCGTAATCATACAGTAATCCATGTGTTACAGTGAACTTCCACCATTCTCAAGATTTGTTTCATTCTATGGATGACGTCCCTTCTTCGTCAAGCAATCCTATTTACCCAGGTATGAACCGATAATTTTGGTTATTCTATTAACCGTAAACTTGGTCAAATCAACACTTACCGTATCCAACATATTTCAGGAGACTATTTTCGTTCAACATATCAATCCCAATCTATGAAGATATACCATCTACATCAAATGGAGTGTATGAAGAAGGTATATACATTTGTGCTCAGTTAGAATAAGAACGAAATAAGGAAAGATGGTGCGAAGTTATTCTGTGTTAACTGTAATTGCCCTACAGTATATTGTTTTACGCAAACTTTATTATAACATAATTATCTAATCGATTTTCAGGTACTTGTTCTCAAAGTCTCGTTAATACACAATCTTCGACGTGTTCTTCGTTAGGACCGGAAAAGTGTCTCACTCGGTCCAATTCACAATTGTCTTGTCAATCTCTCGATATATCCAGTAATGAAGATAGAAGTGTAACTGACTCTTCGCAACTGTCTGATGTGTTTTCCACTAACAACGGAAACCAAAACGGAAGAAAAAAAACGCTAACAAATAACGGTATTTTGATGAATTATTTACCGTATATTTCTTTTAATTCAGAGAGGGAAGAACGAAGAACAAGGGAAAATCAAAGGAAAAAAAAACGAGTAGATTATTAAAGAAGCAACAGGCTAAGGTTGTGTTATGAAATTAAACATAATTTCTTACGTATTTTTTCTCAGACTCTACTGAAGGGAAAGTGTCACTCCCCTTCTACTTTGAATTTGTCCTTGACAAATACTTCGCAATCTGAACAAGGTTAATTGTAATATTTTATATATCAATGATTGAAGAATTTTTATTTAGATGTTGATATGGACGACAATGATGTGTATGAACAGGTATTTAATTTAATTTATTTAATTCCCTTTATGAGCAAGCTATTATGAAATAGAATAAATATATAAAAATAAAAATAAAAAATGCAGCTGGACGTGGGTGAAGAACACGATTCATCAACGATTACTCCTGCACGTAAACGAGGTATTTCCTGATATATTTAATTATTTAAACGAAATAATTGGAGGCAATCAAGTTCGTGATGTCCACACTCCATCAACAATACTTAGTATGGAAATAGAGAATGTTCTCGTGTTCAACAATGAAACACCTAATGATGAAGCAGGTTAAAATTTATAAATATAATTTTACGAACGTATTATATTTATCGCCTTTTAGAAATTCCTCTGAAGAAGGTAAAGCTGGCTAATCGGAACACAACCGCAATACCACCTACCAAGAAATTGCCCAGAATTTTTCGGCAACCTTCAGAATCAATGGACTCTTTTATGAAAGGAAAAATCGATATCGTCCGGGAAGTTCTGTCCGTCGAGACTGTTCAAGGTATGTTTCATATAAAGAATGCTTTAATCATTAATAATAAATTTAATTATTAGGGTAATGATGAATTGATTCGGGTTAATGATGAGAATAGAGAAAGACATACTAATGGAACGAATAGTGATGTAGATGTAGAAATGTTGACGGAAAGTGATGAATCAGGTACTGTAGTTATTGTAAAGAACGCGTTCTAAGTACTATATTTGCAGTTGAAATGATTCAAATGAGTGAAGCAAGAGGAGCGATACGTACGAGAAGACATTGAAAGGTAAGATAAATAATTATTTTAAATTATTTTAATCGAATTATCTTCAGAACTCCACCACCAGCCCCACTGAACCAGAAGAAAAGTCGTATCATAGCTCCAAGTTCTAAAAACTTCACTAATATCAAGAATGCTGTCCTGAACAGTTGCACCTCGGAGATATTGGGGTAATTAAATTTTTCGCAAAATAAGATTTTTTTTTTATTACAGGAGTGTCCGTTTTGTGGAGCACACACATTCACAAACATATGTTGTGATCTTGGGAAAGTGAGAATACCCCACCTCGTTCTCACCCATATATTCGAACTCTTCTTACCGGCGACGAGGAAAGATGCAAAGAATTTCAGAAGGTATATATAACCCGTATAAATTATTGTTTAAAAAATATTTTTAAGAACATCGTCTCGTATAACACATCGTTGGCTATGGGATCTGTCAGTTATGTTCGCGAAAAAACAACAGGCGGATATCCATTTGTGAAGGTACAACTTATTCTATCATACGGCATTTCGCAACCGCTAATTAAGGTTAATGGAATGATACATCATCTTGTATCCGGTCTCATCGCTCGACAAAAAGGCAAAGAAAGTGGCACGCGCATGTTCCACCAGATCTACAAATACGATGTGAATGAAGCCACTAAAGAACGGATGCTGAATCTACAGACAGGGACTGTCATTAAGCCGAGGATTGTGAGGAATTTGCATATGATAATGGAGGAAGAGAATTACTTGATAAAGCAGTATAAAAACTGGCCTCGAAATCCAGAAAGATCTGTTAGAAAAGAAATTCCGCTGAAGAACATCTACCTGGTGCTCAGAGCACCACACGAAGTTTATTACCAAGGGCCTGAAGCACTCGGTTGTATCTCGAGGCCCAAGCAGGAAGTGCAATCCATCATCTACCAGGCAGATGAGGACGGAGGACCCGGAACTCATGGTGTCAGTATCGTCCATCGTCAATTTGGTGGGAAATTGGAGATCCTTGGGTACTGGAACCTCTCCTTGACCCAATGGAGTATCCCATCCTCTTCCCATATGGGAATTCCGGGTTCAGACGTGAGAACTACCGTCTGAACGAAGATTACGTCAACCCTGAAGAAACGTATGATGATGTTGAGCCGTACCCTTTCGAGTTCCTCTTCGACGAGTGCGATAAAGGAGACGGGTACATCGACTATGAACGTGCAAGACGTAAGTGGAAAGAGAATAGACGTGAACTTGGCGAAGATGTATCTGAATCAGAAGACGAAGATGACAGTGACGACGATGTCGGAGAAGATGACACTCCCAACCGGAGAGAACGACAGTGACAAAGTTACCGGAAGCAATTCTCAAGTCCGGGAATGTCAAGATCAAATTGACATTGATGTAGATCCGGATGACTGTGAAATTGAAGTGAACAACGAAGAAGAAGAGGTTGTTAGTCTTGCCAAAGAGCGGAATTGTCAAGAAGTCCAGGAAATGAATTCATCGAGCTCAGTAGCGTTGATATTGATCAACAGGATGCAGCTACGGAAATGGAACGGATCGACTTGGAATATGAAGACGTGGACGGTGTACCAGACGGCAGACATGAGTTTCTTGCTGATTCTTCAGACGAAGAACTACATATTGACCCCCCGGATGGTGTGACAGAGGGAATCGGCATTGATGAACCACACGATGCAGGTATTATACTTTTCATGTTAAATTCGTACACCATATGATTATTTCCAGATACACAGAAACAGTTGTGGAAAGAGAAAGAGAAGGAGGTCGTTGACACTGTGATGAGAAGGCATGAACGGGAGTTGTCGAAGTACTTTAAGCTCAAAGATTTCAAAGGTATGTTTACAATACCTTTATTAGAAATCATTATAATGTTCAGCTCTTTGTCTCGAACGAAAAGACGAGGATGGTTCTTATCTACCCCTTTTCGATGCCTCAGAATTCCGTGATCTTCAAATCGATCTTGAATTCATGGAACGTCGAAATAGGAAAGAAAAGGGTTATCTCTATTGGCTTGCTGGACGTAGATTGTATTCTTTGGAAAAATTATGATTTTAACCTTTTAGTCCTTTTGGATTCCCGGCAGATGTTGTCGAATCTCACTACGCCAACAACATTGATGGTAGGAAAGTGATCGATAGAATGGTGTATAGTTTACTGTGCGTTTTTAGAACTCCAATTAGATGTAGATTACGAAATATCTCTGATCATGTATGATCCTTCATATCGTAAAGAAGAGCCAAAGATCCGTGAATATCGTGTCAAACACCTACAGATTGCTGAACAAGATGGTAATAAAATGAAATTAGGTCATCTTCGTTACAATTGTTTTCTTTCCAGATAACCGGGAGCGCGAGGCGGAGGAACCGCACGACGTAGTACAACGGGATGTTGTCGGAGTGGAATACCATGAGCAAAGGAAGAAGAAAATGAGAAAACCAGTGCAGGCATCCAGAGGTAGCCGGGTGTATGTCTCAAGAAGACAACATGCATTACATCAATTCCAAGTCCGGGATCGGTCCTTCCATCCAGTAAGATATTACTATATTATATCTGCATATAGATCATTCTTACAGTACCTGAGCGCTTTGATGCTCGGCCAACTCTATCTAATCGATATTGTTCTCCGTATCATTCGTCAACGTAACGATAATGCGAGAGAGCACGTCATAAAGTTAAGAGGAACGCATGAGAGTACGTTGACGTACCAGATACATAATCGAGCTGCTGCCAAGAAGGTTTGCATTCCCCTACAGTAACATATCGTATCTTTCAAATCCAGGGATTCACGCTGGGATATGCCTTCCAGATGACGAATGCGCAAGTAGGGAGCACCGCCTGGTACAGGGAGCAGTTCGAAAACGCGATGGCGGTTATGGACAAGGTATGACAAAAAAAAACAAATGTAAATATAGTATTCCTATTGTTTTAAGTGTGGGAAACCGGACTTGTTCATTACGATGACAGGCAACCCAGATTGGCCAGAAATAAAAGAGAATCTGCTTCCCGGGACTACCTGGCAGTCCAACCCCTTCCTGGTCAACGACGTGTTTTACCTGAAGATGCAGGTAATAATGGTCCAAGTCGAACCCATTTACCTTTCCCCGAATTTTCAGGAGCTTCTCAATGATATCAAGGAGAACCAAATTTTTGGACCTGTCGTAGCTTGGTGCTACAGCATCGAGTTCCAGAAGCGAGGAATGCCTCACATGCACTTGCTCGTCACTCTGGCGGTTAGATGCACTTTATTTGGTTTTACTATGTTTCAACTTAACATGTACAGGATGGACACAAACTTGATACGTCGGATAAGATTGAAGATATCATAAAGGCCAAGATACCACCTGAGCCCGACGACGACGACCCCGACAAGAAGTTGAAGATGCGCTACCGGGAGAATGTCATTCAACACATGCTTCACACATCGTGCATTGGTGTGTCATATCAAACTATATGCTTATGATATACAGTTTTACAGGAAATCCCAACGCCTATTGCTGTCAGAGACCACCGGGCCTGTCCAATAATACTTATACAAGATGTACGAAGTACTACCCGTTCTACTTTAACACTCACACGAGTACTCAAGACGGAGGAAAGGTGTGACTCCAACAAGTTATGTTAATAATCGGAAAGTTTTGTCTTAGGTGGACTACCATCGCCCCGATGACGGAGTCACCTACACCAAGCACTCGAAGTTTAATGGGAAAGTGGTGAGTAAAATATGAAAAAGCAAAATAACGTTAATATTCTCATAGATGTGGACTGCTGATAATCGGTACGTAATTGCGCACAATCCGTTTCTCCTCAACAAATACGGGTGCCACATAAACGTCGAAGCCGTCACTACTGTAGATGTTGTTAAATACATCTACAAGTACATCTATAAAGTGAGTTTAGCTATGCATAAACAAATTGTTTAAAGTTGCTATTTATAGGGTTTTGACAAAGCCTTGGCCCAATTTATCGAGGCATCAGAAGTAGATGACGGAGCGGGAGGTCGTCCAGGTCGAACCGTCGTACATGCGTCAAAGAACAGCAATACGGGAGTCATGGCACCACACGGGCTGAAGGCAACGAACAATGTGTGGAGGAACTATGATAAGAGAATGAGGGAGGTTCTCCGTCAGGTGAACACATCCAACATCGAGTATATTATAACAAATAAATTGTTTTCAGTTTGACTTGAAGGCGAAACCGGGAGAGCGTCTTACTGCCTATGATGAAGCGATCATGGTGGAATGTTTCCGTCAGATGACCGCAAGCGAAGCTGCTTGGATTATCCAGAGTCACCCCATGGCCAGTCAATCTCACGTGGTAAGTATATACAAGTACAAAACTCCATGTAATACCACCAATTCAAGGTCGTCAACCTCTCGGTCCATAAGGAAGGAGAACAACCAATCTTCTTTCGGCAAGGAGAAATGGAACAAGTTATGAAGAAGGTTAGAAATACATTACCCTTGTAAGAATACATATGTACATACTTTATCTATTACAGATCGATGACGGAACATACCACAAGTCCATGTTCCTTGCCTGGTTTGAACTGAACAAGAAAGATACCCGGGCTCGTCAATATACTTATGATCAAATTCCTCTTCATTACGTCTTCAAGAAGAAGCCGAAGTGCCATGAGTGGCGTCCTTACGTACTGGACAAGTCTGCGAAGAACATTGTACGTGTTCGACCCGTTTCACCACGGTATCTTGAGCTCTTCGCAATTCGACTTCTGGCCATGAATCAACGAGGACCATGCTCCTACGAGGAACTATACAAAGGTTAGCTTGTTCACTTTCGTTTATCACAATCATCGCATTTATTCAGTGAATGGCACTGTTCACCCCACAGCAATGGATGCTGCAAGAGAGCTCGGATTGATGGACGCTCAGGCTGAGTTTTATCTTTGTCTAAACGAAATGATCAACTACCAGTTTCCGAATCGTTTGCGTTCCCTCTTCGTATCGATACTTGTATTTGGTAACTGCACCGATCCATTAGCATTGTGGGAAGAGTACCATGAACATTTCTACGACCGGAGACTCCTGAACGATCCGACTCATGCTCGTGATGTAGCTCTGTACCACATTGAGTACCTCCTCACCGAACACGGGTTCACACTCGAGCATTTCAACCTACCGAGTAGATCATCAGTTGCGGGATTGTCACAGCAAGACATCGACCTTGCTCTTGACGGTGTTGTCATGGATGATGTTCAAGACATTCAAGCGAAGGCTCACCGTCAGAGAGAATCTCTCTCCGACGATCAACAGGCTGCATTCAACACCATTCGGGAAGCTGTCAGGCAAGGAGGACGATACGATAACTGTTTCTTCCTGCAGGGTAGCGGCGGTTGTGGCAAGACATACTTGTATAGGTTAGCTTTGCCAAGAGAGAAATCAATCGATAAGTACTATTTGTAGGGCTCTTCATGACTTTCTGAAGTATGTAGACGGGTTCAACGTTTCCATGATTGCTACAACCGGGATTGCTGCAACTTTGCTGAAGAACGGATCAACGGCTCATCGCAAATTTATGTTACCATTGAATTGTGTGTTCGGTTCACGCTCTAATGTAAGTACTGTAGCTCCTGGACTGTGATAAGTTTCCATTCGTTTAGATGAAGGTCGAATCTCAACAAGCTAAAGAACTCGAAAAGACCGCTGCTTTCATCATCGACGAAGCTACTATGGCCAGTCGACACGCGTTCGGAGCCATCGACCACTTACTTCGTGACATCACCGGGAAGCAAGACAAGCCTTTTGGAGGCAAAATCATGCTTTTAGGTTCAGTCATATGCATAAGTTTGAATCAATCTATTGATTTAGGCGGCGACTGGAAGCAACTACTACCAGTTGTTCCGGGTACGTCATCAACAGAAGCACTACTTCATACGCTCAAAAGAGACGAACTATGGGATCACTTCAAGGTTTTCCCGAGCCAAAAAGCAGCAATAATATCAATTTTACAGGTACTGACTCTGCATAAGAACATGCGAGCTCAATCCGACCCTGAATATGCTACACTACTGGAAAATGTAGGCAATGGGCTCGTGAATGGACTACCAGATACTATTGTCCGTATGCCAACCAAGTGCATCTTACAAACCGCTGATGAAGTGATTGATTATATCTATCCAGACCTGACAGTCAATGTAAGTATACCCGAATTCATGACTACCGTAAGACCCAATGCATGTTCAGCCTGTAGAAATAGCCAAGAGCTGTGTCCTTGCTTCACTGAACACCGAGACGACTGATGTCAATAACAAGGTTAGACAAACTGCCGGACTTACCACCAAATAAGTTTTTGATTTGCATTCAGGTTCTTGATCGTCTTCCGGGCACGTCTATGTCCTACCTTGCTATAGATACTCCGCGCGAAGGAATCGGCATGCAAGTTCCACCAGAGTACTTCAGGAACGAGATGCCAAGTGGTATGCCACCCTATGAGCTCAAGCTGAAGGTACCGTAGCCTATATATTTCTTTTCTCTAACCCTAAACTTGCCTTTAGGTTGGGGCTATCGTCATTCTTCTCCGCAATATTCAGGTGTCCCAAGGAATGTGCAACGGGAGTCGTCTTGAGGTACGGTACTTTGATACATAGCCCCTACTCCTAACCATATGATAACGATATATGTAAATTATAATAATAATAATAACTATTTATTGAACGTTTCAGGTCACTAAGCTTTTCAAACACTCTATCGAAACAAAATTGCTCACCACGGAGTGTGCGGGATCTGTTCACATTATCAGCAAAGTCGAAATGGATCCCCCTGCGAAAGGAAAGAAGAACAGCAACTACACGAGGTTTCAACTTCCTGTTCGTCTTGCTTACGCGATGACCATCAATAAGGTTTACTTACAATATAGTTAAAGTTAACCTAAAGCCCTCTGCTATAGGCCCAAGGGCAGACATTTGATCGGGTTGGTGTCATACTCAAGAACAACGTCTTCTCACACGGGCAGTTATACGTAGCTCTCTCACGAGCAAGAGAGTCAGAAAAGGTTAGAACAAAAGTTGTTTTATAGCTCAAATATTTAACTATTTTCAGGTTAGATTGTGTTCAATGGCGCGCGGAGAGATCAAGGGTAGGAAAGTAGTAGTAGTTAGGAACAAAGTGGAACGCTCTATTCTCGAACCGCTTCCACCGGTAAGATAGTGTTAATGCTTAGTGCCCTCAGGCAACAAAGTTACCTGAACAATAATTGTTGTAGGGATTGCTCTTCGACGCCAATTATGTCGAACCCGATTTTGTTGATGCTGTCGATGAAGTAGTGCAAGACAAGAAGCGTCCCGGAAAGCAATATGTGCATGACCACTCCCGACCCCAATCCGATAGGGTGGTGGGAATTGTCAAGAAAATTAAGAAAAAGATAAAGGAGAATGAAAACAAAGACAAGCCAGATGCCACTGCAAAGGTTGCTCGAAAGAATCGCAAATCTAATAAGTAGTTGTGAACTGCTCTCTTTATATGCCTTATATGACTAATAGTTCTCGTTCCCCCATCCTTATATGACTAATTGTATATATGCCTTATATGACTAATTGTTCTCGTTCCCCCATCCTTATATGACTAATCGTTCTTTGATTGTTAAATTAATAACTTACTACAAGGTTGTAAAATGCTTTCACTAAACTGTAAAATACGTAGGATTGAATAATAAAGTTTTTTATATAAATTGTGAGTATAAATACTACACAGTACTCAAACTCTTCAAACTATGACGTTGTGTTAAATAAAAATGGAAAAAGAATTACTAACAAACACGCAAAAAGAAATTTAAAACATAAACTTATAAAAACAAAAGAAATATATTTGTTTGAATTCATTCATTGATGCTCATAAGGTATACGGTAGATAATGTCAATTGATTTTATTTGAGCGCGTTGCGGTTGCGTCTGCGAACATTCCAGAAGCTTCCCGAACTGTTCTCTCTGTTGTTTTTTACTGGTTTTTTCACGATTTACACGTTCTTTTCGTTAAATGTTACGTTTAATAGATTATTAACGCACTCGACACATAATTTGGATCACGTCATAACCTGTTTAAACTCTTTGAACTTGCGCAAACATTTATTCGTGAAATTGATCCTCGTGTTGTGTCGAGCGCTGCAGTCATATCGTATGATCCGAACTGTTTTGTAACTTAATTAAGTTATAATCTTGTTCCTTTCTACAAATAATTGTGATCCGCCAATATATCAGTTTCCTACGGGAGTTGTCAGCTTCTTCAGCAAGTATCCGGGCTTGGTCACTATGCTTCTTGTTCATCATGCTCCTAATATTTGGTACGTACTTCTATGTCTGCAGCTCTGTAGTAGTTGTTAAGTGTCATCTGATTATCATACCAATTTCAGGCAGTCCCCTGACTACCCAATCAATCAGCAACCAACTGTTATTTCATCTATTGCTGGTATCGCTATGTGCAGACAACCTTCATTCATAAGTAAGTACTCTTTACCTATCTCACTGACAACCAATTTTGTCGAAAATATTCGTATTTGATACAACAGAAATAACAGATATATCTTTGTTTAGAGTGCTCTGGTATATTATTCACTGATATGAATAACGGCTATGCCCAAGTTATCGATAAAACGATCAATGTCCCAAAATATCATGACGTTTACACTTCTGTTGTTATCACTAACCCTGAATGTCCATTCCATTTGCAACGTGGAATCGGAGTGACGTTCACGGGTTTCATCTATATTGAGCACTGTAAGGTTTTTGCATTATTTATTTCTTATACCACACCTTATTTATGAAATTTATTTCAGCTCTGCGTAAAGTTCGTATGATGGAGATCGTCGTCGATAATCTATTCCACGATAATCGAATCGCTCTAATCGATCGAGTCCAGCAACTGAAACTGGTCGATCACATGGACATTACCAGCTTATCAACTTGTGTTCATGCAGGAATCCTTCTCAGTTGGTTTTTTTCATTTCCATTCTTCTTGTATTACTACACGATTATTACACTATATATTTTTATTTTTATCCTAAAATTAATCAGACCGCAAGGTATTTACGCTCCGACTTTTATTCATTGTTTAATTACAGGAACAATGGGTATTCTTCATACACCAGTAACCAATGGAGAAGCTCTATTACTCAACCATGGTCATTTGATTAAACTAACTGGAATTGAAGACAACGGTAGACTTCTTGAAGAGGGACATGTCATCGGTATTCATGGAGCTCTACAGTATCTTCCCCAAAGTGAGATAACAGCTTCATCATAATTTCTACACAATTTTATCAGGACAACTCGCTATTTTTGTGATTAGCTGGGAGGTTGTCCAAGGACAAGGAGAAATTGAAGAGAAGTCCACTGAGAACTACCCAGTGGTAGAAGCTGGCTATTATGAACCTGTTTTATATTTCTGTAATCGTTCATTTGTATAATATACCGTTTATTTAAAATAATATTACTGTATGTAACGTTTTGTTTGAAATACCTAACCTTATTAACTACGTATCCAATAAAATAGTTTGTTTTACTTACCTGTAACAGATTTTATATCAGCCGTATTATATCGGTTTCGATTATCTATGCTTATACGTATCCATATGTTCCTTCTATTTCACTCTTTAGTCTTGAAGTAACGAAACTTTATAAATAAATCAATTTTTCCTTTTTTTTAGCTCCGGGACTGTCTCTGTTCATCAGAGACATGTCGTCCTGTCTACGCTTCAAAGTGACTGCTGACAATAGCGTCAAAGGTAAACATACAACTTTTAAATTCACCTATTGATACGATATGTTTATATTTATTGATTTAATTTTTAATTGTAGGTCGCTTTTGGCATTTGGTACGTGACGCAACTGCATCATACAACGCAGTTCGAACAATCATCCACAATCCTAATGTCGTAATCGACTATCGGAGGTATGTAAAATTACTTAGACATACTGGCATAATAATGATTTACATTATTTTTCAGTCGGGTTAAGTCATGGGCGAATACAGTACAAACAAGTGATTGGCCGATCCATCCCAATATCACATGTCCATTCACAGTTGATTTGAACGACCACTTCAATGATATTCTTGACCATACGAAGAAGTATACGGTACTACTACTTGAGTCACCCACCGGCGCCGGCAAATCTGTCATCGTAAGATATTGATTTACTTTTCCATCTCATTTCCTCACAACTTATAGTCAACGCACTATTCATTATATTGTTCATGATTGTCAGAGTTCATTTCAGATCCCGACAATCTGCTTCAGAGCTGCGTATGAAATTCATCAAGAGAGCCATTCATCTCCGAATCGTAATCCGGAAGATGTCATGTACGATTCGTTCAAGGCAATCCATGTTGTTCCCACAGGCGAACAGACTGTTCAATTAGCCGAGAGTGTGAGTCAATCTTCCACTATGTTTCACTATATGACCAAAATCAAAATTACAAACTAATTTTTCCTTTTATGCAGATGAAATGTGAGATGTTTGTAAAGTGTGGGCTGAAAATCGGAAACCATTGCTCGGCTCGTACTATGAGGGGGCTCGATCACAGCGATATTAACATCAATAACACTCAATATCTATTCCTCACGTACTTCTTTGCCTTTCAAGTGAGTACTATTTGAAAGCTCACTATGTTTACACCACAACATGTTTAGGTGCTGTCAAGACATTCATTCATTCATTATGTCGTTCTCGACGAGATCCATCTTCTGAACCCTGAAATGGACAAGGTTGGCGAAATTTAATTCTTCATAAAAAAACAATTGTCAAATGTCTTCATTTTCCATCTTTGTACCCATTTTATTTATTTTCAGATCATAAGGATTGTTAGAACAAGACTTGAGCAGAAAAGCATCGGTAGAGTCATTCTTCTATCGGCAACGGTTTCCAATGACTTCCGGAATCGCCTCAGCAACTACTTCCACGGCCATCGATTCTGGACATTGAGAATTGGAAAGACTCCTTATCAAATCCGCCATGTGTAAGTACACATAATATTCATGTGTATATTTTAAATTATCTGTTCTCTCTTTTGTTTTATATTTCATAATTCCAGAGCTGCACTCGAAGATGAATACTCCAAAGAAGCCATGCATATTGCTCATCCAAAAGAGCCATATCTCAATGATGATGTATTACTCGATCACGAGGGTAGAGGTGGAATGCCGAACATCAATGTACTCAGGTAAAATTGTTGTTTTTGATTACGATTATTATCTAATTGTTTTAATCTACAGGAGGAGAGCTACCGAGCTTGCTGTGACTCTTGTAGAGAAGAGTTTGTATGACCCCGACTTCCCCGCAAGAACAGAAGGGGAGCCGGGTATCGTCGTATTCGTACCGGGTAGCGGAGATGCCGCGATGATGAAGGGCGAGGTATTCAGACGTATACGAGAGGGACTTGAGCAGAGGAACTTTAGCGAGAAGGAAATTGTTGATAAGACCAATCAGGTCCGAATGTCCCTGTAAGTAAATTTTATATTTAAATTTCGCTCTTTAATCGAATTAAACTTCAGGGTCAGCAGTACCGAGCGATCTGATCTTCACGTGCTCAACGAGAAGTGTAAACCGACTACAATCCGTGTGGTCAGTTCCATCCATTCAAGTCATAGATTATATTTTATTATAGATTTTGTTATGTACATTTTGCAGGTCTGTACCACTTCCGTCCTTGAGACCGGAGTTACTCTTCTCGGTGTCGGTCATGTGATCGATATGGGAGTTGTCAAGCTGCCCTCGTACCATCTTCGATCGGGAGTGGAGGAGCTTCAACCCTTCTGGATTGATGATAAGCAACATACACAACGACGAGGTAAAATTATAAAACATTTTAAACTTATTTATTTTATTAATTCTTATTTCCACATTATACATTTCTCAATTAATCAATTATGTCAAATGTGTCATGTATAATGTATTTAGGAAGAGTTGGACGCACAAGCCCGGGTGTTGTCTACTCGTGCTACAGTAACCAAAGAGGTTATCAAATCGCACAAAGTGACAATTCCTTAGATATCATTCAGCGTGCGTACACGACGGTTAGTTCTTATTTCATCGCTAATAATTGTATTTTTATTGCTCTATGTGGGTTAAGTTATTGACGCCTTTAAAAATAATCATAACAAGTGCCGGTAGATCAATGATTATTCTGTTCATTCGCAGGGTCATATAGCTCAAGTGTTGAATCACCATGAATTACTGATGTGTGAACAGCCTCTGGAACCGTTCCGTGAATTATATTTCGAGACCGGAATCCAGGTATTTCTCTAATATATATTTAAATTAAATATTGATACCATTTTCATTCAGGGCTTCTTCCATCCCTTGAATCGTAATGTGATGAGACCTGATCTCTGCATGGTGGACACCGTTGGCTGTGCCTACAACTGGTGTCTTCATGCGATGCCCCTCAACGATTGCAACCTTCTCACTTATTCATGTATCTTCGATGTGATGGGACCTGTCATCGCGTTCCTCGCCAGTGATCGCAATCATCATCCAGCTACGAAGCGCCCGTCCAACAATCCTGATGCACCCGGAAGAGATGATGACGATTTCATAATCAACAGATGGTCCCAGGAGTGCGATCTTGGACACTGCTCGGACATTGTTTCCTACATGCTATTCTTATTCAAGTATGGTCACGTATATCGTTCTAAATTAGTCTATAACTAATAAATTTCAGTGTTCTTGCTGATATGACCGACAATCAGTCAATCGTCCGGAAGAATGTCGGTCCCCTCAATCTCCCTCCTTGGGTTAAAGATGTGAGAAGCCTCAACAAAGAAGGATTACAGGAGGTAAATATTGCCGCCTTTTATATGTATTTCTGTAAGCATAAACCTTTTTATTTAATAATTTTTAGGTGTGGCTCAATGCCTGCTCCATCTGCTCAGGCCTGAAGTGTCTGAAGTTGATGGGACATGTCAGTGACATGTTCACTAATAACTCCAATGGTCTTCGATTGGTACCCTTGGCTGGTGGATATAACTTCATCTCACTGGAAGATCGTCATCTTCGTCTGCTTGATAGTAAGTATCAAACAAATTTTTATATTGGTTACCTTTTTCAACAATTATATATTTTGCCCTATTTTGACCAACTTTTCACTCTATTAAAGTAACATTCATTATTATAATAAACTTTCAGTCGCTATCGTCACTGCCTACGGCGATAAACTCCTCAAGTATTCTCGATATCAGCCTCAACATCAACACACCTACTTCGAGCTCGATCCTCCATTCAAGTCTTCTAATGGAAAAGAATACGTTTACGTCCAAGGAGAACGTGCCATCACAGTAAGTATATTTCATGCTTTTCATTATTTACAAGTATTGATTATTTATTAACATATTAAAGACTGCAATATTTACTTATTGCAGAGCAGTCCGGGTTCAGTCTGTGTGTACCGCACTATCTTCAAGCATTCCGAAGATGAGAACTTCCTCACCGCCTTCTTCCATCAGGCCAAGTTGTCTGATCTCTTGGTTCACGGAAATGCTTACGGTAACCACTACGACTACATCGATTTCGACACCCGTACCATCACTGTCCACACCAACACCATCCCTGTACTCTATCAATTCGAAGACGATGATCTCATGAAGGCTGTTATTGAAGTTAGAAAACTTCAATATTATCTACCGGGTTCAGTCCTCTCTGAACGTCTCGACTTTGTCAATGGTATCAAGGGCTTCTTCTTCAATAATCAAGATATCTATGATCGATTCACCATCACCGAAATCACAGGTAAATATACTCGTTTCCTTTATCATTTTCTTTTAAAACTATATATATAAATTGTATCCTTTCAGATGACGATATTCAACCCCATCGTATTGAAGATACGTCATACTTCAGTCATCCGTACTAATCATTTCGTTTTTTATTCTTCATTCATTCATTGTTCATTCCCCCCGAATTTTATTACTACTGCAGTCAAATCAGAATGTCTCTCCCACTCATCTCCTATCACCTATTTATCCAACTCTCTTATTTTCCATGTTATTTCACTACCGTGACATCTATTTATTCAATCCGGGAATACGTCACTTTACGGATAATTTTAGAATTATCCCGGAAAATGTCGATTCCAATATCTCTGCTTCTTATTATTCATTCATTCATTATTCACATCACTATGTCCTATTTCTCGATATTATCCATATCACTATACCCTCTTATCCATCCATATCACTATATCCTATACCCTCCTTTTGAAGATTTTTCATTTAATGTTAATCTTTATTACCACTCTGGTATAATCCGAAGGTCTATCCCTCACTCTTCTCCTATTATTATCCACTCATTCATTCCAACTCTTATTTTGTTTGTATGACAGTCTTGTGTTACCGTAACATCTGTTTATTATAAGATAAAATAAGTAATTTTTTTTCAAATTGTACAACAACAATTTATAACAAAATCAATAAGATAAGTCTTGTCAGATGTTAGCCTGCTTTTCTTATCTTCCTTCTTCTGCGTTCCAGTCGTATCACTCGACGACGTCTTATCTTGAATGAAATAAGATTTTAGTTAGAACATAAAATAAAAAAATTAACGTTGACAACGTATACGGTATGTCTTTGCGTTCTGGTGATTTGTCAATCGCGTTGCGTACGCGTCACACTCGTTACCATTCTTTTTCTTAGCCAGACGAATACTATAGTGCCATTAGTCTGACTAATCAATTAATAATTTGTATTGCCTCCTTCAGTCTTTTCCTCCTTAGTAATTCAACCATAACTTAGTAATAACTTAGTAACTTAGTAACTTAGTCGACTAAGTAAAGAGGAAAAAATTCTGAATGAGACACACTTCAGGTCATGTCGAGCTGTGATATTTTACTGCTGCTATAATGACCGAAGTACAAAAGTAGCTTTTACTCTGATATGATCAAGATAACTTGAGAAATATGAAAATGAAAATGAAACCTATCGTGTCATATACCAAATGAAAGAGCGAAAAATTCTGAATAAGATAAACTATTTCAAAGTGGTCAGTACGGCCAATATGTAAATTTATCTTTCAATACTCTCTGTTTTTGGTACAAAATAATTCGTTACAAGTCTAATTGTCAATGATACTTATCGAGTAATATACTATGTGAAAGAGGAAAAAATTCTGAATGAGACACACTTCAGGTCATGTCGAGCTGTGATAGTTTACTGCTGCTATAATGACCGAAGTACAAAAGTAGCTTTTACTCTGATATGATCAAGATAACTAGAGAAATATGAAAATGAAAATGAAACCTATCGTGTCATATACCAAATGAAAGAGCGAAAAATTCTGAATAAGATAAACTATTTCAAAGTGGTCAGTACGGCCAATATGTAAATTTATCTTTCAATACTCTCTGTTTTTTGGTACAAAATAATTCGTTACAAGTCTAATTGTCAATGATACTTATCGAGTAATATACTATGTGAAAGAGGAAAAAATTCTGAATGAGACACACTTCAGGTCATGTCGAGCTGTGATATTTTACTGCTGCTATAATGACCGAAGTACAAAAGTAGCTTTTACTCTGATATGATCAAGATAACTTGAGAAATATGAAAATGAAAATGAAACCTATCGTGTCATATACCAAATGAAAGAGCGAAAAATTCTGAATAAGATAAACTATTTCAAAGTGGTCAGAACGGCATACCAAATGAAAGAGCGAAAAATTCTGAATAAGATATACTATTTCAAAGTGATCAGTACGGCCAATATGTAAATTTATCTTTCAATACTCTCTGTTTTTGGTACAAAATAATTCGTTACAAGTCTAATTGTCAATGATACTTATCGAGTAATATACTATGTGAAAGAGGAAAAAATTCTGAATGAGACACACTTCAGGTCATGTCGAGCTGTGATAGTTTACTGCTGCTATAATGACCGAAGTACAAAAGTAGCTTTTACTCTGATATGATCAAGATAACTAGAGAAATATGAAAATGAAAATGAAACCTATCGTGTCATATACCAAATGAAAGAGCGAAAAATTCTGAATAAGATAAACTATTTCAAAGTGGTCAGTACGGCCAATATGTAAATTTATCTTTCAATACTCTCTGTTTTTGGTACAAAATAATTCGTTACAAGTCTAATTGTCAATGATACTTATCGAGTAATATACTATGTGAAAGAGGAAAAAATTCTGAATGAGACACACTTCAGGTCATGTCGAGCTGTGATAGTTTACTGCTGCTATAATGACCGAAGTACAAAAGTAGCTTTTACTCTGATATGATCAAGATAACTAGAGAAATATGAAAATGAAAATGAAACCTATCGTGTCATATACCAAATGAAAGAGCGAAAAATTCTGAATAAGATAAACTATTTCAAAGTGGTCAGTACGGCCAATATGTAAATTTATCTTTCAATACTCTCTGTTTTTTGGTACAAAATAATTCGTTACAAGTCTAATTGTCAATGATACTTATCGAGTAATATACTATGTGAAAGAGGAAAAAATTCTGAATGAGACACACTTCAGGTCATGTCGAGCTGTGATATTTTACTGCTGCTATAATGACCGAAGTACAAAAGTAGCTTTTACTCTGATATGATCAAGATAACTTGAGAAATATGAAAATGAAAATGAAACCTATCGTGTCATATACCAAATGAAAGAGCGAAAAATTCTGAATAAGATAAACTATTTCAAAGTGGTCAGAACGGCATACCAAATGAAAGAGCGAAAAATTCTGAATAAGATATACTATTTCAAAGTGATCAGTACGGCCAATATGTAAATTTATCTTTCAATACTCTCTGTTTTTGGTACAAAATAATTCGATACAAGTCTAATTGTCAATGATACTTATCGAGTAATATACTATGTGAAAGAGGAAAAAATTCTGAATGAGACACACTTCAGGTCATGTCGAGCTGTGATAGTTTACTGCTGCTATAATGACCGAAGTACAAAAGTAGCTTTTACTCTGATATGATCAAGATAACTTGAGAAATATGAAAATGAAAATGAAACCTATCGTGTCATATACCAAATGAAAGAGCGAAAAATTCTGAATAAGATAAACTATTTAAAAGTGGTCAGTACGGCCAATATGTAAATTTATCTTTCAATACTCTCTGTTTTTGGTACAAAATAATTCGTTACAAGTCTAATTGTCAATGATACTTATCGAGTAATATACTATGTGAAAGAGGAAACAATTCTGAATGAGACACACTTCAGGTCATGTCGAGCTGTAATATTTTCCTGCTGCTATAATGACCGAAGTACAAAAGTAGCTTTTACTCTGATATGATCAAGATAACTAGAGAAATATGAAAATGAAAATGAAACCTATCGTGTCATATACCAAATGAAAGAGCGAAAAATTCTGAATAAGATAAACTATTTCAAAGTGGTCAGTACGGCCAATATGTAAATTTATCTTTCAATACTCTCTGTTTTTTGGTACAAAATAATTCGTTACAAGTCTAATTGTCAATGATACTTATCGAGTAATATACTATGTGAAAGAGGAAAAAATTCTGAATGAGACACACTTCAGGTCATGTCGAGCTGTGATATTTTACTGCTGCTATAATGACCGAAGTACAAAAGTAGCTTTTACTCTGATATGATCAAGATAACTTGAGAAATATGAAAATGAAAATGAAACCTATCGTGTCATATACCAAATGAAAGAGCGAAAAATTCTGAATAAGATAAACTATTTCAAAGTGGTCAGTACGGCCAATATGTAAATTTATCTTTCAATACTCTCTGTTTTTGGTACAAAATAATTCGTTACAAGTCTAATTGTCAATGATACTTATCGAGTAATATACTATGTGAAAGAGGAAAAAATTCTGAATGAGACACACTTCAGGTCATGTCGAGCTGTGATATTTTACTGCTGCTATAATGACCGAAGTACAAAAGTAGCTTTTACTCTGATATGATCAAGATAACTTGAGAAATATGAAAATGAAAATGAAACCTATCGTGTCATATACCAAATGAAAGAGCGAAAAATTCTGAATAAGATAGACTATTTCAAAGTGGTCAGAACGGCATAACAAATGAAAGAGCGAAAAATTCTGAATAAGATATACTATTTCAAAGTGATCAGTACGGCCAATATGTAAATTTATCTTTCAATACTCTCTGTTTTTGGTACAAAATAATTCGATACAAGTCTAATTGTCAATGATACTTATCGAGTAATATACTATGTGAAAGAGGAAAAAATTCTGAATGAGACACTGTACAAGAATACGGACGAGCTAGATCCAACTCTTAGCCGAAACGCACTTGCTTATAGCCAATAAAGTTCCTCACGAAGCAGAACCTTACTAACTTTTGCCCTCACGAAGCAGGCAGACAAACCGAATAACTCCCCTCACGAAGCAGAGAGTTATCGGCGGCAACTATCCTCACGAAGCAGATAGTCACCTCAGCAGAACTATCACAACCCTCACGAAGCAGGTTGTAACAATTCAAGGAAAGAAGAAGACGGAATGCTCAACGCTCACGAAGCACGTTGATACAAACCAGGAGAAGATTGATTGAAAGAATATCAAGAAGAAACGAAGACAAGGTTGACCAGAAGAAGACACTCCCCTCACTTCTCAGCAAGGATGACAATTGGTGACGAAATGATTAATACCAATTCAGTAAGCTGTGAACACGACACGAGCGTGAATTACACAATGATATTTATCTACAATAACAATGAAACACGAAGCTAATCTACTAAACTGTTGGGAGAAACGACGACAATTAATTAACACATAATAAAAGAAAACTAAAGAGAGAAAACGACGTCACAGCCTGGGAGAGGGGAGAAGAGCAAGACTGATGACATTTCGAAAACACCGTGGGCGGAGTCATGGGCGGAGTCATTAGCGCTGCTAAGTGATAAACATAGGATGATTACAGGATGTCATTGAGTGGCTACTTGCGTACTCAAATAATAAGTGATAGTGAAATGAATATATAATGATAATTAAGCATTTGAATATGATAATTAACGATAATCAACGACGATTACGGCTCTCTATACATGCCGCTTCCCTCACAGAATGCGTCCTCGCATTCAATCTCAACGACGAGGGGGATTACGGTAACGGCTCGACCTCTTCAGCAGCAACGAAAGTTGACGAATGAGTATGCCTTGCGCATAACGAGATAATGAATGACGACGAGACGATTGTATGCCTTGCGCATAAAGAGATAATCAACGACGACGATACGATTGTAGGTGATTGAGATGAAGATGAGAGTACGGTAGTTGATAATGGGGTAGATGATGGTAATAATATGAAAAAGTAAAGTATAATATGAACAAGTATGATACAAAACAAAATGAACAATGAATGAATATGATGAATGACGACGGGCGTCCAGCTTCCTTCTTCCTTGAACGACTCCCCTCCTGGTAAGACCGACGATGACTCCTTATCAGGTTCTTTCAGGACCACCTTCCTTCGATCCAGTTGTTCAACCTTCACATCATCTGACAGGACCGACGACAACTCCTTATCCGGTTCCCTTGAGACCACTTTCCTTCGATCCAGTTGTTCCACCTTCATATCCTGATCCAACATAATCTCACACGATACAGCTCCTGAATCCATCTTCACCGACACTCTACCTTCACAATTCTTCTTCACGATCTCCTCACTAACCTTCTTTCCATCTCCACTAACAAGCCCATCCAAATTTTCCTTTACGATCTCCTCCTTACTAACATTCTTTCCATCTCCAATAACACTATTCGATCCATTCGCAGCAGCTACCTTGTCAGCAACTCCATTGTCCTTCTTATCAACCTTCTTGATCTCCTCAGCAACATCCTCCTTCACAATATTATCCTTCTCAATGTCCTCCTCTTCAACAATATCCTCCTTCACAACATCCTTCTGCTCAACAATATCCTTTTCCTCCACATTCTTATCTTCAATAGCATACTTCTTAATAATATCCTCTTCTTTAAAAATATCCTTCTCATTAACAGTAACCTCTCGCTTGACAATATACTCTTCTTTAATAATAACATCCTCCTCTTTAATAATGCTCTCCTGTTCAACAATATGACCATGTAGATCGACTCCCTTAGATAAACTTCCTCCTTCTTCACTTATACGATTCCCATTACTTCCAATAATGACCTCCTCCTTGACGCTCAAATCAATATCCATAGACTCCAAGGCACTTTGCTTCGATGTAATACACGGCTTCTTCATATCCGTGTCAAAAACTCCTTTATTACTCCTCTTATTAACTCCTGAATACACTTCCAAAACTGTAGGTCCAACGGTCTTCACCTGATCTCCCTGAGTATCAGTACTATCCGTGGCCACATTATCCTCAACGGCTTCTCTTACGACCTCCTTTGCCGTATCCTTAGCCGCATTTACCTCTTCACCATTATCGAAACATACTTGCGCCTGCAATCCTCCATTTAATTCACATAGAGCATCTTGAACTTCATTATGAGATTCTTCTCCAGCATGGGTCTCTTCAATCTTATCACATATTTTATCCACACATTGTACTTCCTGTACACTCATATCATCTCCATAATCAGTAGTCTTCACTTCACCACGGGCATCCTTACACAATCTTGTAATCAACCAATCCAGACAATCTCCCATACTCCTGTCCTCGTATTCTTTAGGCAATGACTTGTACAGCTTTCGAGCCTTGCCCGTTATCATCTCCTCCAACACTATCTTAGCTACGCTATCTCGAAAATGCCCATATCGATTGAGAAATTCTTGCTTGAATTCTTCACATTTCTCACTACTGCCATCAAACTTTTCCATCTGTGAGAGGGCGGAAGGAGCAACTCTCCTTTCACGTCTGCCTCCCATATCTTCATCAACAGCTCTATTCCTTCTGCGATCCACAATCCTTATTATTTCACAATATTTCACTTCCATATGGTCCTTTCTCGTAGGCTCCCCTGGATATCCTTTCTTACTTATTGATGGTTGATGTAATCGATCATCTTGACTGAAGTGAAATGATCCTGCTTGTGATATACTTGTCATTTCATATGAGTACTGATCCATCCTTGGTTGAACACTGCTCCTCATTTGACTTGCACACATCCTTTCCTTACGATCACCTTCTCCATCCCTGAAGCGCAATTCACTCGATCGATTAGATGAAAACACTTGTACATCCTGTCCATTCACACTGACTCGACGACTTTCCTTTCTTCTCCTGGATTCACATTCCAACATATAATTCTTCATTTGCTCATATGTCGCATTTTTACTCCATACTTTGCACAATCCACTAAGTTCCTCGTCATTCCTGTGTATTACGAGTAACACCACACGTCTCTTTTCATTCATCCAAGCAATATCATCTCCATACAACCTCTCAGTGTGGAACTCCATCTCCGAATAGACATCACTTAGTTCACGTCCATTCACCATGAGATTATCCAATATCCAATTGCTCTCGGCAGTCTCACGATCACGAATCTTACGCTCCTCCATCCATGAATAATATCCAATATCCATAGGGTCCTGTCGTGTAGGCTCCCCTCGACGACGACGACTTGTGTCTGCTACTTCTCCTACTCCTTGCATCTGCTCGCTCCACTTAGTATCCATCCAATTGTCCTCTGTTCGGCACGGCTTGGCCCCCATGTACAAGAATACGGACGAGCTAGATCCAACTCTTAGCCGAAACGCACTTGCTTATAGCCAATAAGGTTCCTCACGAAGCAGAACCTTACTAACTTTTGCCCTCACGAAGCAGGCAGACAAACCGAATAACTCCCCTCACGAAGCAGAGAGTTATCGGCGGCAACTATCCTCACGAAGCAGATAGTCACCTCAGCAGAACTATCACAACCCTCACGAAGCAGGTTGTAACAATTCAAGGAAAGAAGAAGACGGAATGCTCAACGCTCACGAAGCACGTTGATACAAACCAGGAGAAGATTGATTGAAAGAATATCAAGAAGAAACGAAGACAAGGTTGACCAGAAGAAGACACTCCCCTCACTTCTCAGCAAGGATGACAATTGGTGACGAAATGATTAATACCAATTCAGTAAGCTGTGAACACGACACGAGCGTGAATTACACAATGATATTTATCTACAATAACAATGAAACACGAAGCTAATCTATTAAACTGTTGGGAGAAACGACGACAATTAATTAACACATAATAAAAGAAAACTAAAGAGAGAAAACGACGTCACAGCCTGGGAGAGGGGAGAAGAGCAAGACTGATGACATTTCGAAAACACCGTGGGCGGAGTCATGGGCGGAGTCATTAGCGCTGCTAAGTGATAAACATAGGATGATTACAGGATGTCATTGAGTGGCTACTTGCGTACTCAAATAATAAGTGATAGTGAAATGAATATATAATGATAATTAAGCATTTGAATATGATAATTAACGATAATCAACGACGATTACGGCTCTCTATACAACACACTTCAGGTCATGTCGAGCTGTGATATTTTACTGCTGCTATAATGACCGAAGTACAAAAGTAGCTTTTACTCTGATATGATCAAGATAACTTGAGAAATATGAAAATGAAAATGAAACCTATCGTGTCATATACCAAATGAAAGAGCGAAAAATTCTGAATAAGATAGACTATTTCAAAGTGGTCAGTACGGCCAATATGTAAATTTATCTTTCAATACTCTCTGTTTTTGGTACAAAATAATTCGTTACAAGTCTAATTGTCAATGATACTTATCGAGTAATATACTATGTGAAAGAGGAAAAAATTCTGAATGAGACACACTTCAGGTCATGTCGAGCTGTGATAGTTTACTGCTGCTATAATGACCGAAGTACAAAAGTAGCTTTTACTCTGATATGATCAAGATAACTTGAGAAATATGAAAATGAAAATGAAACCTATCGTGTCATATACCAAATGAAAGAGCGAAAAATTCTGAATAAGAAAGACTATTTCAAAGTGGTCAGTACGGCCAATATGTAAATTTATCTTTCAATACTCTCTGTTTTTGGTACAAAATAATTCGTTACAAGTCTAATTGTCAATGATACTTATCGAGTAATATACTATGTGAAAGAGGAAAAAATTCTGAATGAGACACACTTCAGGTCATGTCGAGCTGTGATATTTTACTGCTGCTATAATGACCGAAGTACAAAAGTAGCTTTTACTCTGATATGATCAAGATAGCTTGAGAAATATCAAAATGAAAATGAAACCTATCGTGTCATATACCAAATGAAAGAGCGAAAAATTCTGAATAAGATAGACTATTTCAAAGTGGTCAGTACGGCCAATATGTAAATTTATCTTTCAATACTCTCTGTTTTTGGTACAAAATAATTCGTTACAAGTCTAATTGTCAATGATACTTATCGAGTAATATACTATGTGAAAGAGGAAAAAATTCTGAATGAGACACACTTCAGGTCATGTCGAGCTGTGATAGTTTACTGCTGCTATAATGACCGAAGTACAAAAGTAGCTTTTACTCTGATATGATCAAGATAACTAGAGAAATATGAAAATGAAAATGAAACCTATCGTGTCATATACCAAATGAAAGAGCGAAAAATTCTGAATAAGATAAACTATTTCAAAGTGGTCAGTACGGCCAATATGTAAATTTATCTTTCAATACTCTCTGTTTTTTGGTACAAAATAATTCGTTACAAGTCTAATTGTCAATGATACTTATCGAGTAATATACTATGTGAAAGAGGAAAAAATTCTGAATGAGACACACTTCAGGTCATGTCGAGCTGTGATATTTTACTGCTGCTATAATGACCGAAGTACAAAAGTAGCTTTTACTCTGATATGATCAAGATAACTTGAGAAATATGAAAATGAAAATGAAACCTATCGTGTCATATACCAAATGAAAGAGCGAAAAATTCTGAATAAGATAAACTATTTCAAAGTGGTCAGAACGGCATACCAAATGAAAGAGCGAAAAATTCTGAATAAGATATACTATTTCAAAGTGATCAGTACGGCCAATATGTAAATTTATCTTTCAATACTCTCTGTTTTTGGTACAAAATAATTCGATACAAGTCTAATTGTCAATGATACTTATCGAGTAATATACTATGTGAAAGAGGAAAAAATTCTGAATGAGACACACTTCAGGTCATGTCGAGCTGTGATATTTTACTGCTGCTATAATGACCGAAGTACAAAAGTAGCTTTTACTCTGATATGATCAAGATAACTTGAGAAATATGAAAATGAAAATGAAACCTATCGTGTCATATACCAAATGAAAGAGCGAAAAAATCTGAATAAGATAGACTATTTCAAAGTGGTCAGTACGGCCAATATGTAAATTTATCTTTCAATACTCTCTGTTTTTGGTACAAAATAATTCGTTACAAGTCTAATTGTCAATGATACTTATCGAGTAATATACTATGTGAAAGAGGAAAAAATTCTGAATGAGACACACTTCAGGTCATGTCGAGCTGTGATAGTTTACTGCTGCTATAATGACCGAAGTACAAAAGTAGCTTTTACTCTGATATGATCAAGATAACTTGAGAAATATGAAAATGAAAATGAAACCTATCGTGTCATATACCAAATGAAAGAGCGAAAAATTCTGAATAAGAAAGACTATTTCAAAGTGGTCAGTACGGCCAATATGTAAATTTATCTTTCAATACTCTCTGTTTTTGGTACAAAATAATTCGTTACAAGTCTAATTGTCAATGATACTTATCGAGTAATATACTATGTGAAAGAGGAAAAAATTCTGAATGAGACACACTTCAGGTCATGTCGAGCTGTGATATTTTACTGCTGCTATAATGACCGAAGTACAAAAGTAGCTTTTACTCTGATATGATCAAGATAACTTGAGAAATATGAAAATGAAAATGAAACCTATCGTGTCATATACCAAATGAAAGAGCGAAAAATTCTGAATAAGAAAGACTATTTCAAAGTGGTCAGTACGGCCAATATGTAAATTTATCTTTCAATACTCTCTGTTTTTGGTACAAAATAATTCGTTACAAGTCTAATTGTCAATGATACTTATCGAGTAATATACTATGTGAAAGAGGAAAAAATTCTGAATGAGACACACTTCAGGTCATGTCGAGCTGTGATATTTTACTGCTGCTATAATGACCGAAGTACAAAAGTAGCTTTTACTCTGATATGATCAAGATAACTTGAGAAATATGAAAATGAAAATGAAACCTATCGTGTCATATACCAAATGAAAGAGCGAAAAATTCTGAATAAGATAAACTATTTCAAAGTGGTCAGAACGGCATACCAAATGAAAGAGCGAAAAATTCTAAATAAGATATACTATTTCAAAGTGATCAGTACGGCCAATATGTAAATTTATCTTTCAATACTCTCTGTTTTTGGTACAAAATAATTCGATACAAGTCTAATTGTCAATGATACTTATCGAGTAATATACTATGTGAAAGAGGAAAAAATTCTGAATGAGACACACTTCAGGTCATGTCGAGCTGTGATATTTTACTGCTGCTATAATGACCGAAGTACAAAAGTAGCTTTTACTCTGATATGATCAAGATAACTTGAGAAATATGAAAATGAAAATGAAACCTATCGTGTCATATACCAAATGAAAGAGCGAAAAAATCTGAATAAGATAGACTATTTCAAAGTGGTCAGTACGGCCAATATGTAAATTTATCTTTCAATACTCTCTGTTTTTGGTACAAAATAATTCGTTACAAGTCTAATTGTCAATGATACTTATCGAGTAATATACTATGTGAAAGAGGAAAAAATTCTGAATGAGACACACTTCAGGTCATGTCGAGCTGTGATAGTTTACTGCTGCTATAATGACCGAAGTACAAAAGTAGCTTTTACTCTGATATGATCAAGATAACTTGAGAAATATGAAAATGAAAATGAAACCTATCGTGTCATATACCAAATGAAAGAGCGAAAAATTCTGAATAAGAAAGACTATTTCAAAGTGGTCAGTACGGCCAATATGTAAATTTATCTTTCAATACTCTCTGTTTTTGGTACAAAATAATTCGTTACAAGTCTAATTGTCAATGATACTTATCGAGTAATATACTATGTGAAAGAGGAAAAAATTCTGAATGAGACACACTTCAGGTCATGTCGAGCTGTGATATTTTACTGCTGCTATAATGACCGAAGTACAAAAGTAGCTTTTACTCTGATATGATCAAGATAACTTGAGAAATATGAAAATGAAAATGAAACCTATCGTGTCATATACCAAATGAAAGAGCGAAAAATTCTGAATAAGATAAACTATTTCAAAGTGGTCAGAACGGCATACCAAATGAAAGAGCGAAAAATTCTGAATAAGATATACTATTTCAAAGTGATCAGTACGGCCAATATGTAAATTTATCTTTCAATACTCTCTGTTTTTGGTACAAAATAATTCGATACAAGTCTAATTGTCAATGATACTTATCGAGTAATATACTATGTGAAAGAGGAAAAAATTCTGAATGAGACACACTTCAGGTCATGTCGAGCTGTGATATTTTACTGCTGCTATAATGACCGAAGTACAAAAGTAGCTTTTACTCTGATATGATCAAGATAACTTGAGAAATATGAAAATGAAAATGAAACCTATCGTGTCATATACCAAATGAAAGAGCGAAAAAATCTGAATAAGATAGACTATTTCAAAGTGGTCAGTACGGCCAATATGTAAATTTATCTTTCAATACTCTCTGTTTTTGGTACAAAATAATTCGTTACAAGTCTAATTGTCAATGATACTTATCGAGTAATATACTATGTGAAAGAGGAAAAAATTCTGAATGAGACACACTTCAGGTCATGTCGAGCTGTGATAGTTTACTGCTGCTATAATGACCGAAGTACAAAAGTAGCTTTTACTCTGATATGATCAAGATAACTTGAGAAATATGAAAATGAAAATGAAACCTATCGTGTCATATACCAAATGAAAGAGCGAAAAATTCTGAATAAGAAAGACTATTTCAAAGTGGTCAGTACGGCCAATATGTAAATTTATCTTTCAATACTCTCTGTTTTTGGTACAAAATAATTCGTTACAAGTCTAATTGTCAATGATACTTATCGAGTAATATACTATGTGAAAGAGGAAAAAATTCTGAATGAGACACACTTCAGGTCATGTCGAGCTGTGATATTTTACTGCTGCTATAATGACCGAAGTACAAAAGTAGCTTTTACTCTGATATGATCAAGATAACTTGAGAAATATGAAAATGAAAATGAAACCTATCGTGTCATATACCAAATGAAAGAGCGAAAAATTCTGAATAAGATAGACTATTTCAAAGTGGTCAGTACGGCCAATATGTAAATTTATCTTTCAATACTCTCTGTTTTTGGTACAAAATAATTCGTTACAAGTCTAATTGTCAATGATACTTATCGAGTAATATACTATGTGAAAGAGGAAAAAATTCTGAATGAGACACACTTCAGGTCATGTCGAGCTGTGATATTTTACTGCTGCTATAATGACCGAAGTACAAAAGTAGCTTTTACTCTGATATGATCAAGATAACTTGAGAAATATGAAAATGAAAATGAAACCTATCGTGTCATATACCAAATGAAAGAGCGAAAAATTCTGAATAAGATAGACTATTTCAAAGTGGTCAGTACGGCCAATATGTAAATTTATCTTTCAATACTCTCTGTTTTTGGTACAAAATAATTCGTTACAAGTCTAATTGTCAATGATACTTATCGAGTAATATACTATGTGAAAGAGGAAAAAATTCTGAATGAGACACACTTCAGGTCATGTCGAGCTGTGATAGTTTACTGCTGCTATAATGACCGAAGTACAAAAGTAGCTTTTACTCTGATATGATCAAGATAACTAGAGAAATATGAAAATGAAAATGAAACCTATCGTGTCATATACCAAATGAAAGAGCGAAAAATTCTGAATAAGATAAACTATTTCAAAGTGGTCAGTACGGCCAATATGTAAATTTATCTTTCAATACTCTCTGTTTTTTGGTACAAAATAATTCGTTACAAGTCTAATTGTCAATGATACTTATCGAGTAATATACTATGTGAAAGAGGAAAAAATTCTGAATGAGACACACTTCAGGTCATGTCGAGCTGTGATATTTTACTGCTGCTATAATGACCGAAGTACAAAAGTAGCTTTTACTCTGATATGATCAAGATAACTTGAGAAATATGAAAATGAAAATGAAACCTATCGTGTCATATACCAAATGAAAGAGCGAAAAATTCTGAATAAGATAAACTATTTCAAAGTGGTCAGAACGGCATACCAAATGAAAGAGCGAAAAATTCTGAATAAGATATACTATTTCAAAGTGATCAGTACGGCCAATATGTAAATTTATCTTTCAATACTCTCTGTTTTTGGTACAAAATAATTCGATACAAGTCTAATTGTCAATGATACTTATCGAGTAATATACTATGTGAAAGAGGAAAAAATTCTGAATGAGACACACTTCAGGTCATGTCGAGCTGTGATATTTTACTGCTGCTATAATGACCGAAGTACAAAAGTAGCTTTTACTCTGATATGATCAAGATAACTTGAGAAATATGAAAATGAAAATGAAACCTATCGTGTCATATACCAAATGAAAGAGCGAAAAATTCTGAATAAGATAGACTATTTCAAAGTGGTCAGTACGGCCAATATGTAAATTTATCTTTCAATACTCTCTGTTTTTGGTACAAAATAATTCGTTACAAGTCTAATTGTCAATGATACTTATCGAGTAATATACTATGTGAAAGAGGAAAAAATTCTGAATGAGACACACTTCAGGTCATGTCGAGCTGTGATAGTTTACTGCTGCTATAATGACCGAAGTACAAAAGTAGCTTTTACTCTGATATGATCAAGATAACTTGAGAAATATGAAAATGAAAATGAAACCTATCGTGTCATATACCAAATGAAAGAGCGAAAAATTCTGAATAAGAAAGACTATTTCAAAGTGGTCAGTACGGCCAATATGTAAATTTATCTTTCAATACTCTCTGTTTTTGGTACAAAATAATTCGTTACAAGTCTAATTGTCAATGATACTTATCGAGTAATATACTATGTGAAAGAGGAAAAAATTCTGAATGAGACACACTTCAGGTCATGTCGAGCTGTGATATTTTACTGCTGCTATAATGACCGAAGTACAAAAGTAGCTTTTACTCTGATATGATCAAGATAGCTTGAGAAATATCAAAATGAAAATGAAACCTATCGTGTCATATACCAAATGAAAGAGCGAAAAATTCTGAATAAGATAGAATATTTCAAAGTGGTCAGTACGGCCAATATGTAAATTTATCTTTCAATACTCTCTGTTTTTGGTACAAAATAATTCGTTACAAGTCTAATTGTCAATGATACTTATCGAGTAATATACTATGTGAAAGAGGAAAAAATTCTGAATGAGACACACTTCAGGTCATGTCGAGCTGTGATAGTTTACTGCTGCTATAATGACCGAAGTACAAAAGTAGCTTTTACTCTGATATGATCAAGATAACTAGAGAAATATGAAAATGAAAATGAAACCTATCGTGTCATATACCAAATGAAAGAGCGAAAAATTCTGAATAAGATAAACTATTTCAAAGTGGTCAGTACGGCCAATATGTAAATTTATCTTTCAATACTCTCTGTTTTTTGGTACAAAATAATTCGTTACAAGTCTAATTGTCAATGATACTTATCGAGTAATATACTATGTGAAAGAGGAAAAAATTCTGAATGAGACACACTTCAGGTCATGTCGAGCTGTGATATTTTACTGCTGCTATAATGACCGAAGTACAAAAGTAGCTTTTACTCTGATATGATCAAGATAACTTGAGAAATATGAAAATGAAAATGAAACCTATCGTGTCATATACCAAATGAAAGAGCGAAAAATTCTGAATAAGATAAACTATTTCAAAGTGGTCAGAACGGCATACCAAATGAAAGAGCGAAAAATTCTGAATAAGATATACTATTTCAAAGTGATCAGTACGGCCAATATGTAAATTTATCTTTCAATACTCTCTGTTTTTGGTACAAAATAATTCGATACAAGTCTAATTGTCAATGATACTTATCGAGTAATATACTATGTGAAAGAGGAAAAAATTCTGAATGAGACACACTTCAGGTCATGTCGAGCTGTGATATTTTACTGCTGCTATAATGACCGAAGTACAAAAGTAGCTTTTACTCTGATATGATCAAGATAACTTGAGAAATATGAAAATGAAAATGAAACCTATCGTGTCATATACCAAATGAAAGAGCGAAAAAATCTGAATAAGATAGACTATTTCAAAGTGGTCAGTACGGCCAATATGTAAATTTATCTTTCAATACTCTCTGTTTTTGGTACAAAATAATTCGTTACAAGTCTAATTGTCAATGATACTTATCGAGTAATATACTATGTGAAAGAGGAAAAAATTCTGAATGAGACACACTTCAGGTCATGTCGAGCTGTGATAGTTTACTGCTGCTATAATGACCGAAGTACAAAAGTAGCTTTTGCTCTGATATGATCAAGATAACTTGAGAAATATGAAAATGAAAATGAAACCTATCGTGTCATATACCAAATGAAAGAGCGAAAAATTCTGAATAAGAAAGACTATTTCAAAGTGGTCAGTACGGCCAATATGTAAATTTATCTTTCAATACTCTCTGTTTTTGGTACAAAATAATTCGTTACAAGTCTAATTGTCAATGATACTTATCGAGTAATATACTATGTGAAAGAGGAAAAAATTCTGAATGAGACACACTTCAGGTCATGTCGAGCTGTGATATTTTACTGCTGCTATAATGACCGAAGTACAAAAGTAGCTTTTACTCTGATATGATCAAGATAACTTGAGAAATATGAAAATGAAAATGAAACCTATCGTGTCATATACCAAATGAAAGAGCGAAAAATTCTGAATAAGATAGACTATTTCAAAGTGGTCAGTACGGCCAATATGTAAATTTATCTTTCAATACTCTCTGTTTTTGGTACAAAATAATTCGTTACAAGTCTAATTGTCAATGATACTTATCGAGTAATATACTATGTGAAAGAGGAAAAAATTCTGAATGAGACACACTTCAGGTCATGTCGAGCTGTGATATTTTACTGCTGCTATAATGACCGAAGTACAAAAGTAGCTTTTACTCTGATATGATCAAGATAACTTGAGAAATATGAAAATGAAAATGAAACCTATCGTGTCATATACCAAATGAAAGAGCGAAAAATTCTGAATAAGATAGACTATTTCAAAGTGGTCAGTACGGCCAATATGTAAATTTATCTTTCAATACTCTCTGTTTTTGGTACAAAATAATTCGTTACAAGTCTAATTGTCAATGATACTTATCGAGTAATATACTATGTGAAAGAGGAAAAAATTCTGAATGAGACACACTTCAGGTCATGTCGAGCTGTGATAGTTTACTGCTGCTATAATGACCGAAGTACAAAAGTAGCTTTTACTCTGATATGATCAAGATAACTAGAGAAATATGAAAATGAAAATGAAACCTATCGTGTCATATACCAAATGAAAGAGCGAAAAATTCTGAATAAGATAAACTATTTCAAAGTGGTCAGTACGGCCAATATGTAAATTTATCTTTCAATACTCTCTGTTTTTTGGTACAAAATAATTCGTTACAAGTCTAATTGTCAATGATACTTATCGAGTAATATACTATGTGAAAGAGGAAAAAATTCTGAATGAGACACACTTCAGGTCATGTCGAGCTGTGATATTTTACTGCTGCTATAATGACCGAAGTACAAAAGTAGCTTTTACTCTGATATGATCAAGATAACTTGAGAAATATGAAAATGAAAATGAAACCTATCGTGTCATATACCAAATGAAAGAGCGAAAAATTCTGAATAAGATAAACTATTTCAAAGTGGTCAGAACGGCATACCAAATGAAAGAGCGAAAAATTCTGAATAAGATATACTATTTCAAAGTGATCAGTACGGCCAATATGTAAATTTATCTTTCAATACTCTCTGTTTTTGGTACAAAATAATTCGATACAAGTCTAATTGTCAATGATACTTATCGAGTAATATACTATGTGAAAGAGGAAAAAATTCTGAATGAGACACACTTCAGGTCATGTCGAGCTGTGATATTTTACTGCTGCTATAATGACCGAAGTACAAAAGTAGCTTTTACTCTGATATGATCAAGATAACTTGAGAAATATGAAAATGAAAATGAAACCTATCGTGTCATATACCAAATGAAAGAGCGAAAAATTCTGAATAAGATAGACTATTTCAAAGTGGTCAGTACGGCCAATATGTAAATTTATCTTTCAATACTCTCTGTTTTTGGTACAAAATAATTCGTTACAAGTCTAATTGTCAATGATACTTATCGAGTAATATACTATGTGAAAGAGGAAAAAATTCTGAATGAGACACACTTCAGGTCATGTCGAGCTGTGATAGTTTACTGCTGCTATAATGACCGAAGTACAAAAGTAGCTTTTACTCTGATATGATCAAGATAACTAGAGAAATATGAAAATGAAAATGAAACCTATCGTGTCATATACCAAATGAAAGAGCGAAAAATTCTGAATAAGATAAACTATTTCAAAGTGGTCAGTACGGCCAATATGTAAATTTATCTTTCAATACTCTCTGTTTTTTGGTACAAAATAATTCGTTACAAGTCTAATTGTCAATGATACTTATCGAGTAATATACTATGTGAAAGAGGAAAAAATTCTGAATGAGACACACTTCAGGTCATGTCGAGCTGTGATATTTTACTGCTGCTATAATGACCGAAGTACAAAAGTAGCTTTTACTCTGATATGATCAAGATAACTTGAGAAATATGAAAATGAAAATGAAACCTATCGTGTCATATACCAAATGAAAGAGCGAAAAATTCTGAATAAGATAAACTATTTCAAAGTGGTCAGAACGGCATACCAAATGAAAGAGCGAAAAATTCTGAATAAGATATACTATTTCAAAGTGATCAGTACGGCCAATATGTAAATTTATCTTTCAATACTCTCTGTTTTTGGTACAAAATAATTCGATACAAGTCTAATTGTCAATGATACTTATCGAGTAATATACTATGTGAAAGAGGAAAAAAATCTGAATGAGACACACTTCAGGTCATGTCGAGCTGTGATATTTTACTGCTGCTATAATGACCGAAGTACAAAAGTAGCTTTTACTCTGATATGATCAAGATAACTTGAGAAATATGAAAATGAAAATGAAACCTATCGTGTCATATACCAAATGAAAGAGCGAAAAATTCTGAATAAGATAGACTATTTCAAAGTGGTCAGTACGGCCAATATGTAAATTTATCTTTCAATACTCTCTGTTTTTGGTACAAAATAATTCGTTACAAGTCTAATTGTCAATGATACTTATCGAGTAATATACTATGTGAAAGAGGAAAAAATTCTGAATGAGACACACTTCAGGTCATGTCGAGCTGTGATAGTTTACTGCTGCTATAATGACCGAAGTACAAAAGTAGCTTTTACTCTGATATGATCAAGATAACTTGAGAAATATGAAAATGAAAATGAAACCTATCGTGTCATATACCAAATGAAAGAGCGAAAAATTCTGAATAAGAAAGACTATTTCAAAGTGGTCAGTACGGCCAATATGTAAATTTATCTTTCAATACTCTCTGTTTTTGGTACAAAATAATTCGTTACAAGTCTAATTGTCAATGATACTTATCGAGTAATATACTATGTGAAAGAGGAAAAAATTCTGAATGAGACACACTTCAGGTCATGTCGAGCTGTGATATTTTACTGCTGCTATAATGACCGAAGTACAAAAGTAGCTTTTACTCTGATATGATCAAGATAACTTGAGAAATATGAAAATGAAAATGAAACCTATCGTGTCATATACCAAATGAAAGAGCGAAAAATTCTGAATAAGAAAGACTATTTCAAAGTGGTCAGTACGGCCAATATGTATATTTATCTTTCAATACTCTCTGTTTTTGGTACAAAATAATTCGTTACAAGTCTAATTGTCAATGATACTTATCGAGTAATATACTATGTGAAAGAGGAAAAAATTCTGAATGAGACACACTTCAGGTCATGTCGAGCTGTGATATTTTACTGCTGCTATAATGACCGAAGTACAAAAGTAGCTTTTACTCTGATATGATAAAGATAACTTGAGAAATATGAAAATGAAAATGAAACCTATCGTATCATATACCAAATGAAAGAGCGAAAAATTCTGAATAAGATAGACTATTTCAAAGTGGTCAGTACGGCCAATATGTAAATTTATCTTTCAATACTCTCTGTTTTTGGTACAAAATAATTCGTTACAAGTCTAATTGTCAATGATACTTATCGAGTAATATACTATGTGAAAGAGGAAAAATTCTGAATGAGACACACTTCAGGTCATGTCGAGCTGTGATATTTTACTGCTGCTATAATGACCGAAGTACAAAAGTAGCTTTTACTCTGATATGATCAAGATAACTTGAGAAATATGAAAATGAAAATGAAACCTATCGTGTCATATACCAAATGAAAGAGCGAAAAATTCTGAATAAGATAAACTATTTCAAAGTGGTCAGAACGGCATACCAAATGAAAGAGCGAAAAATTCTGAATAAGATATACTATTTCAAAGTGATCAGTACGGCCAATATGTAAATTTATCTTTCAATACTCTCTGTTTTTGGTACAAAATAATTCGATACAAGTCTAATTGTCAATGATACTTATCGAGTAATATACTATGTGAAAGAGGAAAAAAATCTGAATGAGACACACTTCAGGTCATGTCGAGCTGTGATATTTTACTGCTGCTATAATGACCGAAGTACAAAAGTAGCTTTTACTCTGATATGATCAAGATAACTTGAGAAATATGAAAATGAAAATGAAACCTATCGTGTCATATACCAAATGAAAGAGCGAAAAATTCTGAATAAGATAGACTATTTCAAAGTGGTCAGTACGGCCAATATGTAAATTTATCTTTCAATACTCTCTGTTTTTGGTACAAAATAATTCGTTACAAGTCTAATTGTCAATGATACTTATCGAGTAATATACTATGTGAAAGAGGAAAAAATTCTGAATGAGACACACTTCAGGTCATGTCGAGCTGTGATAGTTTACTGCTGCTATAATGACCGAAGTACAAAAGTAGCTTTTACTCTGATATGATCAAGATAACTTGAGAAATATGAAAATGAAAATGAAACCTATCGTGTCATATACCAAATGAAAGAGCGAAAAATTCTGAATAAGAAAGACTATTTCAAAGTGGTCAGTACGGCCAATATGTAAATTTATCTTTCAATACTCTCTGTTTTTGGTACAAAATAATTCGTTACAAGTCTAATTGTCAATGATACTTATCGAGTAATATACTATGTGAAAGAGGAAAAAATTCTGAATGAGACACACTTCAGGTCATGTCGAGCTGTGATATTTTACTGCTGCTATAATGACCGAAGTACAAAAGTAGCTTTTACTCTGATATGATCAAGATAACTTGAGAAATATGAAAATGAAAATGAAACCTATCGTGTCATATACCAAATGAAAGAGCGAAAAATTCTGAATAAGATAGACTATTTCAAAGTGGTCAGTACGGCCAATATGTAAATTTATCTTTCAATACTCTCTGTTTTTGGTACAAAATAATTCGTTACAAGTCTAATTGTCAATGATACTTATCGAGTAATATACTATGTGAAAGAGGAAAAAATTCTGAATGAGACACACTTCAGGTCATGTCGAGCTGTGATATTTTACTGCTGCTATAATGACCGAAGTACAAAAGTAGCTTTTACTCTGATATGATCAAGATAACTTGAGAAATATGAAAATGGAAATGAAACCTATCGTGTCATATACCAAATGAAAGAGCGAAAAATTCTGAATAAGATAAACTATTTAAAAGTGGTCAGTACGGCCAATATGTAAATTTATCTTTCAATACTCTCTGTTTTTGGTACAAAATAATTCGTTACAAGTCTAATTGTCAATGATACTTATCGAGTAATATACTATGTGAAAGAGGAAAAAATTCTGAATGAGACACACTTCAGGTCATGTCGAGCTGTAATATTTTCCTGCTGCTATAATGACCGAAGTACAAAAGTAGCTTTTACTCTGATATGATCAAGATAACTAGAGAAATATGAAAATGAAAATGAAACCTATCGTGTCATATACCAAATGAAAGAGCGAAAAATTCTGAATAAGATATACTATTTCAAATTGATCAGTACGGCCAATATGTAAATTTATCTTTCAATACTCTCTGTTTTTGGTACAAAATAATTCGTTACAAGTCTAATTGTCAATGATACTTATCGAGTAATATACTATGTGAAAGAGGAAAAAATTCTGAATGAGACACACTTCAGGTCATGTCGAGCTGTAATATTTTCCTGCTGCTATAATGACCGAAGTACAAAAGTAGCTTTTACTCTGATATGATCAATATAACTAGAGAAATATGAAAATGAAAATGAAACCTATCGTGTCATATACCAAATGAAAGAGCGAAAAATTCTGAATAAGATATACTATTTCAAAGTGATCAGTACGGCCAATATGTAAATTTATCTTTCAATACTCTCTGTTTTTGGTACAAAATAATTCGATACAAGTCTAATTGTCAATGATACTTATCGAGCAATATACTATGTGAAAGAGGAAAATATTCTGAATGAGACACACTTCAGGTCATGTCGAGCTGTGATATTTTACTGCTGCTATAATGACCGAAGTACAAAAGTAGCTTTTACTCTGATATGATCAAGATAACTTGAGAAATATGAAAATGAAAATGAAACCTATCGTGTCATATACCAAATGAAAGAGCGAAAAATTCTGAATAAGATAGACTATTTCAAAGTGGTCAGTACGGCCAATATGTAAATTTATCTTTCAATATTCTCTGTTTTTGGTACAAAATAATTCGTTACAAGTCTAATTGTCAATGATACTTATCGAGTAATATACTATGTGAAAGAGGAAAATATTCTGAATGAGACACACTTCAGGTCATGTCGAGCTGTAATATTTTCCTGCTGCTATAATGACCGAAGTACAAAAGTAGCTTTTACTCTGATATGATCAATATAACTAGAGAAATATGAAAATGAAAATGAAACCTATCGTGTCATATACCAAATGAAAGAGCGAAAAATTCTGAATAAGATATACTATTTCAAAGTGATCAGTACGGCCAATATGTAAATTTATCTTTCAATACTCTCTGTTTTTGGTACAAAATAATTCGATACAAGTCTAATTGTCAATGATACTTATCGAGTAATATACTATGTGAAAGAGGAAAATATTCTGAATGAGACACACTTCAGGTCATGTCGAGCTGTGATATTTTACTGCTGCTATAATGACCGAAGTACAAAAGTAGCTTTTACTCTGATATGATCAAGATAACTTGAGAAATATGAAAATGAAAATGAAACCTATCGTGTCATATACCAAATGAAAGAGCGAAAAATTCTGAATAAGATAAACTATTTAAAAGTGGTCAGTACGGCCAATATGTAAATTTATCTTTCAATACTCTCTGTTTTTGGTACAAAATAATTCGTTACAAGTCTAATTGTCAATGATACTTATCGAGTAATATACTATGTGAAAGAGGAAACAATTCTGAATGAGACACACTTCAGGTCATGTCGAGCTGTAATATTTTCCTGCTGCTATAATGACCGAAGTACAAAAGTAGCTTTTACTCTGATATGATCAAGATAACTAGAGAAATATGAAAATGAAAATGAAACCTATCGTGTCATATACCAAATGAAAGAGCGAAAAATTCTGAATAAGATATACTATTTCAAAGTGATCAGTACGGCCAATATGTAAATTTATCTTTCAATACTCTCTGTTTTTGGTACAAAATAATTCGATACAAGTCTAATTGTCAATGATACTTATCGAGTAATATACTATGTGAAAGAGGAAAAAATTCTGAATGAGACACACTTCAGGTCATGTCGAGCTGTGATATTTTACTGCTGCTATAATTACCGAAGTACAAAAGTAGCTTTTACTCTGATATGATCAAGATAACTAGAGAAATATGAAAATGAAAATGAAACCTATCGTGTCATATACCAAATGAAAGAGCGAAAAATTCTGAATAAGATAAACTATTTCAAAGTGGTCAGTACGGCCAATATGTAAATTTATCTTTCAAAACTCTCTGTTTTTGGTACAAAATAATTCGTTACAAGTCTAATTGTCAATGATACTTATCGAGTAATATACTATGTGAAAGAGGAAAAAATTCTGAATGAGACACACTTCAGGTCATGTCGAGCTGTGATATTTTACTGCTGCTATAATGACCGAAGTACAAAAGTAGCTTTTACTCTGATATGATCAAGATAACTAGAGAAATATGAAAATGAAAATGAAACCTATCGTGTCATATACCAAATGAAAGAGCGAAAAATTCTGAATAAGATATACTATTTCAAAGTGATCAGTACGGCCAATATGTAAATTTATCTTTCAATACTCTCTGTTTTTGGTACAAAATAATTCGATACAAGTCTAATTGTCAATGATACTTATCGAGTAATATACTATGTGAAAGAGGAAAAAATTCTGAATGAGACACACTTCAGGTCATGTCGAGCTGTGATATTTTACTGCTGCTATAATGACCGAAGTACAAAAGTAGCTTTTACTCTGATATGATCAAGATAACTAGAGAAATATGAAAATGAAAATGAAACCTATCGTGTCATATACCAAATGAAAGAGCGAAAAATTCTGAATAAGATAAACTATTTCAAAGTGGTCAGTACGGCCAATATGTAAATTTATCTTTCAAAACTCTCTGTTTTTGGTACAAAATAATTCGTTACAAGTCTAATTGTCAATGATACTTATCGAGTAATATACTATGTGAAAGAGGAAAAAATTCTGAATGAGACACACTTCAGGTCATGTCGAGCTGTGATATTTTACTGCTGCTATAATGACCGAAGTACAAAAGTAGCTTTTACTCTGATATGATCAAGATAACTTGAGAAATATGAAAATGAAAATGAAACCAATCGTGTCATATACCAAATGAAAGAGCGAAAAATTCTGAATAAGATAGACTATTTCAAAGTGGTCAGTACGGCCAATATGTAAATTTATCTTTCAATACTCTCTGTTTTTGGTACAAAATAATTCGTTACAAGTCTAATTGTCAATGATACTTATCGAGTAATATACTATGTGAAAGAGGAAAAAATTCTGAATGAGACACACTTCAGGTCATGTCGAGCTGTGATATTTTACTGCTGCTATAATGACCGAAGTACAAAAGTAGCTTTTACTCTGATATGATCAAGATAACTTGAGAAATATGAAAATGAAAATGAAACCAATCGTGTCATATACCAAATGAAAGAGCGAAAAATTCTGAATAAGATAAACTATTTCAAAGTGGTCAGTACGGCCAATATGTAAATTTATCTTTCAATACTCTCTGTTTTTGGTACAAAATAATTCGTTACAAGTCTAATTGTCAATGATACTTATCGAGTAATATACTATGTGAAAGAGGAAAAAATTCTGAATGAGACACACTTCAGGTCATGTCGAGCTGTGATATTTTACTGCTGCTATGATGACCGAAGTACAAAAGTAGCTTTTACTCTGATATGATCAAGATAACTTGAGAAATATGAAAATGAAAATGAAACCAATCGTGTCATATACCAAATGAAAGAGCGAAAAATTCTGAATAAGATAGACTATTTCAAAGTGGTCAGTACGGCCAATATGTAAATTTATCTTTCAATACTCTCTGTTTTTGGTACAAAATAATTCGTTACAAGTCTAATTGTCAATGATACTTATCGAGTAATATACTATGTGAAAGAGGAAAAAATTCTGAATGAGACACACTTCAGGTCATGTCGAGCTGTGATATTTTACTGCTGCTATAATGACCGAAGTACAAAAGTAGCTTTTACTCTGATATGATCAAGATAACTTGAGAAATATGAAAATGAAAATGAAACCAATCGTGTCATATACCAAATGAAAGAGCGAAAAATTCTGAATAAGATAAACTATTTCAAAGTGGTCAGTACGGCCAATATGTAAATTTATCTTTCAATACTCTCTGTTTTTGGTACAAAATAATTCGTTACAAGTCTAATTGTCAATGATACTTATCGAGTAATATACTATGTGAAAGAGGAAAAAATTCTGAATGAGACACACTTCAGGTCATGTCGAGCTGTGATATTTTACTGCTGCTATGATGACCGAAGTACAAAAGTAGCTTTTACTCTGATATGATCAAGATAACTTGAGAAATATGAAAATGAAAATGAAACCAATCGTGTCATATACCAAATGAAAGAGCGAAAAATTCTGAATAAGATAGACTATTTCAAAGTGGTCAGTACGGCCAATATGTAAATTTATCTTTCAATACTCTCTGTTTTTGGTACAAAATAATTCGTTACAAGTCTAATTGTCAATGATACTTATCGAGTAATATACTATGTGAAAGAGGAAAAAATTCTGAATGAGACACACTTCAGGTCATGTCGAGCTGTGATATTTTACTGCTGCTATAATGACCGAAGTACAAAAGTAGCTTTTACTCTGATATGATCAAGATAACTTGAGAAATATGAAAATGAAAATGAAACCTATCGTGTCATATACCAAATGAAAGAGCGAAAAATTCTGAATAAGAAAGACTATTTCAAAGTGGTCAGTACGGCCAATATGTAAATTTATCTTTCAATACTCTCTGTTTTTGGTACAAAATAATTCGTTACAAGTCTAATTGTCAATGATACTTATCGAGTAATATACTATGTGAAAGAGGAAAAAATTCTGAATGAGACACACTTCAGGTCATGTCGAGCTGTGATATTTTACTGCTGCTATAATGACCGAAGTACAAAAGTAGCTTTTACTCTGATATGATCAAGATAACTTGAGAAATATGAAAATGAAAATGAAACCTATCGTGTCATATACCAAATGAAAGAGCGAAAAATTCTGAATGAGACACACTTCAGGTCATGTCGAGCTGTGATATTTTACTGCTGCTATAATGACCGAAGTACAAAAGTAGCTTTTACTCTGATATGATCAAGATAACTAGAGAAATATGAAAATGAAAATGAAACCTATCGTGTCATATACCAAATGAAAGAGCGAAAAATTCTGAATAAGATATACTATTTCAAAGTGATCAGTACGGCCAATATGTAAATTTATCTTTCAATACTCTCTGTTTTTGGTACAAAATAATTCGATACAAGTCTAATTGTCAATGATACTTATCGAGTAATATACTATGTGAAAGAGGAAAAAATTCTGAATGAGACACACTTCAGGTCATGTCGAGCTGTGATATTTTACTGCTGCTATAATTACCGAAGTACAAAAGTAGCTTTTACTCTGATATGATCAAGATAACTAGAGAAATATGAAAATGAAAATGAAACCTATCGTGTCATATACCAAATGAAAGAGCGAAAAATTCTGAATAAGATAAACTATTTCAAAGTGGTCAGTACGGCCAATATGTAAATTTATCTTTCAAAACTCTCTGTTTTTGGTACAAAATAATTCGTTACAAGTCTAATTGTCAATGATACTTATCGAGTAATATACTATGTGAAAGAGGAAAAAATTCTGAATGAGACACACTTCAGGTCATGTCGAGCTGTGATATTTTACTGCTGCTATAATGACCGAAGTACAAAAGTAGCTTTTACTCTGATATGATCAAGATAACTAGAGAAATATGAAAATGAAAATGAAACCTATCGTGTCATATACCAAATGAAAGAGCGAAAAATTCTGAATAAGATATACTATTTCAAAGTGATCAGTACGGCCAATATGTAAATTTATCTTTCAATACTCTCTGTTTTTGGTACAAAATAATTCGATACAAGTCTAATTGTCAATGATACTTATCGAGTAATATACTATGTGAAAGAGGAAAAAATTCTGAATGAGACACACTTCAGGTCATGTCGAGCTGTGATATTTTACTGCTGCTATAATGACCGAAGTACAAAAGTAGCTTTTACTCTGATATGATCAAGATAACTAGAGAAATATGAAAATGAAAATGAAACCTATCGTGTCATATACCAAATGAAAGAGCGAAAAATTCTGAATAAGATAAACTATTTCAAAGTGGTCAGTACGGCCAATATGTAAATTTATCTTTCAAAACTCTCTGTTTTTGGTACAAAATAATTCGTTACAAGTCTAATTGTCAATGATACTTATCGAGTAATATACTATGTGAAAGAGGAAAAAATTCTGAATGAGACACACTTCAGGTCATGTCGAGCTGTGATATTTTACTGCTGCTATAATGACCGAAGTACAAAAGTAGCTTTTACTCTGATATGATCAAGATAACTTGAGAAATATGAAAATGAAAATGAAACCAATCGTGTCATATACCAAATGAAAGAGCGAAAAATTCTGAATAAGATAGACTATTTCAAAGTGGTCAGTACGGCCAATATGTAAATTTATCTTTCAATACTCTCTGTTTTTGGTACAAAATAATTCGTTACAAGTCTAATTGTCAATGATACTTATCGAGTAATATACTATGTGAAAGAGGAAAAAATTCTGAATGAGACACACTTCAGGTCATGTCGAGCTGTGATATTTTACTGCTGCTATAATGACCGAAGTACAAAAGTAGCTTTTACTCTGATATGATCAAGATAACTTGAGAAATATGAAAATGAAAATGAAACCAATCGTGTCATATACCAAATGAAAGAGCGAAAAATTCTGAATAAGATAAACTATTTCAAAGTGGTCAGTACGGCCAATATGTAAATTTATCTTTCAATACTCTCTGTTTTTGGTACAAAATAATTCGTTACAAGTCTAATTGTCAATGATACTTATCGAGTAATATACTATGTGAAAGAGGAAAAAATTCTGAATGAGACACACTTCAGGTCATGTCGAGCTGTGATATTTTACTGCTGCTATGATGACCGAAGTACAAAAGTAGCTTTTACTCTGATATGATCAAGATAACTTGAGAAATATGAAAATGAAAATGAAACCAATCGTGTCATATACCAAATGAAAGAGCGAAAAATTCTGAATAAGATAGACTATTTCAAAGTGGTCAGTACGGCCAATATGTAAATTTATCTTTCAATACTCTCTGTTTTTGGTACAAAATAATTCGTTACAAGTCTAATTGTCAATGATACTTATCGAGTAATATACTATGTGAAAGAGGAAAAAATTCTGAATGAGACACACTTCAGGTCATGTCGAGCTGTGATATTTTACTGCTGCTATAATGACCGAAGTACAAAAGTAGCTTTTACTCTGATATGATCAAGATAACTTGAGAAATATGAAAATGAAAATGAAACCTATCGTGTCATATACCAAATGAAAGAGCGAAAAATTCTGAATAAGAAAGACTATTTCAAAGTGGTCAGTACGGCCAATATGTAAATTTATCTTTCAATACTCTCTGTTTTTGGTACAAAATAATTCGTTACAAGTCTAATTGTCAATGATACTTATCGAGTAATATACTATGTGAAAGAGGAAAAAATTCTGAATGAGACACACTTCAGGTCATGTCGAGCTGTGATATTTTACTGCTGCTATAATGACCGAAGTACAAAAGTAGCTTTTACTCTGATATGATCAAGATAACTTGAGAAATATGAAAATGAAAATGAAACCTATCGTGTCATATACCAAATGAAAGAGCGAAAAATTCTGAATGAGACACACTTCAGGTCATGTCGAGCTGTGATATTTTACTGCTGCTATAATGACCGAAGTACAAAAGTAGCTTTTACTCTGATATGATCAAGATAACTTGAGAAATATGAAAATGAAAATGAAACCTATCGTGTCATATACCAAATGAAAGAGCGAAAAATTCTGAATAAGAAAGACTATTTCAAAGTGGTCAGTACGGCCAATATGTAAATTTATCTTTCAATACTCTCTGTTTTTGGTACAAAATAATTCGTTACAAGTCTAATTGTCAATGATACTTATCGAGTAATATACTATGTGAAAGAGGAAAAAATTCTGAATGAGACACACTTCAGGTCATGTCGAGCTGTGATAATTTACTGCTGCTATAATGACCGAAGTACAAAAGTAGCTTTTACTCTGATATGATCAAGATAACTTGAGAAATATGAAAATGAAAATGAAACCTATCGTGTCATATACCAAATGAAAGAGCGAAAAATTCTGAATAAGATAGACTATTTCAAAGTGGTCAGTACGGCCAATATGTAAATTTATCTTTCAATACTCTCTGTTTTTGGTACAAAATAATTCGTTACAAGTCTAATTGTCAATGATACTTATCGAGTAATATACTATGTGAAAGAGGAAAAAATTCTGAATGAGACACACTTCAGGTCATGTCGAGCTGTGATAGTTTACTGCTGCTATAATGACCGAAGTACAAAAGTAGCTTTTACTCTGATATGATCAAGATAACTTGAGAAATATGAAAATGAAAATGAAACCTATCGTGTCATATACCAAATGAAAGAGCGAAAAATTCTGAATAAGAAAGACTATTTCAAAGTGGTCAGTACGGCCAATATGTAAATTTATCTTTCAATACTCTCTGTTTTTGGTACAAAATAATTCGTTACAAGTCTAATTGTCAATGATACTTATCGAGTAATATACTATGTGAAAGAGGAAAAAATTCTGAATGAGACACACTTCAGGTCATGTCGAGCTGTGATATTTTACTGCTGCTATAATGACCGAAGTACAAAAGTAGCTTTTACTCTGATATGATCAAGATAACTTGAGAAATATGAAAATGAAAATGAAACCTATCGTGTCATATACCAAATGAAAGAGCGAAAAATTCTGAATGAGACACACTTCAGGTCATGTCGAGCTGTGATATTTTACTGCTGCTATAATGACCGAAGTACAAAAGTAGCTTTTACTCTGATATGATCAAGATAACTTGAGAAATATGAAAATGAAAATGAAACCTATCGTGTCATATACCAAATGAAAGAGCGAAAAATTCTGAATAAGAAAGACTATTTCAAAGTGGTCAGTACGGCCAATATGTAAATTTATCTTTCAATACTCTCTGTTTTTGGTACAAAATAATTCGTTACAAGTCTAATTGTCAATGATACTTATCGAGTAATATACTATGTGAAAGAGGAAAAAATTCTGAATGAGACACACTTCAGGTCATGTCGAGCTGTGATAATTTACTGCTGCTATAATGACCGAAGTACAAAAGTAGCTTTTACTCTGATATGATCAAGATAACTTGAGAAATATGAAAATGAAAATGAAACCTATCGTGTCATATACCAAATGAAAGAGCGAAAAATTCTGAATAAGATAGACTATTTCAAAGTGGTCAGTACGGCCAATATGTAAATTTATCTTTCAATACTCTCTGTTTTTGGTACAAAATAATTCGTTACAAGTCTAATTGTCAATGATACTTATCGAGTAATATACTATGTGAAAGAGGAAAAAATTCTGAATGAGACACACTTCAGGTCATGTCGAGCTGTGATAGTTTACTGCTGCTATAATGACCGAAGTACAAAAGTAGCTTTTACTCTGATATGATCAAGATAACTTGAGAAATATGAAAATGAAAATGAAACCTATCGTGTCATATACCAAATGAAAGAGCGAAAAATTCTGAATAAGAAAGACTATTTCAAAGTGGTCAGTACGGCCAATATGTAAATTTATCTTTCAATACTCTCTGTTTTTGGTACAAAATAATTCGTTACAAGTCTAATTGTCAATGACACTTATCGAGTAATATACTATGTGAAAGAGGAAAAAATTCTGAATGAGACACACTTCAGGTCATGTCGAGCTGTGATATTTTACTGCTGCTATAATGACCGAAGTACAAAAGTAGCTTTTACTCTGATATGATCAAGATAACTTGAGAAATATGAAAATGAAAATGAAACCTATCGTGTCATATACCAAATGAAAGAGCGAAAAATTCTGAATAAGATAGACTATTTCAAAGTGGTCAGTACGGCCAATATGTAAATTTATCTTTCAATACTCTCTGTTTTTGGTACAAAATAATTCGTTACAAGTCTAATTGTCAATGATACTTATCGAGTAATATACTATGTGAAAGAGGAAAAAATTCTGAATGAGATACACTTCAGGTCATGTCGAGCTGTGATATTTTACTGCTGCTATAATGACCGAAGTACAAAAGTAGCTTTTACTCTGATATGATCAAGATAACTTGAGAAATATGAAAATGAAAATGAAACCTATCGTGTCATATACCAAATGAAAGAGCGAAAAATTCTGAATAAGATAGACTATTTCAAAGTGGTCAGTACGGCCAATATGTAAATTTATCTTTCAATACTCTCTGTTTTTGGTACAAAATAATTCGTTACAAGTCTAATTGTCAATGATACTTATCGAGTAATATACTATGTGAAAGAGGAAAAAATTCTGAATGAGACACACTTCAGGTCATGTCGAGCTGTGATAGTTTACTGCTGCTATAATGACCGAAGTACAAAAGTAGCTTTTACTCTGATATGATCAAGATAACTTGAGAAATATGAAAATGAAAATGAAACCTATCGTGTCATATACCAAATGAAAGAGCGAAAAATTCTGAATAAGCTAGACTATTTCAAAGTGGTCAGTACGGCCAATATGTAAATTTATCTTTCAATACTCTCTGTTTTTGGTACAAAATAAATCGTTACAAGTCTAATTGTCAATGATACTTATCGAGTAATATACTATGTGAAAGAGGAAAAAATTCTGAATGAGACACACTTCAGGTCATGTCGAGCTGTGATAGTTTACTGCTGCTATAATGACCGAAGTACAAAAGTAGCTTTTACTCTGATATGATCAAGATAACTTGAGAAATATGAAAATGAAAATGAAACCTATCGTGTCATATACCAAATGAAAGAGCGAAAAATTCTGAATAAGAAAGACTATTTCAAAGTGGTCAGTACGGCCAATATGTAAATTTATCTTTCAATACTCTCTGTTTTTGGTACAAAATAATTCGTTACAAGTCTAATTGTCAATGATACTTATCGAGTAATATACTATGTGAAAGAGGAAAAAATTCTGAATGAGACACACTTCAGGTCATGTCGAGCTGTGATAGTTTACTGCTGCTATAATGACCGAAGTACAAAAGTAGCTTTTACTCTGATATGATCAAGATAACTTGAGAAATATGAAAATGAAAATGAAACCTATCGTGTCATATACCAAATGAAAGAGCGAAAAATTCTGAATAAGAAAGACTATTTCAAAGTGGTCAGTACGGCCAATATGTAAATTTATCTTTCAATACTCTCTGTTTTTGGTACAAAATAATTCGTTACAAGTCTAATTGTCAATGATACTTATCGAGTAATATACTATGTGAAAGAGGAAAAAATTCTGAATGAGACACACTTCAGGTCATGTCGAGCTGTGATATTTTACTGCTGCTATAATGACCGAAGTACAAAAGTAGCTTTTACTCTGATATGATCAAGATAACTTGAGAAATATGAAAATGAAAATGAAACCTATCGTGTCATATACCAAATGAAAGAGCGAAAAATTCTGAATAAGATAGACTATTTCAAAGTGGTCAGTACGGCCAATATGTAAATTTATCTTTCAATACTCTCTGTTTTTGGTACAAAATAATTCGTTACAAGTCTAATTGTCAATGATACTTATCGAGTAATATACTATGTGAAAGAGGAAAAAATTCTGAATGAGATACACTTCAGGTCATGTCGAGCTGTGATATTTTACTGCTGCTATAATGACCGAAGTACAAAAGTAGCTTTTACTCTGATATGATCAAGATAACTTGAGAAATATGAAAATGAAAATGAAACCTATCGTGTCATATACCAAATGAAAGAGCGAAAAATTCTGAATAAGATAGACTATTTCAAAGTGGTCAGTACGGCCAATATGTAAATTTATCTTTCAATACTCTCTGTTTTTGGTACAAAATAATTCGTTACAAGTCTAATTGTCAATGATACTTATCGAGTAATATACTATGTGAAAGAGGAAAAAATTCTGAATGAGACACACTTCAGGTCATGTCGAGCTGTGATAGTTTACTGCTGCTATAATGACCGAAGTACAAAAGTAGCTTTTACTCTGATATGATCAAGATAACTTGAGAAATATGAAAATGAAAATGAAACCTATCGTGTCATATACCAAATGAAAAAGCGAAAAATTCTGAATAAGAAAGACTATTTCAAAGTGGTCAGTACGGCCAATATGTAAATTTATCTTTCAATACTCTCTGTTTTTGGTACAAAATAATTCGTTACAAGTCTAATTGTCAATGATACTTATCGAGTAATATACTATGTGAAAGAGGAAAAAATTCTGAATGAGACACACTTCAGGTCATGTCGAGCTGTGATAATTTACTGCTGCTATAATGACCGAAGTACAAAAGTAGCTTTTACTCTGATATGATCAAGATAACTTGAGAAATATGAAAATGAAAATGAAACCTATCGTGTCATATACCAAATGAAAGAGCGAAAAATTCTGAATAAGATAGACTATTTCAAAGTGGTCAGTACGGCCAATATGTAAATTTATCTTTCAATACTCTCTGTTTTTGGTACAAAATAATTCGTTACAAGTCTAATTGTCAATGATACTTATCGAGTAATATACTATGTGAAAGAGGAAAAAATTCTGAATGAGACACACTTCAGGTCATGTCGAGCTGTGATAGTTTACTGCTGCTATAATGACCGAAGTACAAAAGTAGCTTTTACTCTGATATGATCAAGATAACTTGAGAAATATGAAAATGAAAATGAAACCTATCGTGTCATATACCAAATGAAAGAGCGAAAAATTCTGAATAAGATAGACTATTTCAAAGTGGTCAGTACGGCCAATATGTAAATTTATATTTCAATACTCTCTGTTTTTGGTACAAAATAATTCGTTACAAGTCTAATTGTCAATGATACTTATCGAGTAATATACTATGTGAAAGAGGAAAAAATTCTGAATGAGATACACTTCAGGTCATGTCGAGCTGTGATATTTTACTGCTGCTATAATGACCGAAGTACAAAAGTAGCTTTTACTCTGATATGATCAAGATAACTTGAGAAATATGAAAATGAAAATGAAACCTATCGCGTCATATACCAAATGAAAGAGCGAAAAATTCTGAATAAGATAGACTATTTCAAAGTGGTCAGTACGGCCAATATGTAAATTTATCTTTCAATACTCTCTGTTTTTGGTACAAAATAATTCGTTACAAGTCTAATTGTCAATGATACTTATCGAGTAATATACTATGTGAAAGAGGAAAAAATTCTGAATGAGACACACTTCAGGTCATGTCGAGCTGTGATAGTTTACTGCTGCTATAATGACCGAAGTACAAAAGTAGCTTTTACTCTGATATGATCAAGATAACTTGAGAAATATGAAAATGAAAATGAAACCTATCGTGTCATATACCAAATGAAAAAGCGAAAAATTCTGAATAAGAAAGACTATTTCAAAGTGGTCAGTACGGCCAATATGTAAATTTATCTTTCAATACTCTCTGTTTTTGGTACAAAATAATTCGTTACAAGTCTAATTGTCAATGATACTTATCGAGTAATATACTATGTGAAAGAGGAAAAAATTCTGAATGAGACACACTTCAGGTCATGTCGAGCTGTGATAGTTTACTGCTGCTATAATGACCGAAGTACAAAAGTAGCTTTTACTCTGATATGATCAAGATAACTTGAGAAATATGAAAATGAAAATGAAACCTATCGTGTCATATACCAAATGAAAGAGCGAAAAATTCTGAATAAGAAAGACTATTTCAAAGTGGTCAGTACGGCCAATATGTAAATTTATCTTTCAATACTCTCTGTTTTTGGTACAAAATAATTCGTTACAAGTCTAATTGTCAATGATACTTATCGAGTAATATACTATGTGAAAGAGGAAAAAATTCTGAATGAGACACACTTCAGGTCATGTCGAGCTGTGATATTTTACTGCTGCTATAATGACCGAAGTACAAAAGTAGCTTTTACTCTGATATGATCAAGATAACTTGAGAAATATGAAAATGAAAATGAAACCTATCGTGTCATATACCAAATGAAAGAGCGAAAAATTCTGAATAAGATAGACTATTTCAAAGTGGTCAGTACGGCCAATATGTAAATTTATCTTTCAATACTCTCTGTTTTTGGTACAAAATAATTCGTTACAAGTCTAATTGTCAATGATACTTATCGAGTAATATACTATGTGAAAGAGGAAAAAATTCTGAATGAGACACACTTCAGGTCATGTCGAGCTGTGATATTTTACTGCTGCTATAATGACCGAAGTACAAAAGTAGCTTTTACTCTGATATGATCAAGATAACTTGAGAAATATGAAAATGAAAATGAAACCTATCGTGTCATATACCAAATGAAAGAGCGAAAAATTCTGAATAAGATAAACTATTTCAAAGTGGTCAGTACGGCCAATATGTAAATTTATCTTTCAATACTCTCTGTTTTTGGTACAAAATAATTCGTTACAAGTCTAATTGTCAATGATACTTATCGAGTAATATACTATGTGAAAGAGGAAAAAATTCTGAATGAGACACACTTCAGGTCATGTCGAGCTGTGATAGTTTACTGCTGCTATAATGACCGAAGTACAAAAGTAGCTTTTACTCTGATATGATCAAGATAACTAGAGAAATATGAAAATGAAAATGAAACCTATCGTGTCATATACCAAATGAAAGAGCGAAAAATTCTGAATAAGATAAACTATTTCAAAGTGGTCAGTACGGCCAATATGTAAATTTATCTTTCAATACTCTCTGTTTTTTGGTACAAAATAATTCGTTACAAGTCTAATTGTCAATGATACTTATCGAGTAATATACTATGTGAAAGAGGAAAAAATTCTGAATGAGACACACTTCAGGTCATGTCGAGGTGTGATATTTTACTGCTGCTATAATGACCGAAGTACAAAAGTAGCTTTTACTCTGATATGATCAAGATAACTTGAGAAATATGAAAATGAAAATGAAACCTATCGTGTCATATACCAAATGAAAGAGCGAAAAATTCTGAATAAGATAAACTATTTCAAAGTGGTCAGAACGGCATACCAAATGAAAGAGCGAAAAATTCTGAATAAGATATACTATTTCAAAGTGATCAGTACGGCCAATATGTAAATTTATCTTTCAATACTCTCTGTTTTTGGTACAAAATAATTCGATACAAGTCTAATTGTCAATGATACTTATCGAGTAATATACTATGTGAAAGAGGAAAAAATTCTGAATGAGACACACTTCAGGTCATGTCGAGCTGTGATAGTTTACTGCTGCTATAATGACCGAAGTACAAAAGTAGCTTTTACTCTGATATGATCAAGATAACTTGAGAAATATGAAAATGAAAATGAAACCTATCGTGTCATATACCAAATGAAAAAGCGAAAAATTCTGAATAAGATAAACTATTTCAAAGTGGTCAGTACGGCCAATATGTAAATTTATCTTTCAATACTCTCTGTTTTTGGTACAAAATAATTCGTTACAAGTCTAATTGTCAATGATACTTATCGAGTAATATACTATGTGAAAGAGGAAAAAATTCTGAATGAGACACACTTCAGGTCATGTCGAGCTGTGATAGTTTACTGCTGCTATAATGACCGAAGTACAAAAGTAGCTTTTACTCTGATATGATCAAGATAACTAGAGAAATATGAAAATGAAAATGAAACCTATCGTGTCATATACCAAATGAAAGAGCGAAAAATTCTGAATAAGATAAACTATTTCAAAGTGGTCAGTACGGCCAATATGTAAATTTATCTTTCAATACTCTCTGTTTTTTGGTACAAAATAATTCGTTACAAGTCTAATTGTCAATGATACTTATCGAGTAATATACTATGTGAAAGAGGAAAAAATTCTGAATGAGACACACTTCAGGTCATGTCGAGCTGTGATATTTTACTGCTGCTATAATGACCGAAGTACAAAAGTAGCTTTTACTCTGATATGATCAAGATAACTTGAGAAATATGAAAATGAAAATGAAACCTATCGTGTCATATACCAAATGAAAGAGCGAAAAATTCTGAATAAGATAAACTATTTCAAAGTGGTCAGAACGGCATACCAAATGAAAGAGCGAAAAATTCTGAATAAGATATACTATTTCAAAGTGATCAGTACGGCCAATATGTAAATTTATCTTTCAATACTCTCTGTTTTTGGTACAAAATAATTCGATACAAGTCTAATTGTCAATGATACTTATCGAGTAATATACTATGTGAAAGAGGAAAAAATTCTGAATGAGACACACTTCAGGTCATGTCGAGCTGTGATAGTTTACTGCTGCTATAATGACCGAAGTACAAAAGTAGCTTTTACTCTGATATGATCAAGATAACTTGAGAAATATGAAAATGAAAATGAAACCTATCGTGTCATATACCAAATGAAAGAGCGAAAAATTCTGAATAAGATAAACTATTTAAAAGTGGTCAGTACGGCCAATATGTAAATTTATCTTTCAATACTCTCTGTTTTTGGTACAAAATAATTCGTTACAAGTCTAATTGTCAATGATACTTATCGAGTAATATACTATGTGAAAGAGGAAACAATTCTGAATGAGACACACTTCAGGTCATGTCGAGCTGTAATATTTTCCTGCTGCTATAATGACCGAAGTACAAAAGTAGCTTTTACTCTGATATGATCAAGATAACTAGAGAAATATGAAAATGAAAATGAAACCTATCGTGTCATATACCAAATGAAAGAGCGAAAAATTCTGAATAAGATAAACTATTTCAAAGTGGTCAGTACGGCCAATATGTAAATTTATCTTTCAATACTCTCTGTTTTTTGGTACAAAATAATTCGTTACAAGTCTAATTGTCAATGATACTTATCGAGTAATATACTATGTGAAAGAGGAAAAAATTCTGAATGAGACACACTTCAGGTCATGTCGAGCTGTGATATTTTACTGCTGCTATAATGACCGAAGTACAAAAGTAGCTTTTACTCTGATATGATCAAGATAACTTGAGAAATATGAAAATGAAAATGAAACCTATCGTGTCATATACCAAATGAAAGAGCGAAAAATTCTGAATAAGATAAACTATTTCAAAGTGGTCAGAACGGCATACCAAATGAAAGAGCGAAAAATTCTGAATAAGATATACTATTTCAAAGTGATCAGTACGGCCAATATGTAAATTTATCTTTCAATACTCTCTGTTTTTGGTACAAAATAATTCGATACAAGTTTAATTGTCAATGATACTTATCGAGTAATATACTATGTGAAAGAGGAAAAAATTCTGAATGAGACACACTTCAGGTCATGTCGAGCTGTGATAGTTTACTGCTGCTATAATGACCGAAGTACAAAAGTAGCTTTTACTCTGATATGATCAAGATAACTTGAGAAATATGAAAATGAAAATGAAACCTATCGTGTCATATACCAAATGAAAAAGCGAAAAATTCTGAATAAGAAAGACTATTTCAAAGTGGTCAGTACGGCCAATATGTAAATTTATCTTTCAATACTCTCTGTTTTTGGTACAAAATAATTCGTTACAAGTCTAATTGTCAATGATACTTATCGAGTAATATACTATGTGAAAGAGGAAAAAATTCTGAATGAGACACACTTCAGGTCATGTCGAGCTGTGATAGTTTACTGCTGCTATAATGACCGAAGTACAAAAGTAGCTTTTACTCTGATATGATCAAGATAACTTGAGAAATATGAAAATGAAAATGAAACCTATCGTGTCATATACCAAATGAAAGAGCGAAAAATTCTGAATAAGAAAGACTATTTCAAAGTGGTCAGTACGGCCAATATGTAAATTTATCTTTCAATACTCTCTGTTTTTGGTACAAAATAATTCGTTACAAGTCTAATTGTCAATGATACTTATCGAGTAATATACTATGTGAAAGAGGAAAAAATTCTGAATGAGACACACTTCAGGTCATGTCGAGCTGTGATATTTTACTGCTGCTATAATGACCGAAGTACAAAAGTAGCTTTTACTCTGATATGATCAAGATAACTTGAGAAATATGAAAATGAAAATGAAACCTATCGTGTCATATACCAAATGAAAGAGCGAAAAATTCTGAATAAGATAGACTATTTCAAAGTGGTCAGTACGGCCAATATGTAAATTTATCTTTCAATACTCTCTGTTTTTGGTACAAAATAATTCGTTACAAGTCTAATTGTCAATGATACTTATCGAGTAATATACTATGTGAAAGAGGAAAAAATTCTGAATGAGACACACTTCAGGTCATGTCGAGCTGTGATAGTTTACTGCTGCTATAATGACCGAAGTACAAAAGTAGCTTTTACTCTGATATGATCAAGATAACTTGAGAAATATGAAAATGAAAATGAAACCTATCGTGTCATATACCAAATGAAAGAGCGAAAAATTCTGAATAAGATAAACTATTTCAAAGTGGTCAGAACGGCATACCAAATGAAAGAGCGAAAAATTCTGAATAAGATATACTATTTCAAAGTGATCAGTACGGCCAATATGTAAATTTATCTTTCAATACTCTCTGTTTTTGGTACAAAATAATTCGATACAAGTTTAATTGTCAATGATACTTATCGAGTAATATACTATGTGAAAGAGGAAAAAATTCTGAATGAGACACACTTCAGGTCATGTCGAGCTGTGATAGTTTACTGCTGCTATAATGACCGAAGTACAAAAGTAGCTTTTACTCTGATATGATCAAGATAACTTGAGAAATATGAAAATGAAAATGAAACCTATCGTGTCATATACCAAATGAAAAAGCGAAAAATTCTGAATAAGATAGACTATTTCAAAGTGGTCAGTACGGCCAATATGTAAATTTATCTTTCAATACTCTCTGTTTTTGGTACAAAATAATTCGTTACAAGTCTAATTGTCAATGATACTTATCGAGTAATATACTATGTGAAAGAGGAAAAAATTCTGAATGAGACACACTTCAGGTCATGTCGAGCTGTGATATTTTACTGCTGCTATAATGACCGAAGTACAAAAGTAGCTTTTACTCTGATATGATCAAGATAACTTGAGAAATATGAAAATGAAAATGAAACCTATCGTGTCATATACCAAATGAAAGAGCGAAAAATTCTGAATAAGATAGACTATTTCAAAGTGGTCAGTACGGCCAATATGTAAATTTATCTTTCAATACTCTCTGTTTTTGGTACAAAATAATTCGTTACAAGTCTAATTGTCAATGATACTTATCGAGTAATATACTATGTGAAAGAGGAAAAAATTCTGAATGAGACACACTTCAGGTCATGTCGAGCTGTGATAGTTTACTGCTGCTATAATGACCGAAGTACAAAAGTAGCTTTTACTCTGATATGATCAAGATAACTTGAGAAATATGAAAATGAAAATGAAACCTATCGTGTCATATACCAAATGAAAGAGCGAAAAATTCTGAATAAGAAAGACTATTTCAAAGTGGTCAGTACGGCCAATATGTAAATTTATCTTTCAATACTCTCTGTTTTTGGTACAAAATAATTCGTTACAAGTCTAATTGTCAATGATACTTATCGAGTAATATACTATGTGAAAGAGGAAAAAATTCTGAATGAGACACACTTCAGGTCATGTCGAGCTGTGATATTTTACTGCTGCTATAATGACCGAAGTACAAAAGTAGCTTTTACTCTGATATGATCAAGATAGCTTGAGAAATATCAAAATGAAAATGAAACCTATCGTGTCATATACCAAATGAAAGAGCGAAAAATTCTGAATAAGATAGACTATTTCAAAGTGGTCAGTACGGCCAATATGTAAATTTATCTTTCAATACTCTCTGTTTTTGGTACAAAATAATTCGTTACAAGTCTAATTGTCAATGATACTTATCGAGTAATATACTATGTGAAAGAGGAAAAAATTCTGAATGAGACACACTTCAGGTCATGTCGAGCTGTGATAGTTTACTGCTGCTATAATGACCGAAGTACAAAAGTAGCTTTTACTCTGATATGATCAAGATAACTAGAGAAATATGAAAATGAAAATGAAACCTATCGTGTCATATACCAAATGAAAGAGCGAAAAATTCTGAATAAGATAAACTATTTCAAAGTGGTCAGTACGGCCAATATGTAAATTTATCTTTCAATACTCTCTGTTTTTTGGTACAAAATAATTCGTTACAAGTCTAATTGTCAATGATACTTATCGAGTAATATACTATGTGAAAGAGGAAAAAATTCTGAATGAGACACACTTCAGGTCATGTCGAGCTGTGATATTTTACTGCTGCTATAATGACCGAAGTACAAAAGTAGCTTTTACTCTGATATGATCAAGATAACTTGAGAAATATGAAAATGAAAATGAAACCTATCGTGTCATATACCAAATGAAAGAGCGAAAAATTCTGAATAAGATAAACTATTTCAAAGTGGTCAGAACGGCATACCAAATGAAAGAGCGAAAAATTCTGAATAAGATATACTATTTCAAAGTGATCAGTACGGCCAATATGTAAATTTATCTTTCAATACTCTCTGTTTTTGGTACAAAATAATTCGATACAAGTCTAATTGTCAATGATACTTATCGAGTAATATACTATGTGAAAGAGGAAAAAATTCTGAATGAGACACACTTCAGGTCATGTCGAGCTGTGATATTTTACTGCTGCTATAATGACCGAAGTACAAAAGTAGCTTTTACTCTGATATGATCAAGATAACTTGAGAAATATGAAAATGAAAATGAAACCTATCGTGTCATATACCAAATGAAAGAGCGAAAAAATCTGAATAAGATAGACTATTTCAAAGTGGTCAGTACGGCCAATATGTAAATTTATCTTTCAATACTCTCTGTTTTTGGTACAAAATAATTCGTTACAAGTCTAATTGTCAATGATACTTATCGAGTAATATACTATGTGAAAGAGGAAAAAATTCTGAATGAGACACACTTCAGGTCATGTCGAGCTGTGATAGTTTACTGCTGCTATAATGACCGAAGTACAAAAGTAGCTTTTACTCTGATATGATCAAGATAACTTGAGAAATATGAAAATGAAAATGAAACCTATCGTGTCATATACCAAATGAAAGAGCGAAAAATTCTGAATAAGAAAGACTATTTCAAAGTGGTCAGTACGGCCAATATGTAAATTTATCTTTCAATACTCTCTGTTTTTGGTACAAAATAATTCGTTACAAGTCTAATTGTCAATGATACTTATCGAGTAATATACTATGTGAAAGAGGAAAAAATTCTGAATGAGACACACTTCAGGTCATGTCGAGCTGTGATATTTTACTGCTGCTATAATGACCGAAGTACAAAAGTAGCTTTTACTCTGATATGATCAAGATAACTTGAGAAATATGAAAATGAAAATGAAACCTATCGTGTCATATACCAAATGAAAGAGCGAAAAATTCTGAATAAGATAGACTATTTCAAAGTGGTCAGTACGGCCAATATGTAAATTTATCTTTCAATACTCTCTGTTTTTGGTACAAAATAATTCGTTACAAGTCTAATTGTCAATGATACTTATCGAGTAATATACTATGTGAAAGAGGAAAAAATTCTGAATGAGACACACTTCAGGTCATGTCGAGCTGTGATATTTTACTGCTGCTATAATGACCGAAGTACAAAAGTAGCTTTTACTCTGATATGATCAAGATAACTTGAGAAATATGAAAATGAAAATGAAACCTATCGTGTCATATACCAAATGAAAGAGCGAAAAATTCTGAATAAGATAAACTATTTCAAAGTGGTCAGAACGGCATACCAAATGAAAGAGCGAAAAATTCTGAATAAGATATACTATTTCAAAGTGATCAGTACGGCCAATATGTAAATTTATCTTTCAATACTCTCTGTTTTTGGTACAAAATAATTCGATACAAGTCTAATTGTCAAAGATACTTATCGAGTAATATACTATGTGAAAGAGGAAAAAATTCTGAATGAGACACACTTCAGGTCATGTCGAGCTGTGATATTTTACTGCTGCTATAATGACCGAAGTACAAAAGTAGCTTTTACTCTGATATGATCAAGATAACTTGAGAAATATGAAAATGAAAATGAAACCTATCGTGTCATATACCAAATGAAAGAGCGAAAAATTCTGAATAAGATAGACTTTTTCAAAGTGGTCAGTACGGCCAATATGTAAATTTATCTTTCAATACTCTCTGTTTTTGGTACAAAATAATTCGTTACAAGTCTAATTGTCAATGATACTTATCGAGTAATATACTATGTGAAAGAGGAAAAAATTCTGAATGAGACACACTTCAGGTCATGTCGAGCTGTGATAGTTTACTGCTGCTATAATGACCGAAGTACAAAAGTAGCTTTTACTCTGATATGATCAAGATAACTTGAGAAATATGAAAATGAAAATGAAACCTATCGTGTCATATACCAAATGAAAGAGCGAAAAATTCTGAATAAGAAAGACTATTTCAAAGTGGTCAGTACGGCCAATATGTAAATTTATCTTTCAATACTCTCTGTTTTTGGTACAAAATAATTCGTTACAAGTCTAATTGTCAATGATACTTATCGAGTAATATACTATGTGAAAGAGGAAAAAATTCTGAATGAGACACACTTCAGGTCATGTCGAGCTGTGATAGTTTACTGCTGCTATAATGACCGAAGTACAAAAGTAGCTTTTACTCTGATATGATCAAGATAGCTTGAGAAATATCAAAATGAAAATGAAACCTATCGTGTCATATACCAAATGAAAGAGCGAAAAATTCTGAATAAGATAAACTATTTCAAAGTGGTCAGTACGGCCAATATGTAAATTTATCTTTCAATACTCTCTGTTTTTTGGTACAAAATAATTCGTTACAAGTCTAATTGTCAATGATACTTATCGAGTAATATACTATGTGAAAGAGGAAAAAATTCTGAATGAGACACACTTCAGGTCATGTCGAGCTGTGATATTTTACTGCTGCTATAATGACCGAAGTACAAAAGTAGCTTTTACTCTGATATGATCAAGATAACTTGAGAAATATGAAAATGAAAATGAAACCTATCGTGTCATATACCAAATGAAAGAGCGAAAAATTCTGAATAAGATAAACTATTTCAAAGTGGTCAGAACGGCATACCAAATGAAAGAGCGAAAAATTCTGAATAAGATATACTATTTCAAAGTGATCAGTACGGCCAATATGTAAATTTATCTTTCAATACTCTCTGTTTTTGGTACAAAATAATTCGATACAAGTCTAATTGTCAATGATACTTATCGAGTAATATACTATGTGAAAGAGGAAAAAATTCTGAATGAGACACACTTCAGGTCATGTCGAGCTGTGATATTTTACTGCTGCTATAATGACCGAAGTACAAAAGTAGCTTTTACTCTGATATGATCAAGATAACTTGAGAAATATGAAAATGAAAATGAAACCTATCGTGTCATATACCAAATGAAAGAGCGAAAAAATCTGAATAAGATAGACTATTTCAAAGTGGTCAGTACGGCCAATATGTAAATTTATCTTTCAATACTCTCTGTTTTTGGTACAAAATAATTCGTTACAAGTCTAATTGTCAATGATACTTATCGAGTAATATACTATGTGAAAGAGGAAAAAATTCTGAATGAGACACACTTCAGGTCATGTCGAGCTGTGATAGTTTACTGCTGCTATAATGACCGAAGTACAAAAGTAGCTTTTACTCTGATATGATCAAGATAACTTGAGAAATATGAAAATGAAAATGAAACCTATCGTGTCATATACCAAATGAAAGAGCGAAAAATTCTGAATAAGAAAGACTATTTCAAAGTGGTCAGTACGGCCAATATGTAAATTTATCTTTCAATACTCTCTGTTTTTGGTACAAAATAATTCGTTACAAGTCTAATTGTCAATGATACTTATCGAGTAATATACTATGTGAAAGAGGAAAAAATTCTGAATGAGACACACTTCAGGTCATGTCGAGCTGTGATATTTTACTGCTGCTATAATGACCGAAGTACAAAAGTAGCTTTTACTCTGATATGATCAAGATAACTTGAGAAATATGAAAATGAAAATGAAACCTATCGTGTCATATACCAAATGAAAGAGCGAAAAATTCTGAATAAGATAGACTATTTCAAAGTGGTCAGTACGGCCAATATGTAAATTTATCTTTCAATACTCTCTGTTTTTGGTACAAAATAATTCGTTACAAGTCTAATTGTCAATGATACTTATCGAGTAATATACTATGTGAAAGAGGAAAAAATTCTGAATGAGACACACTTCAGGTCATGTCGAGCTGTGATATTTTACTGCTGCTATAATGACCGAAGTACAAAAGTAGCTTTTACTCTGATATGATCAAGATAACTTGAGAAATATGAAAATGAAAATGAAACCTATCGTGTCATATACCAAATGAAAGAGCGAAAAATTCTGAATAAGATAAACTATTTCAAAGTGGTCAGAACGGCATACCAAATGAAAGAGCGAAAAATTCTGAATAAGATATACTATTTCAAAGTGATCAGTACGGCCAATATGTAAATTTATCTTTCAATACTCTCTGTTTTTGGTACAAAATAATTCGATACAAGTCTAATTGTCAATGATACTTATCGAGTAATATACTATGTGAAAGAGGAAAAAATTCTGAATGAGACACACTTCAGGTCATGTCGAGCTGTGATATTTTACTGCTGCTATAATGACCGAAGTACAAAAGTAGCTTTTACTCTGATATGATCAAGATAACTTGAGAAATATGAAAATGAAAATGAAACCTATCGTGTCATATACCAAATGAAAGAGCGAAAAATTCTGAATAAGATAGACTTTTTCAAAGTGGTCAGTACGGCCAATATGTAAATTTATCTTTCAATACTCTCTGTTTTTGGTACAAAATAATTCGTTACAAGTCTAATTGTCAATGATACTTATCGAGTAATATACTATGTGAAAGAGGAAAAAATTCTGAATGAGACACACTTCAGGTCATGTCGAGCTGTGATAGTTTACTGCTGCTATAATGACCGAAGTACAAAAGTAGCTTTTACTCTGATATGATCAAGATAACTTGAGAAATATGAAAATGAAAATGAAACCTATCGTGTCATATACCAAATGAAAGAGCGAAAAATTCTGAATAAGAAAGACTATTTCAAAGTGGTCAGTACGGCCAATATGTAAATTTATCTTTCAATACTCTCTGTTTTTGGTACAAAATAATTCGTTACAAGTCTAATTGTCAATGATACTTATCGAGTAATATACTATGTGAAAGAGGAAAAAATTCTGAATGAGACACACTTCAGGTCATGTCGAGCTGTGATATTTTACTGCTGCTATAATGACCGAAGTACAAAAGTAGCTTTTACTCTGATATGATCAAGATAGCTTGAGAAATATCAAAATGAAAATGAAACCTATCGTGTCATATACCAAATGAAAGAGCGAAAAAATCTGAATAAGATAGACTATTTCAAAGTGGTCAGTACGGCCAATATGTAAATTTATCTTTCAATACTCTCTGTTTTTGGTACAAAATAATTCGTTACAAGTCTAATTGTCAATGATACTTATCGAGTAATATACTATGTGAAAGAGGAAAAAATTCTGAATGAGACACACTTCAGGTCATGTCGAGCTGTGATAGTTTACTGCTGCTATAATGACCGAAGTACAAAAGTAGCTTTTACTCTGATATGATCAAGATAACTAGAGAAATATGAAAATGAAAATGAAACCTATCGTGTCATATACCAAATGAAAGAGCGAAAAATTCTGAATAAGAAAGACTATTTCAAAGTGGTCAGTACGGCCAATATGTAAATTTATCTTTCAATACTCTCTGTTTTTGGTACAAAATAATTCGTTACAAGTCTAATTGTCAATGATACTTATCGAGTAATATACTATGTGAAAGAGGAAAAAATTCTGAATGAGACACACTTCAGGTCATGTCGAGCTGTGATATTTTACTGCTGCTATAATGACCGAAGTACAAAAGTAGCTTTTACTCTGATATGATCAAGATAACTTGAGAAATATGAAAATGAAAATGAAACCTATCGTGTCATATACCAAATGAAAGAGCGAAAAATTCTGAATAAGATAGACTATTTCAAAGTGGTCAGTACGGCCAATATGTAAATTTATCTTTCAATACTCTCTGTTTTTGGTACAAAATAATTCGTTACAAGTCTAATTGTCAATGATACTTATCGAGTAATATACTATGTGAAAGAGGAAAAAATTCTGAATGAGACACACTTCAGGTCATGTCGAGCTGTGATATTTTACTGCTGCTATAATGACCGAAGTACAAAAGTAGCTTTTACTCTGATATGATCAAGATAACTTGAGAAATATGAAAATGAAAATGAAACCTATCGTGTCATATACCAAATGAAAGAGCGAAAAATTCTGAATAAGATAGACTATTTCAAAGTGGTCAGTACGGCCAATATGTAAATTTATCTTTCAATACTCTCTGTTTTTGGTACAAAATAATTCGTTACAAGTCTAATTGTCAATGATACTTATCGAGTAATATACTATGTGAAAGAGGAAAAAATTCTGAATGAGACACACTTCAGGTCATGTCGAGCTGTGATAGTTTACTGCTGCTATAATGACCGAAGTACAAAAGTAGCTTTTACTCTGATATGATCAAGATAACTAGAGAAATATGAAAATGAAAATGAAACCTATCGTGTCATATACCAAATGAAAGAGCGAAAAATTCTGAATAAGATAAACTATTTCAAAGTGGTCAGTACGGCCAATATGTAAATTTATCTTTCAATACTCTCTGTTTTTTGGTACAAAATAATTCGTTACAAGTCTAATTGTCAATGATACTTATCGAGTAATATACTATGTGAAAGAGGAAAAAATTCTGAATGAGACACACTTCAGGTCATGTCGAGCTGTGATATTTTACTGCTGCTATAATGACCGAAGTACAAAAGTAGCTTTTACTCTGATATGATCAAGATAACTTGAGAAATATGAAAATGAAAATGAAACCTATCGTGTCATATACCAAATGAAAGAGCGAAAAATTCTGAATAAGATAAACTATTTCAAAGTGGTCAGAACGGCATACCAAATGAAAGAGCGAAAAATTCTGAATAAGATATACTATTTCAAAGTGATCAGTACGGCCAATATGTAAATTTATCTTTCAATACTCTCTGTTTTTGGTACAAAATAATTCGATACAAGTCTAATTGTCAATGATACTTATCGAGTAATATACTATGTGAAAGAGGAAAAAATTCTGAATGAGACACACTTCAGGTCATGTCGAGCTGTGATATTTTACTGCTGCTATAATGACCGAAGTACAAAAGTAGCTTTTACTCTGATATGATCAAGATAACTTGAGAAATATGAAAATGAAAATGAAACCTATCGTGTCATATACCAAATGAAAGAGCGAAAAATTCTGAATAAGATAGACTATTTCAAAGTGGTCAGTACGGCCAATATGTAAATTTATCTTTCAATACTCTCTGTTTTTGGTACAAAATAATTCGTTACAAGTCTAATTGTCAATGATACTTATCGAGTAATATACTATGTGAAAGAGGAAAAAATTCTGAATGAGACACACTTCAGGTCATGTCGAGCTGTGATAGTTTACTGCTGCTATAATGACCGAAGTACAAAAGTAGCTTTTACTCTGATATGATCAAGATAACTAGAGAAATATGAAAATGAAAATGAAACCTATCGTGTCATATACCAAATGAAAGAGCGAAAAATTCTGAATAAGATAAACTATTTCAAAGTGGTCAGTACGGCCAATATGTAAATTTATCTTTCAATACTCTCTGTTTTTTGGTACAAAATAATTCGTTACAAGTCTAATTGTCAATGATACTTATCGAGTAATATACTATGTGAAAGAGGAAAAAATTCTGAATGAGACACACTTCAGGTCATGTCGAGCTGTGATATTTTACTGCTGCTATAATGACCGAAGTACAAAAGTAGCTTTTACTCTGATATGATCAAGATAACTTGAGAAATATGAAAATGAAAATGAAACCTATCGTGTCATATACCAAATGAAAGAGCGAAAAATTCTGAATAAGATAAACTATTTCAAAGTGGTCAGAACGGCATACCAAATGAAAGAGCGAAAAATTCTGAATAAGATATACTATTTCAAAGTGATCAGTACGGCCAATATGTAAATTTATCTTTCAATACTCTCTGTTTTTGGTACAAAATAATTCGATACAAGTCTAATTGTCAATGATACTTATCGAGTAATATACTATGTGAAAGAGGAAAAAATTCTGAATGAGACACACTTCAGGTCATGTCGAGCTGTGATATTTTACTGCTGCTATAATGACCGAAGTACAAAAGTAGCTTTTACTCTGATATGATCAAGATAACTTGAGAAATATGAAAATGAAAATGAAACCTATCGTGTCATATACCAAATGAAAGAGCGAAAAATTCTGAATAAGAAAGACTATTTCAAAGTGGTCAGTACGGCCAATATGTAAATTTATCTTTCAATACTCTCTGTTTTTGGTACAAAATAATTCGTTACAAGTCTAATTGTCAATGATACTTATCGAGTAATATACTATGTGAAAGAGGAAAAAATTCTGAATGAGACACACTTCAGGTCATGTCGAGCTGTGATATTTTACTGCTGCTATAATGACCGAAGTACAAAAGTAGCTTTTACTCTGATATGATCAAGATAACTTGAGAAATATGAAAATGAAAATGAAACCTATCGTGTCATATACCAAATGAAAGAGCGAAAAATTCTGAATAAGATAGACTATTTCAAAGTGGTCAGTACGGCCAATATGTAAATTTATCTTTCAATACTCTCTGTTTTTGGTACAAAATAATTCGTTACAAGTCTAATTGTCAATGATACTTATCGAGTAATATACTATGTGAAAGAGGAAAAAATTCTGAATGAGACACACTTCAGGTCATGTCGAGCTGTGATATTTTACTGCTGCTATAATGACCGAAGTACAAAAGTAGCTTTTACTCTGATATGATCAAGATAACTTGAGAAATATGAAAATGGAAATGAAACCTATCGTGTCATATACCAAATGAAAGAGCGAAAAATTCTGAATAAGATAAACTATTTAAAAGTGGTCAGTACGGCCAATATGTAAATTTATCTTTCAATACTCTCTGTTTTTGGTACAAAATAATTCGTTACAAGTCTAATTGTCAATGATACTTATCGAGTAATATACTATGTGAAAGAGGAAAAAATTCTGAATGAGACACACTTCAGGTCATGTCGAGCTGTAATATTTTCCTGCTGCTATAATGACCGAAGTACAAAAGTAGCTTTTACTCTGATATGATCAAGATAACTAGAGAAATATGAAAATGAAAATGAAACCTATCGTGTCATATACCAAATGAAAGAGCGAAAAATTCTGAATAAGATATACTATTTCAAATTGATCAGTACGGCCAATATGTAAATTTATCTTTCAATACTCTCTGTTTTTGGTACAAAATAATTCGATACAAGTCTAATTGTCAATGATACTTATCGAGTAATATACTATGTGAAAGAGGAAAAAATTCTGAATGAGACACACTTCAGGTCATGTCGAGCTGTGATATTTTACTGCTGCTATAATGACCGAAGTACAAAAGTAGCTTTTACTCTGATATGATCAAGATAACTTGAGAAATATGAAAATGAAAATGAAACCTATCGTGTCATATACCAAATGAAAGAGCGAAAAATTCTGAATAAGATAGACTATTTCAAAGTGGTCAGTACGGCCAATATGTAAATTTATCTTTCAATATTCTCTGTTTTTGGTACAAAATAATTCGTTACAAGTCTAATTGTCAATGATACTTATCGAGTAATATACTATGTGAAAGAGGAAAATATTCTGAATGAGACACACTTCAGGTCATGTCGAGCTGTGATATTTTACTGCTGCTATAATGACCGAAGTACAAAAGTAGCTTTTACTCTGATATGATCAAGATAACTTGAGAAATATGAAAATGAAAATGAAACCTATCGTGTCATATACCAAATGAAAGAGCGAAAAATTCTGAATAAGAAAGACTATTTCAAAGTGGTCAGTACGGCCAATATGTAAATTTATCTTTCAATACTCTCTGTTTTTGGTACAAAATAATTCGTTACAAGTCTAATTGTCAATGATACTTATCGAGTAATATACTATGTGAAAGAGGAAAAAATTCTGAATGAGACACACTTCAGGTCATGTCGAGCTGTGATATTTTACTGCTGCTATAATGACCGAAGTACAAAAGTAGCTTTTACTCTGATATGATCAAGATAACTTGAGAAATATGAAAATGAAAATGAAACCTATCGTGTCATATACCAAATGAAAGAGCGAAAAATTCTGAATAAGATAGACTATTTCAAAGTGGTCAGTACGGCCAATATGTAAATTTATCTTTCAATACTCTCTGTTTTTGGTACAAAATAATTCGTTACAAGTCTAATTGTCAATGATACTTATCGAGTAATATACTATGTGAAAGAGGAAAAAATTCTGAATGAGACACACTTCAGGTCATGTCGAGCTGTGATATTTTACTGCTGCTATAATGACCGAAGTACAAAAGTAGCTTTTACTCTGATATGATCAAGATAACTTGAGAAATATGAAAATGGAAATGAAACCTATCGTGTCATATACCAAATGAAAGAGCGAAAAATTCTGAATAAGATAAACTATTTAAAAGTGGTCAGTACGGCCAATATGTAAATTTATCTTTCAATACTCTCTGTTTTTGGTACAAAATAATTCGTTACAAGTCTAATTGTCAATGATACTTATCGAGTAATATACTATGTGAAAGAGGAAAAAATTCTGAATGAGACACACTTCAGGTCATGTCGAGCTGTAATATTTTCCTGCTGCTATAATGACCGAAGTACAAAAGTAGCTTTTACTCTGATATGATCAAGATAACTAGAGAAATATGAAAATGAAAATGAAACCTATCGTGTCATATACCAAATGAAAGAGCGAAAAATTCTGAATAAGATATACTATTTCAAATTGATCAGTACGGCCAATATGTAAATTTATCTTTCAATACTCTCTGTTTTTGGTACAAAATAATTCGATACAAGTCTAATTGTCAATGATACTTATCGAGTAATATACTATGTGAAAGAGGAAAAAATTCTGAATGAGACACACTTCAGGTCATGTCGAGCTGTGATATTTTACTGCTGCTATAATGACCGAAGTACAAAAGTAGCTTTTACTCTGATATGATCAAGATAACTTGAGAAATATGAAAATGAAAATGAAACCTATCGTGTCATATACCAAATGAAAGAGCGAAAAATTCTGAATAAGATAGACTATTTCAAAGTGGTCAGTACGGCCAATATGTAAATTTATCTTTCAATATTCTCTGTTTTTGGTACAAAATAATTCGTTACAAGTCTAATTGTCAATGATACTTATCGAGTAATATACTATGTGAAAGAGGAAAATATTCTGAATGAGACACACTTCAGGTCATGTCGAGCTGTGATATTTTACTGCTGCTATAATGACCGAAGTACAAAAGTAGCTTTTACTCTGATATGATCAAGATAACTTGAGAAATATGAAAATGAAAATGAAACCTATCGTGTCATATACCAAATGAAAGAGCGAAAAATTCTGAATAAGATAAACTATTTAAAAGTGGTCAGTACGGCCAATATGTAAATTTATCTTTCAATACTCTCTGTTTTTGGTACAAAATAATTCGTTACAAGTCTAATTGTCAATGATACTTATCGAGTAATATACTATGTGAAAGAGGAAAATATTCTGAATGAGACACACTTCAGGTCATGTCGAGCTGTGATATTTTACTGCTGCTATAATGACCGAAGTACAAAAGTAGCTTTTACTCTGATATGATCAAGATAACTTGAGAAATATGAAAATGAAAATGAAACCTATCGTGTCATATACCAAATGAAAGAGCGAAAAATTCTGAATAAGATAAACTATTTCAAAGTGGTCAGTACGGCCAATATGTAAATTTATCTTTCAAAACTCTCTGTTTTTGGTACAAAATAATTCGTTACAAGTCTAATTGTCAATGATACTTATCGAGTAATATACTATGTGAAAGAGGAAAAAATTCTGAATGAGACACACTTCAGGTCATGTCGAGCTGTAATATTTTCCTGCTGCTATAATGACCGAAGTACAAAAGTAGCTTTTACTCTGATATGATCAAGATAACTTGAGAAATATGAAAATGAAAATGAAACCTATCGTGTCATATACCAAATGAAAGAGCGAAAAATTCTGAATAAGATAGACTATTTCAAAGTGGTCAGTACGGCCAATATGTAAATTTATCTTTCAATACTCTTTGTTTTTTGGTACAAAATAATTCGTTACAAGTCTAATTGTCAATGATACTTATCGAGTAATATACTATGTGAAAGAAGAAAAAATTCTGAATGAGACACACTTCAGGTCATGTCGAGCTGTGATATTTTACTGCTGCTATAATGACCGAAGTACAAAAGTAGCTTTTACTCTGATATGATCAAGATAACTTGAGAAATATGAAAATGAAAATGAAACCTATCGTGTCATATACCAAATGAAAGAGCGAAAAATTCTGAATAAGATAAACTATTTAAAAGTGGTCAGTACGGCCAATATGTAAATTTATCTTTCAATACTCTCTGTTTTTGGTACAAAATAATTCGTTACAAGTCTAATTGTCAATGATACTTATCGAGTAATATACTATGTGAAAGAGGAAAATATTCTGAATGAGACACACTTCAGGTCATGTCGAGCTGTGATATTTTACTGCTGCTATAATGACCGAAGTACAAAAGTAGCTTTTACTCTGATATGATCAAGATAACTTGAGAAATATGAAAATGAAAATGAAACCTATCGTGTCATATACCAAATGAAAGAGCGAAAAATTCTGAATAAGATAGACTATTTCAAAGTGGTCAGTACGGCCAATATGTAAATTTATCTTTCAATATTCTCTGTTTTTGGTACAAAATAATTCGTTACAAGTCTAATTGTCAATGATACTTATCGAGTAATATACTATGTGAAAGAGGAAAATATTCTGAATGAGACACACTTCAGGTCATGTCGAGCTGTAATATTTTCCTGCTGCTATAATGACCGAAGTACAAAAGTAGCTTTTACTCTGATATGATCAATATAACTAGAGAAATATGAAAATGAAAATGAAACCTATCGTGTCATATACCAAATGAAAGAGCGAAAAATTCTGAATAAGATATACTATTTCAAAGTGATCAGTACGGCCAATATGTAAATTTATCTTTCAATACTCTCTGTTTTTGGTACAAAATAATTCGATACAAGTCTAATTGTCAATGATACTTATCGAGTAATATACTATGTGAAAGAGGAAAATATTCTGAATGAGACACACTTCAGGTCATGTCGAGCTGTGATATTTTACTGCTGCTATAATGACCGAAGTACAAAAGTAGCTTTTACTCTGATATGATCAAGATAACTTGAGAAATATGAAAATGAAAATGAAACCTATCGTGTCATATACCAAATGAAAGAGCGAAAAATTCTGAATAAGATAAACTATTTAAAAGTGGTCAGTACGGCCAATATGTAAATTTATCTTTCAATACTCTCTGTTTTTGGTACAAAATAATTCGTTACAAGTCTAATTGTCAATGATACTTATCGAGTAATATACTATGTGAAAGAGGAAACAATTCTGAATGAGACACACTTCAGGTCATGTCGAGCTGTAATATTTTCCTGCTGCTATAATGACCGAAGTACAAAAGTAGCTTTTACTCTGATATGATCAAGATAACTAGAGAAATATGAAAATGAAAATGAAACCTATCGTGTCATATACCAAATGAAAGAGCGAAAAATTCTGAATAAGATATACTATTTCAAAGTGATCAGTACGGCCAATATGTAAATTTATCTTTCAATACTCTCTGTTTTTGGTACAAAATAATTCGATACAAGTCTAATTGTCAATGATACTTATCGAGTAATATACTATGTGAAAGAGGAAAAATTTCTGAATGAGACACACTTCAGGTCATGTCGAGCTGTGATATTTTACTGCTGCTATAATTACCGAAGTACAAAAGTAGCTTTTACTCTGATATGATCAAGATAACTAGAGAAATATGAAAATGAAAATGAAACCTATCGTGTCATATACCAAATGAAAGAGCGAAAAATTCTGAATAAGATAAACTATTTCAAAGTGGTCAGTACGGCCAATATGTAAATTTATCTTTCAAAACTCTCTGTTTTTGGTACAAAATAATTCGTTACAAGTCTAATTGTCAATGATACTTATCGAGTAATATACTATGTGAAAGAGGAAAAAATTCTGAATGAGACACACTTCAGGTCATGTCGAGCTGTGATATTTTACTGCTGCTATAATGACCGAAGTACAAAAGTAGCTTTTACTCTGATATGATCAAGATAACTAGAGAAATATGAAAATGAAAATGAAACCTATCGTGTCATATACCAAATGAAAGAGCGAAAAATTCTGAATAAGATATACTATTTCAAAGTGATCAGTACGGCCAATATGTAAATTTATCTTTCAATACTCTCTGTTTTTGGTACAAAATAATTCGATACAAGTCTAATTGTCAATGATACTTATCGAGTAATATACTATGTGAAAGAGGAAAAAATTCTGAATGAGACACACTTCAGGTCATGTCGAGCTGTGATATTTTACTGCTGCTATAATGACCGAAGTACAAAAGTAGCTTTTACTCTGATATGATCAAGATAACTAGAGAAATATGAAAATGAAAATGAAACCTATCGTGTCATATACCAAATGAAAGAGCGAAAAATTCTGAATAAGATAAACTATTTCAAAGTGGTCAGTACGGCCAATATGTAAATTTATCTTTCAAAACTCTCTTTTTTTGGTACAAAATAATTCGTTACAAGTCTAATTGTCAATGATACTTATCGAGTAATATACTATGTGAAAGAGGAAAAAATTCTGAATGAGACACACTTCAGGTCATGTCGAGCTGTGATATTTTACTGCTGCTATAATGACCGAAGTACAAAAGTAGCTTTTACTCTGATATGATCAAGATAACTTGAGAAATATGAAAATGAAAATGAAACCAATCGTGTCATATACCAAATGAAAGAGCGAAAAATTCTGAATAAGATAGACTATTTCAAAGTGGTCAGTACGGCCAATATGTAAATTTATCTTTCAATACTCTCTGTTTTTGGTACAAAATAATTCGTTACAAGTCTAATTGTCAATGATACTTATCGAGTAATATACTATGTGAAAGAGGAAAAAATTCTGAATGAGACACACTTCAGGTCATGTCGAGCTGTGATATTTTACTGCTGCTATAATGACCGAAGTACAAAAGTAGCTTTTACTCTGATATGATCAAGATAACTTGAGAAATATGAAAATGAAAATGAAACCAATCGTGTCATATACCAAATGAAAGAGCGAAAAATTCTGAATAAGATAAACTATTTCAAAGTGGTCAGTACGGCCAATATGTAAATTTATCTTTCAATACTCTCTGTTTTTGGTACAAAATAATTCGTTACAAGTCTAATTGTCAATGATACTTATCGAGTAATATACTATGTGAAAGAGGAAAAAATTCTGAATGAGACACACTTCAGGTCATGTCGAGCTGTGATATTTTACTGCTGCTATAATGACCGAAGTACAAAAGTAGCTTTTACTCTGATATGATCAAGATAACTTGAGAAATATGAAAATGAAAATGAAACCTATCGTGTCATATACCAAATGAAAGAGCGAAAAATTCTGAATAAGATTGACTATTTCAAAGTGGTCAGTACGGCCAATATGTAAATTTATCTTTCAATACTCTCTGTTTTTGGTACAAAATATTTCGATACAAGTCTAATTGTCAATGATACTTATCGAGTAATATACTATGTGAAAGAGGAAAAAATTCTGAATGAGACACACTTCAGGTCATGTCGAGCTGTGATATTTTACTGCTGCTATAATTACCGAAGTACAAAAGTAGCTTTTACTCTGATATGATCAAGATAACTAGAGAAATATGAAAATGAAAATGAAACCTATCGTGTCATATACCAAATGAAAGAGCGAAAAATTCTGAATAAGATAAACTATTTCAAAGTGGTCAGTACGGCCAATATGTAAATTTATCTTTCAAAACTCTCTGTTTTTGGTACAAAATAATTCGTTACAAGTCTAATTGTCAATGATACTTATCGAGTAATATACTATGTGAAAGAGGAAAAAATTCTGAATGAGACACACTTCAGGTCATGTCGAGCTGTGATATTTTACTGCTGCTATAATGACCGAAGTACAAAAGTAGCTTTTACTCTGATATGATCAAGATAACTAGAGAAATATGAAAATGAAAATGAAACCTATCGTGTCATATACCAAATGAAAGAGCGAAAAATTCTGAATAAGATATACTATTTCAAAGTGATCAGTACGGCCAATATGTAAATTTATCTTTCAATACTCTCTGTTTTTGGTACAAAATAATTCGATACAAGTCTAATTGTCAATGATACTTATCGAGTAATATACTATGTGAAAGAGGAAAAAATTCTGAATGAGACACACTTCAGGTCATGTCGAGCTGTGATATTTTACTGCTGCTATAATGACCGAAGTACAAAAGTAGCTTTTACTCTGATATGATCAAGATAACTAGAGAAATATGAAAATGAAAATGAAACCTATCGTGTCATATACCAAATGAAAGAGCGAAAAATTCTGAATAAGATAAACTATTTCAAAGTGGTCAGTACGGCCAATATGTAAATTTATCTTTCAAAACTCTCTGTTTTTGGTACAAAATAATTCGTTACAAGTCTAATTGTCAATGATACTTATCGAGTAATATACTATGTGAAAGAGGAAAAAATTCTGAATGAGACACACTTCAGGTCATGTCGAGCTGTGATATTTTACTGCTGCTATAATGACCGAAGTACAAAAGTAGCTTTTACTCTGATATGATCAAGATAACTTGAGAAATATGAAAATGAAAATGAAACCAATCGTGTCATATACCAAATGAAAGAGCGAAAAATTCTGAATAAGATAGACTATTTCAAAGTGGTCAGTACGGCCAATATGTAAATTTATCTTTCAATACTCTCTGTTTTTGGTACAAAATAATTCGTTACAAGTCTAATTGTCAATGATACTTATCGAGTAATATACTATGTGAAAGAGGAAAAAATTCTGAATGAGACACACTTCAGGTCATGTCGAGCTGTGATATTTTACTGCTGCTATAATGACCGAAGTACAAAAGTAGCTTTTACTCTGATATGATCAAGATAACTTGAGAAATATGAAAATGAAAATGAAACCAATCGTGTCATATACCAAATGAAAGAGCGAAAAATTCTGAATAAGATAAACTATTTCAAAGTGGTCAGTACGGCCAATATGTAAATTTATCTTTCAATACTCTCTGTTTTTGGTACAAAATAATTCGTTACAAGTCTAATTGTCAATGATACTTATCGAGTAATATACTATGTGAAAGAGGAAAAAATTCTGAATGAGACACACTTCAGGTCATGTCGAGCTGTGATATTTTACTGCTGCTATAATGACCGAAGTACAAAAGTAGCTTTTACTCTGATATGATCAAGATAACTTGAGAAATATGAAAATGAAAATGAAACCTATCGTGTCATATACCAAATGAAAGAGCGAAAAATTCTGAATAAGATTGACTATTTCAAAGTGGTCAGTACGGCCAATATGTAAATTTATCTTTCAATACTCTCTGTTTTTGGTACAAAATAATTCGTTACAAGTCTAATTGTCAATGATACTTATCGAGTAATATACTATGTGAAAGAGGCAAAAATTCTGAATGAGACACACTTCAGGTCATGTCGAGCTGTGATATTTTACTGCTGCTATAATGACCGAAGTACAAAAGTAGCTTTTACTCTGATATGATCAAGATAACTTGAGAAATATGAAAATGAAAATGAAACCTATCGTGTCATATACCAAATGAAAGAGCGAAAAAATCTGAATAAGATAGACTATTTCAAAGTGGTCAGTACGGCCAATATGTAAATTTATCTTTCAATACTCTCTGTTTTTGGTACAAAATAATTCGTTACAAGTCTAATTGTCAATGATACTTATCGAGTAATATATTATGTGAAAGAGGAAAAATTCTGAATGAGACACACTTCAGGCCATGTCGAGCTGTGATATTTTACTGCTGCTATAATGACCGAAGTACAAAAGTAGCTTTTACTCTGATATGATCAAGATAACTTGAGAAATATGAAAATGAAAATGAAACCTATGGTATCATATACCAAATGAAAGAGCGAAAAATTCTGAATAAGATAAACTATTTCAAAGTGGTCAGTACGGCCAATATGTAAATTTATCTTTCAATACTCTCTGTTTTTGGTACAAAATAATTCGTTACAAGTCTAATTGTCAATGATACTTATCGAGTAATATACTATGTGAAAGAGGAAAAAATTCTGAATGAGACACACTTCAGGCCATGTCGAGCTGTGATATTTTACTGCTGCTATAATGACCGAAGTACAAAAGTAGCTTTTACTCTGATATGATCAAGATAACTTGAGAAATATGAAAATGAAAATGAAACCTATCGTGTCACATACCAAATGAAAGAGCGAAAAATTCTGAATAAGATATACTATTTCAAAGTGATCAGTACGGCCAATATGTAAATTTATCTTTCAATACTCTCTGTTTTTGGTACAAAATAATTCGTTACAAGTCTAATTGTCAATGATACTTATCGAATAATATACTATGTGAAAGAGGAAAAAATTCTGAATGAGACACACTTCAGGTCATGTCGAGCTGTGATATTTTACTGCTGCTATAATGACCGAAGTACAAAAGTAGCTTTTACTCTGATATGATCAAGATAACTTGAGAAATATGAAAATGAAAATGAAACCTATCGTGTCACATACCAAATGAAAGAGCGAAAAATTCTGAATAAGATAGACTATTTCAAAGTGGTCAGTACGGCCAATATGTAAATTTATCTTTCAATACTCTCTGTTTTTGGTACAAAATAATTCGTTACAAGTCTAATTGTCAATGATACTTATCGAGTAATATACTATGTGAAAGAGGAAAAAATTCTGAATGAGACACACTTCAGGTCATGTCGAGCTGTGATATTTTCCTGCTGCTATAATGACCGAAGTACAAAAGTAGCTTTTACTCTGATATGATCAAGATAACTTGAGAAATATGAAAATGAAAATGAAACCTATCGTGTCATATACCAAATGAAAGAGCGAAAAATTCTGAATAAGATAGACTATTTCAAAGTGGTCAGTACGGCCAATATGTAAATTTATCTTTCAATACTCTCTGTTTTTGGTACAAAATAATTCGTTACAAGTCTAATTGTCAATGATACTTATCGAGTAATTTACTATGTGAAAGAGGAAAAAATTCTGAATGAGACACACTTCAGGTCATGTCGAGCTGTGATATTTTACTGCTGCTATAATGACCGAAGTACAAAAGTAGCTTTTACTCTGATATGATCAAGATAACTTGAGAAATATGAAAATGAAAATGAAACCTATCGTGTCACATACCAAATGAAAGAGCGAAAAATTCTGAATAAGATAGACTATTTCAAAGTGGTCAGTACGGCCAATATGTAAATTTATCTTTCAATACTCTCTGTTTTTGGTACAAAATAATTCGTTACAAGTCTAATTGTCAATGATACTTATCGAGTAATAAACTATGTGAAAGAGGAAAAAATTCTGAATGAGACACACTTCAGGTCATGTCGAGCTGTGATATTTTACTGCTGCTATAATGACCGAAGTACAAAAGTAGCTTTTACTCTGATATGATCAAGATAACTTGAGAAATATGAAAATGAAAATGAAACCTATCGTGTCACATACCAAATGAAAGAGCGAAAAATTCTGAATAAGATAGACTATTTCAAAGTGGTCAGTACGGCCAATATGTAAATTTATCTTTCAATACTCTCTGTTTTTGGTACAAAATAATTCGTTACAAGTCTAATTGTCAATGATACTTATCGAGTAATATACTATGTGAAAGAGGAAAAAATTCTGAATGAGACACACTTCAGGTCATGTCGAGCTGTGATATTTTACTGCTGCTATAATGACCGAAGTACAAAAGTAGCTTTTACTCTGATATGATCAAGATAACTTGAGAAATATGAAAATGAAAATGAAACCTATCGTGTCACATACCAAATGAAAGAGCGAAAAATTCTGAATAAGATAGACTATTTCAAAGTGGTCAGTACGGCCAATATGTAAATTTATCTTTCAATACTCTCTGTTTTTGGTACAAAATAATTCGTTACAAGTCTAATTGTCAATGATACTTATCGAGTAATATACTATGTGAAAGAGGAAAAAATTCTGAATGAGACACACTTCAGGTCATGTCGAGCTGTAATATTTTCCTGCTGCTATAATGACCGAAGTACAAAAGTAGCTTTTACTCTGATATGATCAAGATAACTTGAGAAATATGAAAATGAAAATGAAACCTATCGTGTCATATACCAAATGAAAGAGCGAAAAATTCTGAATAAGATAGACTATTTCAAAGTGGTCAGTACGGCCAATATGTAAATTTATCTTTCAATACTCTCTGTTTTTGGTACAAAATAATTCGTTACAAGTCTAATTGTCAATGATACTTATCGAGTAATATACTATGTGAAAGAAGAAAAAATTCTGAATGAGACACACTTCAGGTCATGTCGAGCTGTGATATTTTACTGCTGCTATAATGACCGAAGTACAAAAGTAGCTTTTACTCTGATATGATCAAGATAACTTGAGAAATATGAAAATGAAAATGAAACCTATCGTGTCATATACCAAATGAAAGAGCGAAAAATTCTGAATAAGATAAACTATTTCAAAGTGGTCAGTACGGCCAATATGTAAATTTATCTTTCAATACTCTCTGTTTTTGGTACAAAATAATTCGTTACAAGTCTAATTGTCAATGATACTTATCGAGTAATATACTATGTGAAAGAAGAAAAAATTCTGAATGAGACACACTTCAGGTCATGTCGAGCTGTGATATTTTACTGCTGCTATAATGACCGAAGTACAAAAGTAGCTTTTACTCTGATATGATCAAGATAACTTGAGAAATATGAAAATGAAAATGAAACCTATCGTGTCATATACCAAATGAAAGAGCGAAAAATTCTGAATAAGATAAACTATTTCAAAGTGGTCAGTACGGCCAATATGTAAATTTATCTTTCAATACTCTCTGTTTTTGGTACAAAATAATTCGTTACAAGTCTAATTGTCAATTATACTTATCGAGAAATATACTATGTGAAAGAGGAAAAAATTCTGAATGAGACACACTTCAGGTCATGTCGAGCTGTGATATTTTACTGCTGCTATAATGACCGAAGTACAAAAGTAGCTTTTACTCTGATATGATCAAGATAACTAGAGAAATATGAAAATGAAAATGAAACCTTTCGTGTCACATACCAAATGAAAGAGCGAAAAATTCTGAATAAGATAGACTATTTCAAAGTGGTCAGTACGGCCAATATGTAAATTTATCTTTCAATACTCTCTGTTTTTGGTACAAAATAATTCGTTACAAGTCTAATTGTCAATGATACTTATCGAGTAATATACTATGTGAAAGAAGAAAAAATTCTGAATGAGACACACTTCAGGTCATGTCGAGCTGTAATATTTTCCTGCTGCTATAATGACCGAAGTACAAAAGTAGCTTTTACTCTGATATGATCAAGATAACTTGAGAAATATGAAAATGAAAATGAAACCTATCGTGTCATATACCAAATGAAAGAGCGAAAAATTCTGAATAAGATAAACTATTTCAAAGTGGTCAGAACGGCATACCAAATGAAAGAGCGAAAAATTCTGAATAAGATATACTATTTCAAAGTGATCAGTACGGCCAATATGTAAATTTATCTTTCAATACTCTCTGTTTTTGGTACAAAATAATTCGTTACAAGTCTAATTGTCAATGATACTTATCGAATAATATACTATGTGAAAGAGGAAAAAATTCTGAATGAGACACACTTCAGGTCATGTCGAGCTGTGATATTTTACTGCTGCTATAATGACCGAAGTACAAAAGTAGCTTTTACTCTGATATGATCAAGATAACTTGAGAAATATGAAAATGAAAATGAAACCTATCGTGTCACATACCAAATGAAAGAGCGAAAAATTCTGAATAAGATAGACTATTTCAAAGTGGTCAGTACGGCCAATATGTAAATTTATCTTTCAATACTCTCTGTTTTTGGTACAAAATAATTCGTTACAAGTCTAATTGTCAATGATACTTATCGAGTAATATACTATGTGAAAGAGGAAAAAATTCTGAATGAGACACACTTCAGGTCATGTCGAGCTGTGATATTTTCCTGCTGCTATAATGACCGAAGTACAAAAGTAGCTTTTACTCTGATATGATCAAGATAACTTGAGAAATATGAAAATGAAAATGAAACCTATCGTGTCATATACCAAATGAAAGAGCGAAAAATTCTGAATAAGATAGACTATTTCAAAGTGGTCAGTACGGCCAATATGTAAATTTATCTTTCAATACTCTCTGTTTTTGGTACAAAATAATTCGTTACAAGTCTAATTGTCAATGATACTTATCGAGTAATTTACTATGTGAAAGAGGAAAAAATTCTGAATGAGACACACTTCAGGTCATGTCGAGCTGTGATATTTTACTGCTGCTATAATGACCGAAGTACAAAAGTAGCTTTTACTCTGATATGATCAAGATAACTTGAGAAATATGAAAATGAAAATGAAACCTATCGTGTCACATACCAAATGAAAGAGCGAAAAATTCTGAATAAGATAGACTATTTCAAAGTGGTCAGTACGGCCAATATGTAAATTTATCTTTCAATACTCTCTGTTTTTGGTACAAAATAATTCGTTACAAGTCTAATTGTCAATGATACTTATCGAGTAATAAACTATGTGAAAGAGGAAAAAATTCTGAATGAGACACACTTCAGGTCATGTCGAGCTGTGATATTTTACTGCTGCTATAATGACCGAAGTACAAAAGTAGCTTTTACTCTGATATGATCAAGATAACTTGAGAAATATGAAAATGAAAATGAAACCTATCGTGTCACATACCAAATGAAAGAGCGAAAAATTCTGAATAAGATAGACTATTTCAAAGTGGTCAGTACGGCCAATATGTAAATTTATCTTTCAATACTCTCTGTTTTTGGTACAAAATAATTCGTTACAAGTCTAATTGTCAATGATACTTATCGAGTAATATACTATGTGAAAGAGGAAAAAATTCTGAATGAGACACACTTCAGGTCATGTCGAGCTGTGATATTTTACTGCTGCTATAATGACCGAAGTACAAAAGTAGCTTTTACTCTGATATGATCAAGATAACTTGAGAAATATGAAAATGAAAATGAAACCTATCGTGTCACATACCAAATGAAAGAGCGAAAAATTCTGAATAAGATAGACTATTTCAAAGTGGTCAGTACGGCCAATATGTAAATTTATCTTTCAATACTCTCTGTTTTTGGTACAAAATAATTCGTTACAAGTCTAATTGTCAATGATACTTATCGAGTAATATACTATGTGAAAGAGGAAAAAATTCTGAATGAGACACACTTCAGGTCATGTCGAGCTGTAATATTTTCCTGCTGCTATAATGACCGAAGTACAAAAGTAGCTTTTACTCTGATATGATCAAGATAACTTGAGAAATATGAAAATGAAAATGAAACCTATCGTGTCATATACCAAATGAAAGAGCGAAAAATTCTGAATAAGATAGACTATTTCAAAGTGGTCAGTACGGCCAATATGTAAATTTATCTTTCAATACTCTCTGTTTTTGGTACAAAATAATTCGTTACAAGTCTAATTGTCAATGATACTTATCGAGTAATATACTATGTGAAAGAAGAAAAAATTCTGAATGAGACACACTTCAGGTCATGTCGAGCTGTGATATTTTACTGCTGCTATAATGACCGAAGTACAAAAGTAGCTTTTACTCTGATATGATCAAGATAACTTGAGAAATATGAAAATGAAAATGAAACCTATCGTGTCATATACCAAATGAAAGAGCGAAAAATTCTGAATAAGATAAACTATTTCAAAGTGGTCAGTACGGCCAATATGTAAATTTATCTTTCAATACTCTCTGTTTTTGGTACAAAATAATTCGTTACAAGTCTAATTGTCAATGATACTTATCGAGTAATATACTATGTGAAAGAAGAAAAAATTCTGAATGAGACACACTTCAGGTCATGTCGAGCTGTGATATTTTACTGCTGCTATAATGACCGAAGTACAAAAGTAGCTTTTACTCTGATATGATCAAGATAACTTGAGAAATATGAAAATGAAAATGAAACCTATCGTGTCATATACCAAATGAAAGAGCGAAAAATTCTGAATAAGATAAACTATTTCAAAGTGGTCAGTACGGCCAATATGTAAATTTATCTTTCAATACTCTCTGTTTTTGGTACAAAATAATTCGTTACAAGTCTAATTGTCAATTATACTTATCGAGAAATATACTATGTGAAAGAGGAAAAAATTCTGAATGAGACACACTTCAGGTCATGTCGAGCTGTGATATTTTACTGCTGCTATAATGACCGAAGTACAAAAGTAGCTTTTACTCTGATATGATCAAGATAACTAGAGAAATATGAAAATGAAAATGAAACCTTTCGTGTCACATACCAAATGAAAGAGCGAAAAATTCTGAATAAGATAGACTATTTCAAAGTGGTCAGTACGGCCAATATGTAAATTTATCTTTCAATACTCTCTGTTTTTGGTACAAAATAATTCGTTACAAGTCTAATTGTCAATGATACTTATCGAGTAATATACTATGTGAAAGAAGAAAAAATTCTGAATGAGACACACTTCAGGTCATGTCGAGCTGTAATATTTTCCTGCTGCTATAATGACCGAAGTACAAAAGTAGCTTTTACTCTGATATGATCAAGATAACTTGAGAAATATGAAAATGAAAATGAAACCTATCGTGTCATATACCAAATGAAAGAGCGAAAAATTCTGAATAAGATAGACTATTTCAGTGGTCAGTACGGCAAATATGTAAATTTATCTTTCAATACTCTCTGTTTTTGGTTCAAAATAATTCGTTACAAGTCTAATTGTCAATTATACTTATCGAGAAATATACTATGTGAAAGAGGAAAAAATTCTGAATGAGACACACTTCAGGTCATGTCGAGCTGTGATATTTTACTGCTGCTATAATGACCGAAGTACAAAAGTAGCTTTTACTCTGATATGATCAAGATAACTTGAGAAATATGAAAATGAAAATGAAACCTATCGTGTCACATACCAAATGAAAGAGCGAAAAATTCTGAATAAGATAGACTATTTCAAAGTGGTCAGTACGGCCAATATGTAAATTTATCTTTCAATACTCTCTGTTTTTGGTACAAAATAATTCGTTACAAGTCTAATTGTCAATGATACTTATCGAGTAATATACTATGTGAAAGAAGAAAAAATTCTGAATGAGACACACTTCAGGTCATGTCGAGCTGTGATATTTTACTGCTGCTATAATGACCGAAGTACAAAAGTAGCTTTTACTCTGATATGATCAAGATAACTTGAGAAATATGAAAATGAAAATGAAACCTATCGTGTCATATACCAAATGAAAGAGCGAAAAATTCTGAATAAGATAAACTATTTCAAAGTGGTCAGTACGGCCAATATGTAAATTTATCTTTCAATACTCTCTGTTTTTGGTACAAAATAATTCGTTACAAGTCTAATTGTCAATTATACTTATCGAGAAATATACTATGTGAAAGAGGAAAAAATTCTGAATGAGACACACTTCAGGTCATGTCGAGCTGTGATATTTTACTGCTGCTATAATGACCGAAGTACAAAAGTAGCTTTTACTCTGATATGATCAAGATAACTAGAGAAATATGAAAATGAAAATGAAACCTTTCGTGTCACATACCAAATGAAAGAGCGAAAAATTCTGAATAAGATAGACTATTTCAAAGTGGTCAGTACGGCCAATATGTAAATTTATCTTTCAATACTCTCTGTTTTTGGTACAAAATAATTCGTTACAAGTCTAATTGTCAATGATACTTATCGAGTAATATACTATGTGAAAGAGGAAAAAATTCTGAATGAGACACACGTCAGGTCATGTCGAGCTGTGATATTTTACTGCTGCTATAATGACCGAAGTACAAAAGTAGCTTTTACTCTGATATGATCAAGATAACTTGAGAAATATGAAAATGAAAATGAAACCTTTCGTGTCACATACCAAATGAAAGAGCGAAAAATTCTGAATAAGATAGACTATTTCAAAGTGGTCAGTACGGCCAATATGTAAATTTATCTTTCAATACTCTCTGTTTTTGGTACAAAATAATTCGTTACAAGTCTAATTGTCAATGATACTTATCGAGTAATATACTATGTGAAAGAGGAAAAAATTCTGAATGAGACACACTTCAGGTCATGTCGAGCTGTGATATTTTACTGCTGCTATAATGACCGAAGTACAAAAGTAGCTTTTACTCTGATATGATCAAGATAACTTGAGAAATATGAAAATGAAAATGAAACCTATCGTGTCACATACCAAATGAAAGAGCGAAAAATTCTGAATAAGATAGACTATTTCAAAGTGGTCAGTACGGCCAATATGTAAATTTATCTTTCAATACTCTCTGTTTTTGGTACAAAATAATTCGTTACAAGTCTAATTGTCAATGATACTTATCGAGTAATATACTATGTGAAAGAAGAAAAAATTCTGAATGAGACACACTTCAGGTCATGTCGAGCTGTGATATTTTACTGCTGCTATAATGACCGAAGTACAAAAGTAGCTTTTACTCTGATATGATCAAGATAACTTGAGAAATATGAAAATGAAAATGAAACCTATCGTGTCATATACCAAATGAAAGAGCGAAAAATTCTGAATAAGATAGACTATTTCAAAGTGGTCAGTACGGCCAATATGTAAATTTATCTTTCAATACTCTCTGTTTTTGGTACAAAATAATTCGTTACAAGTCTAATTGTCAATGATACTTATCGAGTAATATACTATGTGAAAGAGGAAAAAATTCTGAATGAGACACACTTCAGGTCATGTCGAGCTGTAATATTTTCCTGCTGCTATAATGACCGAAGTACAAAAGTAGCTTTTACTCTGATATGATCAAGATAACTTGAGAAATATGAAAATGAAAATGAAACCTATCGTGTCATATACCAAATGAAAGAGCGAAAAATTCTGAATAAGATAGACTATTTCAAAGTGGTCAGTACGGCCAATATGTAAATTTATCTTTCAATACTCTTTGTTTTTTGGTACAAAATAATTCGTTACAAGTCTAATTGTCAATGATACTTATCGAGTAATATACTATGTGAAAGAAGAAAAAATTCTGAATGAGACACACTTCAGGTCATGTCGAGCTGTGATATTTTACTGCTGCTATAATGACCGAAGTACAAAAGTAGCTTTTACTCTGATATGATCAAGATAACTTGAGAAATATGAAAATGAAAATGAAACCTATCGTGTCATATACCAAATGAAAGAGCGAAAAATTCTGAATAAGATAAACTATTTCAAAGTGGTCAGTACGGCCAATATGTAAATTTATCTTTCAATACTCTCTGTTTTTGGTACAAAATAATTCGTTACAAGTCTAATTGTCAATTATACTTATCGAGAAATATACTATGTGAAAGAGGAAAAAATTCTGAATGAGACACACTTCAGGTCATGTCGAGCTGTGATATTTTACTGCTGCTATAATGACCGAAGTACAAAAGTAGCTTTTACTCTGATATGATCAAGATAACTAGAGAAATATGAAAATGAAAATGAAACCTTTCGTGTCACATACCAAATGAAAGAGCGAAAAATTCTGAATAAGATAGACTATTTCAAAGTGGTCAGTACGGCCAATATGTAAATTTATCTTTCAATACTCTCTGTTTTTGGTACAAAATAATTCGTTACAAGTCTAATTGTCAATGATACTTATCGAGTAATATACTATGTGAAAGAGGAAAAAATTCTGAATGAGACACACGTCAGGTCATGTCGAGCTGTGATATTTTACTGCTGCTATAATGACCGAAGTACAAAAGTAGCTTTTACTCTGATATGATCAAGATAACTTGAGAAATATGAAAATGAAAATGAAACCTTTCGTGTCACATACCAAATGAAAGAGCGAAAAATTCTGAATAAGATAGACTATTTCAAAGTGGTCAGTACGGCCAATATGTAAATTTATCTTTCAATACTCTCTGTTTTTGGTACAAAATAATTCGTTACAAGTCTAATTGTCAATGATACTTATCGAGTAATATACTATGTGAAAGAGGAAAAAATTCTGAATGAGACACACTTCAGGTCATGTCGAGCTGTGATATTTTACTGCTGCTATAATGACCGAAGTACAAAAGTAGCTTTTACTCTGATATGATCAAGATAACTTGAGAAATATGAAAATGAAAATGAAACCTATCGTGTCACATACCAAATGAAAGAGCGAAAAATTCTGAATAAGATAGACTATTTCAAAGTGGTCAGTACGGCCAATATGTAAATTTATCTTTCAATACTCTCTGTTTTTGGTACAAAATAATTCGTTACAAGTCTAATTGTCAATGATACTTATCGAGTAATATACTATGTGAAAGAAGAAAAAATTCTGAATGAGACACACTTCAGGTCATGTCGAGCTGTGATATTTTACTGCTGCTATAATGACCGAAGTACAAAAGTAGCTTTTACTCTGATATGATCAAGATAACTTGAGAAATATGAAAATGAAAATGAAACCTATCGTGTCATATACCAAATGAAAGAGCGAAAAATTCTGAATAAGATAGACTATTTCAAAGTGGTCAGTACGGCCAATATGTAAATTTATCTTTCAATACTCTCTGTTTTTGGTACAAAATAATTCGTTACAAGTCTAATTGTCAATGATACTTATCGAGTAATATACTATGTGAAAGAGGAAAAAATTCTGAATGAGACACACTTCAGGTCATGTCGAGCTGTAATATTTTCCTGCTGCTATAATGACCGAAGTACAAAAGTAGCTTTTACTCTGATATGATCAAGATAACTTGAGAAATATGAAAATGAAAATGAAACCTATCGTGTCATATACCAAATGAAAGAGCGAAAAATTCTGAATAAGATAGACTATTTCAAAGTGGTCAGTACGGCCAATATGTAAATTTATCTTTCAATACTCTTTGTTTTTTGGTACAAAATAATTCGTTACAAGTCTAATTGTCAATGATACTTATCGAGTAATATACTATGTGAAAGAAGAAAAAATTCTGAATGAGACACACTTCAGGTCATGTCGAGCTGTGATATTTTACTGCTGCTATAATGACCGAAGTACAAAAGTAGCTTTTACTCTGATATGATCAAGATAACTAGAGAAATATGAAAATGAAGATGAAACCTATCGTGTCATACACCAAATGAAAGAGCGAAAAATTCTGAATAAGATAGACTATTTCAAAGTGGTCAGTACGGCCAATATGTAAATTTATCTTTCAATACTCTCTGTTTTGGTACAAAATAATTCGTTACAAGTCTAATTGTCAATGATAGTTATCGAGTAATATACTATGTGAAAGAAGAAAAAATTCTGAATGAGACACACTTCAGGTCATGTCGAGCTGTGATATTTTACTGCTGCTATAATGACCGAAGTACAAAAGTAGCTTTTACTCTGATATGATCAAGATAACTAGAGAAATATGAAAATGAAAATGAAACCTATAGTGTCATATACCAAATGAAAGAGCGAAAAATTCTGAATAAGATAGACTATTTCAAAGTGGTCAGTACGGCCAATATGTAAATTTATCTTTCAATACTCTCTGTTTTTGGTACAAAATAATTCGTTACAAGTCTAATTGTCAATGATACTTATCGAGTAATATACTATGTGAAAGAGGAAAAAATTCTGAATGAGACACACGTCAGGTCATGTCGAGTTGTGATATTTTACTGCTGCTATAATGACCGAAGTACAAAAGTAGCTTTTACTCTGATATGATCAAGATAACTTGAGAAATATGAAAATGAAAATGAAACCTATCGTGTCATATACCAAATGAAAGAGCGAAAAATTCTGAATAAGATAGACTATTTCAAAGTGGTCAGTACGGCCAATATGTAAATTTATCTTTCAATACTCTCTGTTTTTGGTACAAAATAATTCGTTACAAGTCTAATTGTCAATGATACTTATCGAGTAATATACTATGTGAAAGAAGAAAAAATTCTGAATGAGACACAGTTCAGGTCATGTCGAGCTGTGATATTTTACTGCTGCTATAATGACCGAAGTACAAAAGTAGCTTTTACTCTGATATGATCAAGATAACTTGAGAAATATGAAAATGAAAATGAAACCTATCGTGTCATATACCAAATGAAAGAGCGAAAAATTCTGAATAAGATATTTCAAAGTGGTCAGTACGGCCAATATGTAAATTTATCTTTCAATACTCTCTGTTTTTGGTACAAAATAATTCGTTACAAGTCTAATTGTCAATGATACTTATCGAGTAATATACTATGTGAAAGAAGAAAAAATTCTGAATGAGACACACTTCAGGTCATGTCGAGCTGTGATATTTTACTGCTGCTATAATGACCGAAGTACAAAAGTAGCTTTTACTCTGATATGATCAAGATAACTAGAGAAATATGAAAATGAAAATGAAACCTATCGTGTCATATACCAAATGAAAGAGCGAAAAATTCTGAATAAGATAGACTATTTCAAAGTGGTCAGTACGGCCAATATGTAAATTTATCTTTCAATACTCTCTGTTTTTGGTACAAAATAATTCGTTACAAGTCTAATTGTCAATGATACTTATCGAGTAATATACTATGTGAAAGAAGAAAAAATTCTGAATGAGACACAGTTCAGGTCATGTCGAGCTGTGATATTTTACTGCTGCTATAATGACCGAAGTACAAAAGTAGCTTTTACTCTGATATGATCAAGATAACTTGAGAAATATGAAAATGAAAATGAAACCTATCGTGTCATATACCAAATGAAAGAGCGAAAAATTCTGAATAAGATATTTCAAAGTGGTCAGTACGGCCAATATGTAAATTTATCTTTCAATACTCTCTGTTTTTGGTACAAAATAATTCGTTACAAGTCTAATTGTCAATGATACTTATCGAGTAATATACTATGTGAAAGAAGAAAAAATTCTGAATGAGACACACTTCAGGTCATGTCGAGCTGTGATATTTTACTGCTGCTATAATGACCGAAGTACAAAAGTAGCTTTTACTCTGATATGATCAAGATAACTTGAGAAATATGAAAATGAAAATGAAACCTATCGTGTCATATACCAAATGAAAGAGCGAAAAATTCTGAATAAGATAAACTATTTCAAAGTGGTCAGTACGGCCAATATGTAAATTTATCTTTCAATACTCTCTGTTTTTGGTACAAAATAATTCGTTACAAGTCTAATTGTCAATGATACTTATCGAGTAATATACTATGTGAAAGAGGAAAAAATTCTGAATGAGACACACGTCAGGTCATGTCGAGCTGTGATATTTTACTGCTGCTATAATGACCGAAGTACAAAAGTAGCTTTTACTCTGATATGATCAAGATAACTTGAGAAATATGAAAATGAAAATGAAACCTATCGTGTCATATACCAAATGAAAGAGCGAAAAATTCTGAATAAGATAGACTATTTCAAAGTGGTCAGTACGGCCAATATGTAAATTTATCTTTCAATACTCTCTGTTTTTGGTACAAAATAATTCGTTACAAGTCTAATTGTCAATGATACTTATCGAGTAATATACTATGTGAAAGAGGAAAAAATTCTGAATGAGACACAGTTCAGGTCATGTCGAGCTGTGATATTTTACTGCTGCTATAATGACCGAAGTACAAAAGTAGCTTTTACTCTGATATGATCAAGATAACTAGAGAAATATGAAAATGAAAATGAAACCTATAGTGTCATATACCAAATGAAAGAGCGAAAAATTCTGAATAAGATAGACTATTTCAAAGTGGTCAGTACGGCCAATATGTAAATTTATCTTTCAATACTCTCTGTTTTTGGTACAAAATAATTCGTTACAAGTCTAATTGTCAATGATACTTATCGAGTAATATACTATGTGAAAGAAGAAAAAATTCTGAATGAGACACAGTTCAGGTCATGTCGAGCTGTGATATTTTACTGCTGCTATAATGACCGAAGTACAAAAGTAGCTTTTACTCTGATATGATCAAGATAACTTGAGAAATATGAAAATGAAAATGAAACCTATCGTGTCATATACCAAATGAAAGAGCGAAAAATTCTGAATAAGATATTTCAAAGTGGTCAGTACGGCCAATATGTAAATTTATCTTTCAATACTCTCTGTTTTTGGTACAAAATAATTCGTTACAAGTCTAATTGTCAATGATACTTATCGAGTAATATACTATGTGAAAGAAGAAAAAATTCTGAATGAGACACACTTCAGGTCATGTCGAGCTGTGATATTTTACTGCTGCTATAATGACCGAAGTACAAAAGTAGCTTTTACTCTGATATGATCAAGATAACTAGAGAAATATGAAAATGAAAATGAAACCTATCGTGTCATATACCAAATGAAAGAGCGAAAAATTCTGAATAAGATAGACTATTTCAAAGTGGTCAGTACGGCCAATATGTAAATTTATCTTTCAATACTCTCTGTTTTTGGTACAAAATAATTCGTTACAAGTCTAATTGTCAATGATACTTATCGAGTAATATACTATGTGAAAGAGGAAAAAATTCTGAATGAGACACACGTCAGGTCATGTCGAGCTGTGATATTTTACTGCTGCTATAATGACCGAAGTACAAAAGTAGCTTTTACTCTGATATGATCAAGATAACTTGAGAAATATGAAAATGAAAATGAAACCTATCGTGTCATATACCAAATGAAAGAGCGAAAAATTCTGAATAAGATAGACTATTTCAAAGTGGTCAGTACGGCCAATATGTAAATTTATCTTTCAATACTCTCTGTTTTTGGTACAAAATAATTCGTTACAAGTCTAATTGTCAATGATACTTATCGAGTAATATACTATGTGAAAGAAGAAAAAATTCTGAATGAGACACAGTTCAGGTCATGTCGAGCTGTGATATTTTACTGCTGCTATAATGACCGAAGTACAAAAGTAGCTTTTACTCTGATATGATCAAGATAACTTGAGAAATATGAAAATGAAAATGAAACCTATCGTGTCATATACCAAATGAAAGAGCGAAAAATTCTGAATAAGATATTTCAAAGTGGTCAGTACGGCCAATATGTAAATTTATCTTTCAATACTCTCTGTTTTTGGTACAAAATAATTCGTTACAAGTCTAATTGTCAATGATACTTATCGAGTAATATACTATGTGAAAGAAGAAAAAATTCTGAATGAGACACACTTCAGGTCATGTCGAGCTGTGATATTTTACTGCTGCTATAATGACCGAAGTACAAAAGTAGCTTTTACTCTGATATGATCAAGATAACTTGAGAAATATGAAAATGAAAATGAAACCTATCGTGTCATATACCAAATGAAAGAGCGAAAAATTCTGAATAAGATAGACTATTTCAAAGTGGTCAGTACGGCCAATATGTAAATTTATCTTTCAATACTCTCTGTTTTTGGTACAAAATAATTCGTTACAAGTCTAATTGTCAATGATACTTATCGAGTAATATACTATGTGAAAGAAGAAAAAATTCTGAATGAGACACAGTTCAGGTCATGTCGAGCTGTGATATTTTACTGCTGCTATAATGACCGAAGTACAAAAGTAGCTTTTACTCTGATATGATCAAGATAACTTGAGAAATATGAAAATGAAAATGAAACCTATCGTGTCATATACCAAATGAAAGAGCGAAAAATTCTGAATAAGATATTTCAAAGTGGTCAGTACGGCCAATATGTAAATTTATCTTTCAATACTCTCTGTTTTTGGTACAAAATAATTCGTTACAAGTCTAATTGTCAATGATAGTTATCGAGTAATATACTATGTGAAAGAAGAAAAAATTCTGAATGAGACACACTTCAGGTCATGTCGAGCTGTGATATTTTACTGCTGCTATAATGACCGAAGTACAAAAGTAGCTTTTACTCTGATATGATCAAGATAACTAGAGAAATATGAAAATGAAAATGAAACCTATCGTGTCATATACCAAATGAAAGAGCGAAAAATTCTGAATAAGATAGACGATTTCAAAGTGGTCAGTACGGCCAATATGTAAATTTATCTTTCAATACTCTCTGTTTTTGGTACAAAATAATTCGTTACAAGTCTAATTGTCAATGATACTTATCGAGTAATATACTATGTGAAAGAAGAAAAAATTCTGAATGAGACACACTTCAGGTCATGTCGAGCTGTGATATTTTACTGCTGCTATAATGACCGAAGTACAAAAGTAGCTTTTACTCTGATATGATCAAGATAACTTGAGAAATATGAAAATGAAAATGAAACCTATCGTGTCATATACCAAATGAAAGAGCGAAAAATTCTGAATAAGATAGACTATTTCAAAGTGGTCAGTACGGCCAATATGTAAATTTATCTTTCAATACTCTCTGTTTTTGGTACAAAATAATTCGTTACAAGTCTAATTGTCAATGATACTTATCGAGTAATATACTATGTGAAAGAGGAAAAAATTCTGAATGAGACACACGTCAGGTCATGTCGAGCTGTGATATTTTACTGCTGCTATAATGACCGAAGTACAAAAGTAGCTTTTACTCTGATATGATCAAGATAACTTGAGAAATATGAAAATGAAAATGAAACCTACCGTGTCATATACCAAATGAAAGAGCGAAAAATTCTGAATAAGATATTTCAAAGTGGTCAGTACGGCCAATATGTAAATTTATCTTTCAATACTCTCTGTTTTTGGTACAAAATAATTCGTTACAAGTCTAATTGTCAATGATAGTTATCGAGTAATATACTATGTGAAAGAAGAAAAAATTCTGAATGAGACACACTTCAGGTCATGTCGAGCTGTGATATTTTACTGCTGCTATAATGACCGAAGTACAAAAGTAGCTTTTACTCTGATATGATCAAGATAACTTGAGAAATATAAAAATGAAAATGAAACCTATCGTGTCATATACCAAATGAAAGAGCGAAAAATTCTGAATAAGATATTTCAAAGTGGTCAGTACGGCCAATATGTAAATTTATCTTTCAATACTCTCTGTTTTTGGTACAAAATAATTCGTTACAAGTCTAATTGTCAATGATACTTATCGAGTAATATACTATGTGAAAGAAGAAAAAATTCTGAATGAGACACAGTTCAGGTCATGTCGAGCTGTGATATTTTACTGCTGCTATAATGACCGAAGTACAAAAGTAGCTTTTACTCTGATATGATCAAGATAACTTGAGAAATATGAAAATGAAAATGAAACCTATCGTGTCATATACCAAATGAAAGAGCGAAAAATTCTGAATAAGATAGACTATTTCAAAGTGGTCAGTACGGCCAATATGTAAATTTATCTTTCAATACTCTCTGTTTTTGGTACAAAATAATTCGTTACAAGTCTAATTGTCAATGATACTTATCGAGTAATATACTATGTGAAAGAGGAAAAAATTCTGAATGAGACACACGTCAGGTCATGTCGAGCTGTGATATTTTACTGCTGCTATAATGACCGAAGTACAAAAGTAGCTTTTACTCTGATATGATCAAGATAACTTGAGAAATATGAAAATGAAAATGAAACCTATCGTGTCATATACCAAATGAAAGAGCGAAAAATTCTGAATAAGATATTTCAAAGTGGTCAGTACGGCCAATATGTAAATTTATCTTTCAATACTCTCTGTTTTTGGTACAAAATAATTCGTTACAAGTCTAATTGTCAATGATAGTTATCGAGTAATATACTATGTGAAAGAAGAAAAAATTCTGAATGAGACACACTTCAGGTCATGTCGAGCTGTGATATTTTACTGCTGCTATAATGACCGAAGTACAAAAGTAGCTTTTACTCTGATATGATCAAGATAACTAGAGAAATATGAAAATGAAGATGAAACCTATCGTGTCATATACCAAATGAATGAGCGAAAAATTCTGAATAAGATAGACTATTTCAAAGTGGTCAGTACGGCCAATATGTAAATTTATCTTTCAATACTCTCTGTTTTGGTACAAAATAATTCGTTACAAGTCTAATTGTCAATGATAGTTATCGAGTAATATACTATGTGAAAGAAGAAAAAATTCTGAATGAGACACACTTCAGGTCATGTCGAGCTGTGATATTTTACTGCTGCTATAATGACCGACGTACAAAAGTAGCTTTTACTCTGATATGATCAAGATAACTAGAGAAATATGAAAATGAAAATGAAACCTATCGTGTCATATACCAAATGAAAGAGCGAAAAATTCTGAATAAGATAGACTATTTCAAAGTGGTCAGTACGGCCAATATGTAAATTTATCTTTCAATACTCTCTGTTTTTGGTACAAAATAATTCGTTACAAGTCTAATTGTCAATGATACTTATCGAGTAATATACTATGTGAAAGAAGAAAAAATTCTGAATGAGACACAGTTCAGGTCATGTCGAGCTGTGATATTTTACTGCTGCTATAATGACCGACGTACAAAAGTAGCTTTTACTCTGATATGATCAAGATAACTAGAGAAATATGAAAATGAAAATGAAACCTATCGTGTCATATACCAAATGAAAGAGCGAAAAATTCTGAATAAGATAGACTATTTCAAAGTGGTCAGTACGGCCAATATGTAAATTTATCTTTCAATACTCTCTGTTTTTGGTACAAAATAATTCGTTACAAGTCTAATTGTCAATTATACTTATCGAGTAATATACTATGTGAAAGAGGAAAAAATTCTGAATGAGACACACGTCAGGTCATGTCGAGCTGTGATATTTTACTGCTGCTATAATGACCGAAGTGCAAAAGTAGCTTTTACTCTGATATGATCAACATAACTTGAGAAATATGAAAATGAAAATGAAACCTATCGTGTCATATACCAAATGAAAGAGCGAAAAATTCTGAATAAGATAGACTATTTCAAAGTGGTCAGTACGGCCAATATGTAAATTTATCTTTCAATACTCTCTGTTTTTGGTACAAAATAATTCGTTACAAGTCTAATTGTCAATGATACTTATCGAGTAATATACTATGTGAAAGAAGAAAAAAATTCTGAATGAGACACAGTTCAGGTCATGTCGAGCTGTGATATTTTACTGCTGCTATAATGACCGAAGTACAAAAGTAGCTTTTACTCTGATATGATCAAGATAACTTGAGAAATATGAAAATGAAAATGAAACCTATCGTGTCATATACCAAATGAAAGAGCGAAAAATTCTGAATAAGATAGACTATTTCAAAGTGGTCAGTACGGCCAATATGTAAATTTATCTTTCAATACTCTCTGTTTTTGGTACAAAATAATTCGTTACAAGTCTAATTGTCAATGATACTTATCGAGTAATATACTATGTGAAAGAGGAAAAAATTCTGAATGAGACACACGTCAGGTCATGTCGAGCTGTGATATTTTACTGCTGCTATAATGACCGAAGTACAAAAGTAGCTTTTACTCTGATATGATCAAGATAACTTGAGAAATATGAAAATGAAAATGAAACCTATCGTGTCATATACCAAATGAAAGAGCGAAAAATTCTGAATAAGATAGACTATTTCAAAGTGGTCAGTACGGCCAATATGTAAATTTATCTTTCAATACTCTCTGTTTTGGTACAAAATAATTCGTTACAAGTCTAATTGTCAATGATAGTTATCGAGTAATATACTATGTGAAAGAAGAAAAAATTCTGAATGAGACACACTTCAGGTCATGTCGAGCTGTGATATTTTACTGCTGCTATAATGACCGACGTACAAAAGTAGCTTTTACTCTGATATGATCAAGATAACTAGAGAAATATGAAAATGAAAATGAAACCTATCGTGTCATATACCAAATGAAAGAGCGAAAAATTCTGAATAAGATAGACTATTTCAAAGTGGTCAGTACGGCCAATATGTAAATTTATCTTTCAATACTCTCTGTTTTTTGGTACAAAATAATTCGTTACAAGTCTAATTGTCAATGATACTTATCGAGTAATATACTATGTGAAAGAAGAAAAAATTCTGAATGAGACACACTTCAGGTCATGTCGAGCTGTGATATTTTACTGCTGCTATAATGACCGAAGTACAAAAGTAGCTTTTACTCTGATATGATCAAGATAACTAGAGAAATATGAAAATGAAGATGAAACCTATCGTGTCATATACCAAATGAAAGAGCGAAAAATTCTGAATAAGATAGACTATTTCAAAGTGGTCAGTACGGCCAATATGTAAATTTATCTTTCAATACTCTCTGTTTTGGTACAAAATAATTCGTTACAAGTCTAATTGTCAATGATAGTTATCGATTAATATACTATGTGAAAGAAGAAAAAATTCTGAATGAGACACACTTCAGGTCATGTCGAGCTGTGATATTTTACTGCTGCTATAATGACCGACGTACAAAAGTAGCTTTTACTCTGATATGATCAAGATAACTAGAGAAATATGAAAATGAAAATGAAACCTATCGTGTCATATACCAAATGAAAGAGCGAAAAATTCTGAATAAGATAGACTATTTCAAAGTGGTCAGTACGGCCAATATGTAAATTTATCTTTCAATACTCTCTGTTTTTGGTACAAAATAATTCGTTACAAGTCTAATTGTCAATGATACTTATCGAGTAATATACTATGTGAAAGAGGAAAAAATTCTGAATGAGACACACGTCAGGTCATGTCGAGCTGTGATATTTTACTGCTGCTATAATGACCGAAGTACAAAAGTAGCTTTTACTCTGATATGATCAACATAACTTGAGAAATATGAAAATGAAAATGAAACCTATCGTGTCATATACCAAATGAAAGAGCGAAAAATTCTGAATAAGATAGACTATTTCAAAGTGGTCAGTACGGCCAATATGTAAATTTATCTTTCAATACTCTCTGTTTTTGGTACAAAATAATTCGTTACAAGTCTAATTGTCAATGATACTTATCGAGTAATATACTATGTGAAAGAAGAAAAAATTCTGAATGAGACGCAGTTCAGGTCATGTCGAGCTGTGATATTTTACTGCTGCTATAATGACCGAAGTACAAAAGTAGCTTTTACTCTGATATGATCAAGATAACTTGAGAAATATGAAAATGAAAATGAAACCTATCGTGTCATATACCAAATGAAAGAGCGAAAAATTCTGAATAAGATATTTCAAAGTGGTCAGTACGGCCAATATGTAAATTTATCTTTCAATACTCTCTGTTTTTGGTACAAAATAATTCGTTACAAGTCTAATTGTCAATGATACTTATCGAGTAATATACTATGTGAAAGAGGAAAAAATTCTGAATGAGACACACGTCAGGTCATGTCGAGCTGTGATATTTTACTGCTGCTATAATGACCGAAGTACAAAAGTAGCTTTTACTCTGATATGATCAAGATAACTTGAGAAATATGAAAATGAAAATGAAACCTATCGTGTCATATACCAAATGAAAGAGCGAAAAATTCTGAATAAGATATTTCAAAGTGGTCAGTACGGCCAATATGTAAATTTATCTTTCAATACTCTCTGTTTTTGGTACAAAATAGTTCGTTACAAGTCTAATTGTCAATGATACTTATCGAGTAATATACTATGTGAAAGAAGAAAAAATTCTGAATGAGACACACTTCAGGTCATGTCGAGCTGTGATATTTTACTGCTGCTATAATGACCGAAGTAGAAAAGTAGCTTTTACTCTGATATGATCAAGATAACTTGAGAAATATGAAAATGAAAATGAAACCTATCGTGTCATATACCAAATGAAAGAGCGAAAAATTCTGAATAAGATAAACTATTTCAAAGTGGTCAGTACGGCCAATATGTAAATTTATCTTTCAATACTCTCTGTTTTTGGTACAAAATAATTCGTTACAAGTCTAATTGTCAATGATACTTATCGAGTAATATACTATGTGAAAGAGGAAAAAATTCTGAATGAGACACACGTCAGGTCATGTCGAGCTGTGATATTTTACTGCTGCTATAATGACCGAAGTACAAAAGTAGCTTTTACTCTGATATGATCAAGATAACTTGAGAAATATGAAAATGAAAATGAAACCTATCGTGTCACATACCAAATGAAAGAGCGAAAAATTCTGAATAAGATAGACTATTTCAAAGTGGTCAGTACGGCCAATATGTAAATTTATCTTTCAATACTCTCTGTTTTTGGTACAAAATAATTCGTTACAAGTCTAATTGTCAATGATACTTATCGAGTAATATACTATGTGAAAGAAGAAAAAATTCTGAATGAGACACAGTTCAGGTCATGTCGAGCTGTGATATTTTACTGCTGCTATAATGACCGAAGTACAAAAGTAGCTTTTACTCTGATATGATCAAGATAACTTGAGAAATATGAAAATGAAAATGAAACCTATCGTGTCATATACCAAATGAAAGAGCGAAAAATTCTGAATAAGATATTTCAAAGTGGTCAGTACGGCCAATATGTAAATTTATCTTTCAATACTCTCTGTTTTTGGTACAAAATAATTCGTTACAAGTCTAATTGTCAATGATACTTATCGAGTAATATACTATGTGAAAGAAGAAAAAATTCTGAATGAGACACACTTCAGGTCATGTCGAGCTGTGATATTTTACTGCTGCTATAATGACCGAAGTACAAAAGTAGCTTTTACTCTGATATGATCAAGATAACTTGAGAAATATGAAAATGAAAATGAAACCTATCGTGTCATATACCAAATGAAAGAGCGAAAAATTCTGAATAAGATAAACTATTTCAAAGTGGTCAGTACGGCCAATATGTAAATTTATCTTTCAATACTCTCTGTTTTTGGTACAAAATAATTCGTTACAAGTCTAATTGTCAATGATACTTATCGAGTAATATACTATGTGAAAGAGGAAAAAATTCTGAATGAGACACACGTCAGGTCATGTCGAGCTGTGATATTTTACTGCTGCTATAATGACCGAAGTACAAAAGTAGCTTTTACTCTGATATGATCAAGATAACTTGAGAAATATGAAAATGAAAATGAAACCTATCGTGTCATATACCAAATGAAAGAGCGAAAAATTCTGAATAAGATAGACTATTTCAAAGTGGTCAGTACGGCCAATATGTAAATTTATCTTTCAATACTCTCTGTTTTTGGTACAAAATAATTCGTTACAAGTCTAATTGTCAATGATAGTTATCGAGTAATATACTATGTGAAAGAAGAAAAAATTCTGAATGAGACACACTTCAGGTCATGTCGAGCTGTGATATTTTACTGCTGCTATAATGACCGAAGTACAAAAGTAGCTTTTACTCTGATATGATCAAGATAACTAGAGAAATATGAAAATGAAAATGAAACCTATCGTGTCATATACCAAATGAAAGAGCGAAAAATTCTGAATAAGATAGACTATTTCAAAGTGGTCAGTACGGCCAATATGTAAATTTATCTTTCAATACTCTCTGTTTTTGGTACAAAATAATTCGTTACAAGTCTAATTGTCAATGATACTTATCGAGTAATATACTATGTGAAAGAAGAAAAAATTCTGAATGAGACACACTTCAGGTCATGTCGAGCTGTGATATTTTACTGCTGCTATAATGACCGAAGTACAAAAGTAGCTTTTACTCTGATATGATCAAGATAACTTGAGAAATATGAAAATGAAAATGAAACCTATCGTGTCATATACCAAATGAAAGAGCGAAAAATTCTGAATAAGATAGACTATTTCAAAGTGGTCAGTACGGCCAATATGTAAATTTATCTTTCAATACTCTCTGTTTTTGGTACAAAATAATTCGTTACAAGTCTAATTGTCAATGATACTTATCGAGTAATATACTATGTGAAAGAGGAAAAAATTCTGAATGAGACACACGTCAGGTCATGTCGAGCTGTGATATTTTACTGCTGCTATAATGACCGAAGTACAAAAGTAGCTTTTACTCTGATATGATCAAGATAACTTGAGAAATATGAAAATGAAAATGAAACCTATCGTGTCATATACCAAATGAAAGAGCGAAAAATTCTGAATAAGATAGACTATTTCAAAGTGGTCAGTACGGCCAATATGTAAATTTATCTTTCAATACTCTCTGTTTTTGGTACAAAATAATTCGTTACAAGTCTAATTGTCAATGATACTTATCGAGTAATATACTATGTGAAAGAAGAAAAAATTCTGAATGAGACACAGTTCAGGTCATGTCGAGCTGTGATATTTTACTGCTGCTATAATGACCGAAGTACAAAAGTAGCTTTTACTCTGATATGATCAAGATAACTTGAGAAATATGAAAATGAAAATGAAACCTATCGTGTCATATACCAAATGAAAGAGCGAAAAATTCTGAATAAGATAGACTATTTCAAAGTGGTCAGTACGGCCAATATGTAAATTTATCTTTCAATACTCTCTGTTTTTGGTACAAAATAATTCGTTACAAGTCTAATTGTCAATGATACTTATCGAGTAATATACTATGTGAAAGAAGAAAAAATTCTGAATGAGACACACTTCAGGTCATGTCGAGCTGTGATATTTTACTGCTGCTATAATGACCGAAGTACAAAAGTAGCTTTTACTCTGATATGATCAAGATAACTTGAGAAATATGAAAATGAAAATGAAACCTATCGTGTCATATACCAAATGAAAGAGCGAAAAATTCTGAATAAGATAGACTATTTCAAAGTGGTCAGTACGGCCAATATGTAAATTTATCTTTCAATACTCTCTGTTTTTGGTACAAAATAATTCGTTACAAGTCTAATTGTCAATGATACTTATCGAGTAATATACTATGTGAAAGAGGAAAAAATTCTGAATGAGACACACGTCAGGTCATGTCGAGCTGTGATATTTTACTGCTGCTATAATGACCGAAGTACAAAAGTAGCTTTTACTCTGATATGATCAAGATAACTTGAGAAATATGAAAATGAAAATGAAACCTATCGTGTCATATACCAAATGAAAGAGCGAAAAATTCTGAATAAGATAGACTATTTCAAAGTGGTCAGTACGGCCAATATGTAAATTTATCTTTCAATACTCTCTGTTTTTGGTACAAAATAATTCGTTACAAGTCTAATTGTCAATGATACTTATCGAGTAATATACTATGTGAAAGAGGAAAAAATTCTGAATGAGACACACGTCAGGTCATGTCGAGCTGTGATATTTTACTGCTGCTATAATGACCGAAGTACAAAAGTAGCTTTTACTCTGATATGATCAAGATAACTTGAGAAATATGAAAATGAAAATGAAACCTATCGTGTCATATACCAAATGAAAGAGCGAAAAATTCTGAATAAGATAGACTATTTCAAAGTGGTCAGTACGGCCAATATGTAAATTTATCTTTCAATACTCTCTGTTTTTGGTACAAAATAATTCGTTACAAGTCTAATTGTCAATGATACTTATCGAGTAATATACTATGTGAAAGAAGAAAAAATTCTGAATGAGACACAGTTCAGGTCATGTCGAGCTGTGATATTTTACTGCTGCTATAATGACCGAAGTACAAAAGTAGCTTTTACTCTGATATGATCAAGATAACTTGAGAAATATGAAAATGAAAATGAAACCTATCGTGTCATATACCAAATGAAAGAGCGAAAAATTCTGAATAAGATAGACTATTTCAAAGTGGTCAGTACGGCCAATATGTAAATTTATCTTTCAATACTCTCTGTTTTTGGTACAAAATAATTCGTTACAAGTCTAATTGTCAATGATACTTATCGAGTAATATACTATGTGAAAGAAGAAAAAATTCTGAATGAGACACAGTTCAGGTCATGTCGAGCTGTGATATTTTACTGCTGCTATAATGACCGAAGTACAAAAGTAGCTTTTACTCTGATATGATCAAGATAACTTGAGAAATATGAAAATGAAAATGAAACCTATCGTGTCATATACCAAATGAAAGAGCGAAAAATTCTGAATAAGATAGACTATTTCAAAGTGGTCAGTACGGCCAATATGTAAATTTATCTTTCAATACTCTCTGTTTTTGGTACAAAATAATTCGTTACAAGTCTAATTGTCAATGATACTTATCGAGTAATATACTATGTGAAAGAAGAAAAAATTCTGAATGAAACACACTTCAGGTCATGTCGAGCTGTGATATTTTACTGCTGCTATAATGACCGAAGTACAAAAGTAGCTTTTACTCTGATATGATCAAGATAACTTGAGAAATATGAAAATGAAAATGAAACCTATCGTGTCATATACCAAATGAAAGAGCGAAAAATTCTGAATAAGATAGACTATTTCAAAGTGGTCAGTACGGCCAATATGTAAATTTATCTTTCAATACTCTCTGTTTTTGGTACAAAATAATTCGTTACAAGTCTAATTGTCAATGATACTTATCGAGTAATATACTATGTGAAAGAGGAAAAAATTCTGAATGAGACACACGTCAGGTCATGTCGAGCTGTGATATTTTACTGCTGCTATAATGACCGAAGTACAAAAGTAGCTTTTACTCTGATATGATCAAGATAACTTGAGAAATATGAAAATGAAAATGAAACCTATCGTGTCATATACCAAATGAAAGAGCGAAAAATTCTGAATAAGATAGACTATTTCAAAGTGGTCAGTACGGCCAATATGTAAATTTATCTTTCAATACTCTCTGTTTTTGGTACAAAATAATTCGTTACAAGTCTAATTGTCAATGATACTTATCGAGTAATATACTATGTGAAAGAAGAAAAAATTCTGAATGAGACACAGTTCAGGTCATGTCGAGCTGTGATATTTTACTGCTGCTATAATGACCGAAGTACAAAAGTAGCTTTTACTCTGATATGATCAAGATAACTTGAGAAATATGAAAATGAAAATGAAACCTATCGTGTCATATACCAAATGAAAGAGCGAAAAATTCTGAATAAGATATTTCAAAGTGGTCAGTACGGCCAATATGTAAATTTATCTTTCAATACTCTCTGTTTTTGGTACAAAATAATTCGTTACAAGTCTAATTGTCAATGATACTTATCGAGTAATATACTATGTGAAAGAGGAAAAAATTCTGAATGAGACACACGTCAGGTCATGTCGAGCTGTGATATTTTACTGCTGCTATAATGACCGAAGTACAAAAGTAGCTTTTACTCTGATATGATCAAGATAACTTGAGAAATATGAAAATGAAAATGAAACCTATCGTGTCATATACCAAATGAAAGAGCGAAAAATTCTGAATAAGATATTTCAAAGTGGTCAGTACGGCCAATATGTAAATTTATCTTTCAATACTCTCTGTTTTTGGTACAAAATAGTTCGTTACAAGTCTAATTGTCAATGATACTTATCGAGTAATATACTATGTGAAAGAAGAAAAAATTCTGAATGAGACACACTTCAGGTCATGTCGAGCTGTGATATTTTACTGCTGCTATAATGACCGAAGTACAAAAGTAGCTTTTACTCTGATATGATCAAGATAACTTGAGAAATATGAAAATGAAAATGAAACCTATCGTGTCATATACCAAATGAAAGAGCGAAAAATTCTGAATAAGATAGACTATTTCAAAATGGTCAGTACGGCCAATATGTAAATTTATCTTTCAATACTCTCTGTTTTTGGTACAAAATAATTCGTTACAAGTCTAATTGTCAATGATACTTATCGAGTAATATACTATGTGAAAGAAGAAAAAATTCTGAATGAGACACACTTCAGGTCATGTCGAGCTGTGATATTTTACTGCTGCTATAATGACCGAAGTACAAAAGTAGCTTTTACTCTGATATGATCAAGATAACTAGAGAAATATGAAAATGAAAATGAAACCTATCGTGTCATATACCAAATGAAAGAGCGAAAAATTCTGAATAAGATAGACTATTTCAAAGTGGTCAGTACGGCCAATATGTAAATTTATCTTTCAATACTCTCTGTTTTCGGTACAAAATAATTCGTTACAAGTCTAATTGTCAATGATACTTATCGAGTAATATACTATGTGAAAGAAGAAAAAATTCTGAATGAGACACACTTCAGGTCATGTCGAGCTGTGATATTTTACTGCTGCTATAATGACCGAAGTACAAAAGTAGCTTTTACTCTGATATGATCAAGATAACTTGAGAAATATGAAAATGAAAATGAAACCTATCGTGTCATATACCAAATGAAAGAGCGAAAAATTCTGAATAAGATAGACTATTTCAAAGTGGTCAGTACGGCCAATATGTAAATTTATCTTTCAATACTCTCTGTTTTTGGTACAAAATAATTCGTTACAAGTCTAATTGTCAATGATACTTATCGAGTAATATACTATGTGAAAGAGGAAAAAATTCTGAATGAGACACACGTCAGGTCATGTCGAGCTGTGATATTTTACTGCTGCTATAATGACCGAAGTACAAAAGTAGCTTTTACTCTGATATGATCAAGATAACTTGAGAAATATGAAAATGAAAATGAAACCTATCGTGTCATATACCAAATGAAAGAGCGAAAAATTCTGAATAAGATATTTCAAAGTGGTCAGTACGGCCAATATGTAAATTTATCTTTCAATACTCTCTGTTTTTGGTACAAAATAGTTCGTTACAAGTCTAATTGTCAATGATACTTATCGAGTAATATACTATGTGAAAGAAGAAAAAATTCTGAATGAGACACACTTCAGGTCATGTCGAGCTGTGATATTTTACTGCTGCTATAATGACCGAAGTACAAAAGTAGCTTTTACTCTGATATGATCAAGATAACTTGAGAAATATGAAAATGAAAATGAAACCTATCGTGTCATATACCAAATGAAAGAGCGAAAAATTCTGAATAAGATAGACTATTTCAAAATGGTCAGTACGGCCAATATGTAAATTTATCTTTCAATACTCTCTGTTTTTGGTACAAAATAATTCGTTACAAGTCTAATTGTCAATGATACTTATCGAGTAATATACTATGTGAAAGAAGAAAAAATTCTGAATGAGACACACTTCAGGTCATGTCGAGCTGTGATATTTTACTGCTGCTATAATGACCGAAGTACAAAAGTAGCTTTTACTCTGATATGATCAAGATAACTAGAGAAATATGAAAATGAAAATGAAACCTATCGTGTCATATACCAAATGAAAGAGCGAAAAATTCTGAATAAGATAGACTATTTCAAAGTGGTCAGTACGGCCAATATGTAAATTTATCTTTCAATACTCTCTGTTTTCGGTACAAAATAATTCGTTACAAGTCTAATTGTCAATGATACTTATCGAGTAATATACTATGTGAAAGAAGAAAAAATTCTGAATGAGACACACTTCAGGTCATGTCGAGCTGTGATATTTTACTGCTGCTATAATGACCGAAGTACAAAAGTAGCTTTTACTCTGATATGATCAAGATAACTTGAGAAATATGAAAATGAAAATGAAACCTATCGTGTCATATACCAAATGAAAGAGCGAAAAATTCTGAATAAGATAGACTATTTCAAAGTGGTCAGTACGGCCAATATGTAAATTTATCTTTCAATACTCTCTGTTTTCGGTACAAAATAATTCGTTACAAGTCTAATTGTCAATGATACTTATCGAGTAATATACTATGTGAAAGAAGAAAAAATTCTGAATGAGACACACTTCAGGTCATGTCGAGCTGTGATATTTTACTGCTGCTATAATGACCGAAGTACAAAAGTAGCTTTTACTCTGATATGATCAAGATAACTAGAGAAATATGAAAATGAAAATGAAACCTATCGTGTCATATACCAAATGAAAGAGCGAAAAATTCTGAATAAGATAGACTATTTCAAAGTGGTCAGTACGGCCAATATGTAAATTTATCTTTCAATACTCTCTGTTTTCGGTACAAAATAATTCGTTACAAGTCTAATTGTCAATGATACTTATCGAGTAATATACTATGTGAAAGAAGAAAAAATTCTGAATGAGACACACTTCAGGTCATGTCGAGCTGTGATATTTTACTGCTGCTATAATGACCGAAGTACAAAAGTAGCTTTTACTCTGATATGATCAAGATAACTTGAGAAATATGAAAATGAAAATGAAACCTATCGTGTCATATACCAAATGAAAGAGCGAAAAATTCTGAATAAGATAGACTATTTCAAAGTGGTCAGTACGGCCAATATGTAAATTTATCTTTCAATACTCTCTGTTTTCGGTACAAAATAATTCGTTACAAGTCTAATTGTCAATGATACTTATCGAGTAATATACTATGTGAAAGAAGAAAAAATTCTGAATGAGACACACTTCAGGTCATGTCGAGCTGTGATATTTTACTGCTGCTATAATGACCGAAGTACAAAAGTAGCTTTTACTCTGATATGATCAAGATAACTTGAGAAATATGAAAATGAAAATGAAACCTATCGTGTCATATACCAAATGAAAGAGCGAAAAATTCTGAATAAGATAGACTATTTCAAAATGGTCAGTACGGCCAATATGTAAATTTATCTTTCAATACTCTCTGTTTTTGGTACAAAATAATTCGTTACAAGTCTAATTGTCAATGATACTTATCGAGTAATATACTATGTGAAAGAAGAAAAAATTCTGAATGAGACACACTTCAGGTCATGTCGAGCTGTGATATTTTACTGCTGCTATAATGACCGAAGTACAAAAGTAGCTTTTACTCTGATATGATCAAGATAACTAGAGAAATATGAAAATGAAAATGAAACCTATCGTGTCATATACCAAATGAAAGAGCGAAAAATTCTGAATAAGATAGACTATTTCAAAGTGGTCAGTACGGCCAATATGTAAATTTATCTTTCAATACTCTCTGTTTTTGGTACAAAATAATTCGTTACAAGTCTAATTGTCAATGATACTTATCGAGTAATATACTATGTGAAAGAAGAAAAAATTCTGAATGAGACACACTTCAGGTCATGTCGAGCTGTGATATTTTACTGCTGCTATAATGACCGAAGTACAAAAGTAGCTTTTACTCTGATATGATCAAGATAACTAGAGAAATATGAAAATGAAAATGAAACCTATCGTGTCATATACCAAATGAAAGAGCGAAAAATTCTGAATAAGATAGACTATTTCAAAGTGGTCAGTACGGCCAATATGTAAATTTATCTTTCAATACTCTCTGTTTTCGGTACAAAATAATTCGTTACAAGTCTAATTGTCAATGATACTTATCGAGTAATATACTATGTGAAAGAAGAAAAAATTCTGAATGAGACACACTTCAGGTCATGTCGAGCTGTGATATTTTACTGCTGCTATAATGACCGAAGTACAAAAGTAGCTTTTACTCTGATATGATCAAGATAACTAGAGAAATATGAAAATGAAAATGAAACCTATCGTGTCATATACCAAATGAAAGAGCGAAAAATTCTGAATAAGATAGACTATTTCAAAGTGGTCAGTACGGCCAATATGTAAATTTATCTTTCAATACTCTCTGTTTTCGGTACAAAATAATTCGTTACAAGTCTAATTGTCAATGATACTTATCGAGTAATATACTATGTGAAAGAAGAAAAAATTCTGAATGAGACACACTTCAGGTCATGTCGAGCTGTGATATTTTACTGCTGCTATAATGACCGAAGTACAAAAGTAGCTTTTACTCTGATATGATCAAGATAACTTGAGAAATATGAAAATGAAAATGAAACCTATCGTGTCATATACCAAATGAAAGAGCGAAAAATTCTGAATAAGATAGACTATTTCAAAGTGGTCAGTACGGCCAATATGTAAATTTATCTTTCAATACTCTCTGTTTTCGGTACAAAATAATTCGTTACAAGTCTAATTGTCAATGATACTTATCGAGTAATATACTATGTGAAAGAAGAAAAAATTCTGAATGAGACACACTTCAGGTCATGTCGAGCTGTGATATTTTACTGCTGCTATAATGACCGAAGTACAAAAGTAGCTTTTACTCTGATATGATCAAGATAACTTGAGAAATATGAAAATGAAAATGAAACCTATCGTGTCATATACCAAATGAAAGAGCGAAAAATTCTGAATAAGATAGACTATTTCAAAATGGTCAGTACGGCCAATATGTAAATTTATCTTTCAATACTCTCTGTTTTTGGTACAAAATAATTCGTTGCAAGTCTAATTGTCAATGATACTTATCGAGTAATATACTATGTGAAAGAAGAAAAAATTCTGAATGAGACACACTTCAGGTCATGTCGAGCTGTGATATTTTACTGCTGCTATAATGACCGAAGTACAAAAGTAGCTTTTACTCTGATATGATCAAGATAACTAGAGAAATATGAAAATGAAAATGAAACCTATCGTGTCATATACCAAATGAAAGAGCGAAAAATTCTGAATAAGATAGACTATTTCAAAGTGGTCAGTACGGCCAATATGTAAATTTATCTTTCAATACTCTCTGTTTTTGGTACAAAATAATTCGTTACAAGTCTAATTGTCAATGATACTTATCGAGTAATATACTATGTGAAAGAAGAAAAAATTCTGAATGAGACACACTTCAGGTCATGTCGAGCTGTGATATTTTACTGCTGCTATAATGACCGAAGTACAAAAGTAGCTTTTACTCTGATATGATCAAGATAACTTGAGAAATGTGAAAATGAAAATGAAACCTATCGTGTCATATACCAAATGAAAGAGCGAAAAATTCTGAATAAGATAGACTATTTCAAAGTGGTCAGTACGGCCAATATGTAAATTTATCTTTCAATACTCTCTGTTTTCGGTACAAAATAATTCGTTACAAGTCTAATTGTCAATGATACTTATCGAGTAATATACTATGTGAAAGAAGAAAAAATTCTGAATGAGACACACTTCAGGTCATGTCGAGCTGTGATATTTTACTGCTGCTATAATGACCGAAGTACAAAAGTAGCTTTTACTCTGATATGATCAAGATAACTTGAGAAATATGAAAATGAAAATGAAACCTATCGTGTCATATACCAAATGAAAGAGCGAAAAATTCTGAATAAGATAGACTATTTCAAAATGGTCAGTACGGCCAATATGTAAATTTATCTTTCAATACTCTCTGTTTTTGGTACAAAATAATTCGTTACAAGTCTAATTGTCAATGATACTTATCGAGTAATATACTATGTGAAAGAAGAAAAAATTCTGAATGAGACACACTTCAGGTCATGTCGAGCTGTGATATTTTACTGCTGCTATAATGACCGAAGTACAAAAGTAGCTTTTACTCTGATATGATCAAGATAACTTGAGAAATGTGAAAATGAAAATGAAACCTATCGTGTCATATACCAAATGAAAGAGCGAAAAATTCTGAATAAGATAGACTATTTCAAAGTGGTCAGTACGGCCAATATGTAAATTTATCTTTCAATACTCTCTGTTTTCGGTACAAAATAATTCGTTACAAGTCTAATTGTCAATGATACTTATCGAGTAATATACTATGTGAAAGAAGAAAAAATTCTGAATGAGACACACTTCAGGTCATGTCGAGCTGTGATATTTTACTGCTGCTATAATGACCGAAGTACAAAAGTAGCTTTTACTCTGATATGATCAAGATAACTTGAGAAATATGAAAATGAAAATGAAACCTATCGTGTCATATACCAAATGAAAGAGCGAAAAATTCTGAATAAGATAGACTATTTCAAAATGGTCAGTACGGCCAATATGTAAATTTATCTTTCAATACTCTCTGTTTTTGGTACAAAATAATTCGTTACAAGTCTAATTGTCAATGATACTTATCGAGTAATATACTATGTGAAAGAAGAAAAAATTCTGAATGAGACACACTTCAGGTCATGTCGAGCTGTGATATTTTACTGCTGCTATAATGACCGAAGTACAAAAGTAGCTTTTACTCTGATATGATCAAGATAACTAGAGAAATATGAAAATGAAAATGAAACCTATCGTGTCATATACCAAATGAAAGAGCGAAAAATTCTGAATAAGATAGACTATTTCAAAGTGGTCAGTACGGCCAATATGTAAATTTATCTTTCAATACTCTCTGTTTTTGGTACAAAATAATTCGTTACAAGTCTAATTGTCAATGATACTTATCGAGTAATATACTATGTGAAAGAAGAAAAAATTCTGAATGAGACACACTTCAGGTCATGTCGAGCTGTGATATTTTACTGCTGCTATAATGACCGAAGTACAAAAGTAGCTTTTACTCTGATATGATCAAGATAACTTGAGAAATGTGAAAATGAAAATGAAACCTATCGTGTCATATACCAAATGAAAGAGCGAAAAATTCTGAATAAGATAAACTATTTCAAAGTGGTCAGTACGGCCAATATGTAAATTTATCTTTCAATACTCTCTGTTTTCGGTACAAAATAATTCGTTACAAGTCTAATTGTCAATGATACTTATCGAGTAATACACTATGTGAAAGAAGAAAAAATTCTGAATGAGACACACTTCAGGTCATGTCGAGCTGTGATATTTTACTGCTGCTATAATGACCGAAGTACAAAAGTAGCTTTTACTCTGATATGATCAAGATAACTTGAGAAATATGAAAATGAAAATGAAACCTATCGTGTCATATACCAAATGAAAGAGCGAAAAATTCTGAATAAGATAGACTATTTCAAAGTGGTCAGTACGGCCAATATGTAAATTTATCTTTCAATACTCTCTGTTTTTGGTACAAAATAATTCGTTACAAGTCTAATTGTCAATGATACTTATCGAGTAATATACTATGTGAAAGAGGAAAAAATTCTGAATGAGACACACTTCAGGTCATGTCGAGCTGTAATATTTTCCTGCTGCTATAATGACCGAAGTACAAAAGTAGCTTTTACTCTGATATGATCAAGATAACTTGAGAAATGTGAAAATGAAAATGAAACCTATCGTGTCATATACCAAATGAAAGAGCGAAAAATTCTGAATAAGATAGACTATTTCAAAGTGGTCAGTACGGCCAATATGTAAATTTATCTTTCAATACTCTCTGTTTTCGGTACAAAATAATTCGTTACAAGTCTAATTGTCAATGATACTTATCGAGTAATATACTATGTGAAAGAAGAAAAAATTCTGAATGAGACACACTTCAGGTCATGTCGAGCTGTGATATTTTACTGCTGCTATAATGACCGAAGTACAAAAGTAGCTTTTACTCTGATATGATCAAGATAACTTGAGAAATGTGAAAATGAAAATGAAACCTATCGTGTCATATACCAAATGAAAGAGCGAAAAATTCTGAATAAGATAAACTATTTCAAAGTGGTCAGTACGGCCAATATGTAAATTTATCTTTCAATACTCTCTGTTTTCGGTACAAAATAATTCGTTACAAGTCTAATTGTCAATGATACTTATCGAGTAATACACTATGTGAAAGAAGAAAAAATTCTGAATGAGACACACTTCAGGTCATGTCGAGCTGTGATATTTTACTGCTGCTATAATGACCGAAGTACAAAAGTAGCTTTTACTCTGATATGATCAAGATAACTTGAGAAATATGAAAATGAAAATGAAACCTATCGTGTCATATACCAAATGAAAGAGCGAAAAATTCTGAATAAGATAGACTATTTCAAAGTGGTCAGTACGGCCAATATGTAAATTTATCTTTCAATACTCTCTGTTTTTGGTACAAAATAATTCGTTACAAGTCTAATTGTCAATGATACTTATCGAGTAATATACTATGTGAAAGAGGAAAAAATTCTGAATGAGACACACTTCAGGTCATGTCGAGCTGTAATATTTTCCTGCTGCTATAATGACCGAAGTACAAAAGTAGCTTTTACTCTGATATGATCAAGATAACTTGAGAAATGTGAAAATGAAAATGAAACCTATCGTGTCATATACCAAATGAAAGAGCGAAAAATTCTGAATAAGATAGACTATTTCAAAGTGGTCAGTACGGCCAATATGTAAATTTATCTTTCAATACTCTCTGTTTTCGGTACAAAATAATTCGTTACAAGTCTAATTGTCAATGATACTTATCGAGTAATATACTATGTGAAAGAAGAAAAAATTCTGAATGAGACACACTTCAGGTCATGTCGAGCTGTGATATTTTACTGCTGCTATAATGACCGAAGTACAAAAGTAGCTTTTACTCTGATATGATCAAGATAACTTGAGAAATATGAAAATGAAAATGAAACCTATCGTGTCATATACCAAATGAAAGAGCGAAAAATTCTGAATAAGATAGACTATTTCAAAATGGTCAGTACGGCCAATATGTAAATTTATCTTTCAATACTCTCTGTTTTTGGTACAAAATAATTCGTTACAAGTCTAATTGTCAATGATACTTATCGAGTAATATACTATGTGAAAGAAGAAAAAATTCTGAATGAGACACACTTCAGGTCATGTCGAGCTGTGATATTTTACTGCTGCTATAATGACCGAAGTACAAAAGTAGCTTTTACTCTGATATGATCAAGATAACTAGAGAAATATGAAAATGAAAATGAAACCTATCGTGTCATATACCAAATGAAAGAGCGAAAAATTCTGAATAAGATAGACTATTTCAAAGTGGTCAGTACGGCCAATATGTAAATTTATCTTTCAATACTCTCTGTTTTTGGTACAAAATAATTCGTTACAAGTCTAATTGTCAATGATACTTATCGAGTAATATACTATGTGAAAGAAGAAAAAATTCTGAATGAGACACACTTCAGGTCATGTCGAGCTGTGATATTTTACTGCTGCTATAATGACCGAAGTACAAAAGTAGCTTTTACTCTGATATGATCAAGATAACTTGAGAAATGTGAAAATGAAAATGAAACCTATCGTGTCATATACCAAATGAAAGAGCGAAAAATTCTGAATAAGATAAACTATTTCAAAGTGGTCAGTACGGCCAATATGTAAATTTATCTTTCAATACTCTCTGTTTTCGGTACAAAATAATTCGTTACAAGTCTAATTGTCAATGATACTTATCGAGTAATACACTATGTGAAAGAAGAAAAAATTCTGAATGAGACACACTTCAGGTCATGTCGAGCTGTGATATTTTACTGCTGCTATAATGACCGAAGTACAAAAGTAGCTTTTACTCTGATATGATCAAGATAACTTGAGAAATATGAAAATGAAAATGAAACCTATCGTGTCATATACCAAATGAAAGAGCGAAAAATTCTGAATAAGATAGACTATTTCAAAGTGGTCAGTACGGCCAATATGTAAATTTATCTTTCAATACTCTCTGTTTTTGGTACAAAATAATTCGTTACAAGTCTAATTGTCAATGATACTTATCGAGTAATATACTATGTGAAAGAGGAAAAAATTCTGAATGAGACACACTTCAGGTCATGTCGAGCTGTAATATTTTCCTGCTGCTATAATGACCGAAGTACAAAAGTAGCTTTTACTCTGATATGATCAAGATAACTTGAGAAATGTGAAAATGAAAATGAAACCTATCGTGTCATATACCAAATGAAAGAGCGAAAAATTCTGAATAAGATAGACTATTTCAAAGTGGTCAGTACGGCCAATATGTAAATTTATCTTTCAATACTCTCTGTTTTTGGTACAAAATAATTCGTTACAAGTCTAATTGTCAATGATACTTATCGAGTAATATACTATGTGAAAGAAGAAAAAATTCTGAATGAGACACACTTCAGGTCATGTCGAGCTGTGATATTTTACTGCTGCTATAATGACCGAAGTACAAAAGTAGCTTTTACTCTGATATGATCAAGATAACTTGAGAAATGTGAAAATGAAAATGAAACCTATCGTGTCATATACCAAATGAAAGAGCGAAAAATTCTGAATAAGATAAACTATTTCAAAGTGGTCAGTACGGCCAATATGTAAATTTATCTTTCAATACTCTCTGTTTTCGGTACAAAATAATTCGTTACAAGTCTAATTGTCAATGATACTTATCGAGTAATACACTATGTGAAAGAAGAAAAAATTCTGAATGAGACACACTTCAGGTCATGTCGAGCTGTGATATTTTACTGCTGCTATAATGACCGAAGTACAAAAGTAGCTTTTACTCTGATATGATCAAGATAACTTGAGAAATATGAAAATGAAAATGAAACCTATCGTGTCATATACCAAATGAAAGAGCGAAAAATTCTGAATAAGATAGACTATTTCAAAGTGGTCAGTACGGCCAATATGTAAATTTATCTTTCAATACTCTCTGTTTTTGGTACAAAATAATTCGTTACAAGTCTAATTGTCAATGATACTTATCGAGTAATATACTATGTGAAAGAGGAAAAAATTCTGAATGAGACACACTTCAGGTCATGTCGAGCTGTAATATTTTCCTGCTGCTATAATGACCGAAGTACAAAAGTAGCTTTTACTCTGATATGATCAAGATAACTTGAGAAATGTGAAAATGAAAATGAAACCTATCGTGTCATATACCAAATGAAAGAGCGAAAAATTCTGAATAAGATAGACTATTTCAAAGTGGTCAGTACGGCCAATATGTAAATTTATCTTTCAATACTCTCTGTTTTCGGTACAAAATAATTCGTTACAAGTCTAATTGTCAATGATACTTATCGAGTAATATACTATGTGAAAGAAGAAAAAATTCTGAATGAGACACACTTCAGGTCATGTCGAGCTGTGATATTTTACTGCTGCTATAATGACCGAAGTACAAAAGTAGCTTTTACTCTGATATGATCAAGATAACTAGAGAAATATGAAAATGAAAATGAAACCTATCGTGTCATATACCAAATGAAAGAGCGAAAAATTCTGAATAAGATAGACTATTTCAAAGTGGTCAGTACGGCCAATATGTAAATTTATCTTTCAATACTCTCTGTTTTTGGTACAAAATAATTCGTTACAAGTCTAATTGTCAATGATACTTATCGAGTAATATACTATGTGAAAGAAGACAAAATTCTGAATGAGACACACTTCAGGTCATGTCGAGCTGTGATATTTTACTGCTGCTATAATGACCGAAGTACAAAAGTAGCTTTTACTCTGATATGATCAAGATAACTTGAGAAATGTGAAAATGAAAATGAAACCTATCGTGTCATATACCAAATGAAAGAGCGAAAAATTCTGAATAAGATAAACTATTTCAAAGTGGTCAGTACGGCCAATATGTAAATTTATCTTTCAATACTCTCTGTTTTCGGTACAAAATAATTCGTTACAAGTCTAATTGTCAATGATACTTATCGAGTAATATACTATGTGAAAGAAGAAAAAATTCTGAATGAGACACACTTCAGGTCATGTCGAGCTGTGATATTTTACTGCTGCTATAATGACCGAAGTACAAAAGTAGCTTTTACTCTGATATGATCAAGATAACTTGAGAAATATGAAAATGAAAATGAAACCTATCGTGTCATATACCAAATGAAAGAGCGAAAAATTCTGAATAAGATAGACTATTTCAAAATGGTCAGTACGGCCAATATGTAAATTTATCTTTCAATACTCTCTGTTTTTGGTACAAAATAATTCGTTACAAGTCTAATTGTCAATGATACTTATCGAGTAATATACTATGTGAAAGAAGAAAAAATTCTGAATGAGACACACTTCAGGTCATGTCGAGCTGTGATATTTTACTGCTGCTATAATGACCGAAGTACGAAAGTAGCTTTTACTCTGATATGATCAAGATAACTAGAGAAATATGAAAATGAAAATGAAACCTATCGTGTCATATACCAAATGAAAGAGCGAAAAATTCTGAATAAGATAGACTATTTCAAAGTGGTCAGTACGGCCAATATGTAAATTTATCTTTCAATACTCTCTGTTTTTGGTACAAAATAATTCGTTACAAGTCTAATTGTCAATGATACTTATCGAGTAATATACTATGTGAAAGAAGAAAAAATTCTGAATGAGACACACTTCAGGTCATGTCGAGCTGTGATATTTTACTGCTGCTATAATGACCGAAGTACAAAAGTAGCTTTTACTCTGATATGATCAAGATAACTTGAGAAATGTGAAAATGAAAATGAAACCTATCGTGTCATATACCAAATGAAAGAGCGAAAAATTCTGAATAAGATAAACTATTTCAAAGTGGTCAGTACGGCCAATATGTAAATTTATCTTTCAATACTCTCTGTTTTCGGTACAAAATAATTCGTTACAAGTCTAATTGTCAATGATACTTATCGAGTAATATACTATGTGAAAGAAGAAAAAATTCTGAATGAGACACACTTCAGGTCATGTCGAGCTGTGATATTTTACTGCTGCTATAATGACCGAAGTACAAAAGTAGCTTTTACTCTGATATGATCAAGATAACTTGAGAAATATGAAAATGAAAATGAAACCTATCGTGTCATATACCAAATGAAAGAGCGAAAAATTCTGAATAAGATAGACTATTTCAAAATGGTCAGTACGGCCAATATGTAAATTTATCTTTCAATACTCTCTGTTTTTGGTACAAAATAATTCGTTACAAGTCTAATTGTCAATGATACTTATCGAGTAATATACTATGTGAAAGAAGAAAAAATTCTGAATGAGACACACTTCAGGTCATGTCGAGCTGTGATATTTTACTGCTGCTATAATGACCGAAGTACGAAAGTAGCTTTTACTCTGATATGATCAAGATAACTAGAGAAATATGAAAATGAAAATGAAACCTATCGTGTCATATACCAAATGAAAGAGCGAAAAATTCTGAATAAGATAGACTATTTCAAAGTGGTCAGTACGGCCAATATGTAAATTTATCTTTCAATACTCTCTGTTTTTGGTACAAAATAATTCGTTACAAGTCTAATTGTCAATGATACTTATCGAGTAATATACTATGTGAAAGAAGAAAAAATTCTGAATGAGACACACTTCAGGTCATGTCGAGCTGTGATATTTTACTGCTGCTATAATGACCGAAGTACAAAAGTAGCTTTTACTCTGATATGATCAAGATAACTTGAGAAATGTGAAAATGAAAATGAAACCTATCGTGTCATATACCAAATGAAAGAGCGAAAAATTCTGAATAAGATAAACTATTTCAAAGTGGTCAGTACGGCCAATATGTAAATTTATCTTTCAATACTCTCTGTTTTCGGTACAAAATAATTCGTTACAAGTCTAATTGTCAATGATACTTATCGAGTAATATACTATGTGAAAGAAGAAAAAATTCTGAATGAGACACACTTCAGGTCATGTCGAGCTGTGATATTTTACTGCTGCTATAATGACCGAAGTACAAAAGTAGCTTTTACTCTGATATGATCAAGATAACTAGAGAAATATGAAAATGAAAATGAAACCTATCGTGTCATATACCAAATGAAAGAGCGAAAAATTCTGAATAAGATAGACTATTTCAAAATGGTCAGTACGGCCAATATGTAAATTTATCTTTCAATACTCTCTGTTTTTGGTACAAAATAATTCGTTACAAGTCTAATTGTCAATGATACTTATCGAGTAATATACTATGTGAAAGAAGAAAAAATTCTGAATGAGACACACTTCAGGTCATGTCGAGCTGTGATATTTTACTGCTGCTATAATGACCGAAGTACAAAAGTAGCTTTTACTCTGATATGATCAAGATAACTTGAGAAATGTGAAAATGAAAATGAAACCTATCGTGTCATATACCAAATGAAAGAGCGAAAAATTCTGAATAAGATAAACTATTTCAAAGTGGTCAGTACGGCCAATATGTAAATTTATCTTTCAATACTCTCTGTTTTCGGTACAAAATAATTCGTTACAAGTCTAATTGTCAATGATACTTATCGAGTAATATACTATGTGAAAGAAGAAAAAATTCTGAATGAGACACACTTCAGGTCATGTCGAGCTGTGATATTTTACTGCTGCTATAATGACCGAAGTACAAAAGTAGCTTTTACTCTGATATGATCAAGATAACTTGAGAAATATGAAAATGAAAATGAAACCTATCGTGTCATATACCAAATGAAAGAGCGAAAAATTCTGAATAAGATAGACTATTTCAAAATGGTCAGTACGGCCAATATGTAAATTTATCTTTCAATACTCTCTGTTTTTGGTACAAAATAATTCGTTACAAGTCTAATTGTCAATGATACTTATCGAGTAATATACTATGTGAAAGAAGAAAAAATTCTGAATGAGACACACTTCAGGTCATGTCGAGCTGTGATATTTTACTGCTGCTATAATGACCGAAGTACGAAAGTAGCTTTTACTCTGATATGATCAAGATAACTAGAGAAATATGAAAATGAAAATGAAACCTATCGTGTCATATACCAAATGAAAGAGCGAAAAATTCTGAATAAGATAGACTATTTCAAAGTGGTCAGTACGGCCAATATGTAAATTTATCTTTCAATACTCTCTGTTTTTGGTACAAAATAATTCGTTACAAGTCTAATTGTCAATGATACTTATCGAGTAATATACTATGTGAAAGAAGAAAAAATTCTGAATGAGACACACTTCAGGTCATGTCGAGCTGTGATATTTTACTGCTGCTATAATGACCGAAGTACAAAAGTAGCTTTTACTCTGATATGATCAAGATAACTTGAGAAATGTGAAAATGAAAATGAAACCTATCGTGTCATATACCAAATGAAAGAGCGAAAAATTCTGAATAAGATAAACTATTTCAAAGTGGTCAGTACGGCCAATATGTAAATTTATCTTTCAATACTCTCTGTTTTCGGTACAAAATAATTCGTTACAAGTCTAATTGTCAATGATACTTATCGAGTAATATACTATGTGAAAGAAGAAAAAATTCTGAATGAGACACACTTCAGGTCATGTCGAGCTGTGATATTTTACTGCTGCTATAATGACCGAAGTACAAAAGTAGCTTTTACTCTGATATGATCAAGATAACTTGAGAAATATGAAAATGAAAATGAAACCTATCGTGTCATATACCAAATGAAAGAGCGAAAAATTCTGAATAAGATAGACTATTTCAAAATGGTCAGTACGGCCAATATGTAAATTTATCTTTCAATACTCTCTGTTTTTGGTACAAAATAATTCGTTACAAGTCTAATTGTCAATGATACTTATCGAGTAATATACTATGTGAAAGAAGAAAAAATTCTGAATGAGACACACTTCAGGTCATGTCGAGCTGTGATATTTTACTGCTGCTATAATGACCGAAGTACGAAAGTAGCTTTTACTCTGATATGATCAAGATAACTAGAGAAATATGAAAATGAAAATGAAACCTATCGTGTCATATACCAAATGAAAGAGCGAAAAATTCTGAATAAGATAGACTATTTCAAAGTGGTCAGTACGGCCAATATGTAAATTTATCTTTCAATACTCTCTGTTTTTGGTACAAAATAATTCGTTACAAGTCTAATTGTCAATGATACTTATCGAGTAATATACTATGTGAAAGAAGAAAAAATTCTGAATGAGACACACTTCAGGTCATGTCGAGCTGTGATATTTTACTGCTGCTATAATGACCGAAGTACAAAAGTAGCTTTTACTCTGATATGATCAAGATAACTTGAGAAATGTGAAAATGAAAATGAAACCTATCGTGTCATATACCAAATGAAAGAGCGAAAAATTCTGAATAAGATAAACTATTTCAAAGTGGTCAGTACGGCCAATATGTAAATTTATCTTTCAATACTCTCTGTTTTCGGTACAAAATAATTCGTTACAAGTCTAATTGTCAATGATACTTATCGAGTAATATACTATGTGAAAGAAGAAAAAATTCTGAATGAGACACACTTCAGGTCATGTCGAGCTGTGATATTTTACTGCTGCTATAATGACCGAAGTACAAAAGTAGCTTTTACTCTGATATGATCAAGATAACTAGAGAAATATGAAAATGAAAATGAAACCTATCGTGTCATATACCAAATGAAAGAGCGAAAAATTCTGAATAAGATAGACTATTTCAAAATGGTCAGTACGGCCAATATGTAAATTTATCTTTCAATACTCTCTGTTTTTGGTACAAAATAATTCGTTACAAGTCTAATTGTCAATGATACTTATCGAGTAATATACTATGTGAAAGAAGAAAAAATTCTGAATGAGACACACTTCAGGTCATGTCGAGCTGTGATATTTTACTGCTGCTATAATGACCGAAGTACAAAAGTAGCTTTTACTCTGATATGATCAAGATAACTTGAGAAATGTGAAAATGAAAATGAAACCTATCGTGTCATATACCAAATGAAAGAGCGAAAAATTCTGAATAAGATAGACTATTTCAAAGTGGTCAGTACGGCCAATATGTAAATTTATCTTTCAATACTCTCTGTTTTTGGTACAAAATAATTCGTTACAAGTCTAATTGTCAATGATACTTATCGAGTAATATACTATGTGAAAGAAGAAAAAATTCTGAATGAGACACACTTCAGGTCATGTCGAGCTGTGATATTTTACTGCTGCTATAATGACCGAAGTACAAAAGTAGCTTTTACTCTGATATGATCAAGATAACTAGAGAAATATGAAAATGAAAATGAAACCTATCGTGTCATATACCAAATGAAAGAGCGAAAAATTCTGAATAAGATAGACTATTTCAAAGTGGTCAGTACGGCCAATATGTAAATTTATCTTTCAATACTCTCTGTTTTTGGTACAAAATAATTCGTTACAAGTCTAATTGTCAATGATACTTATCGAGTAATATACTATGTGAAAGAAGAAAAAATTCTGAATGAGACACACTTCAGGTCATGTCGAGCTGTGATATTTTACTGCTGCTATAATGACCGAAGTACAAAAGTAGCTTTTACTCTGATATGATCAAGATAACTTGAGAAATGTGAAAATGAAAATGAAACCTATCGTGTCATATACCAAATGAAAGAGCGAAAAATTCTGAATAAGATAGACTATTTCAAAGTGGTCAGTACGGCCAATATGTAAATTTATCTTTCAATACTCTCTGTTTTTGGTACAAAATAATTCGTTACAAGTCTAATTGTCAATGATACTTATCGAGTAATATACTATGTGAAAGAAGAAAAAATTCTGAATGAGACACACTTCAGGTCATGTCGAGCTGTGATATTTTACTGCTGCTATAATGACCGAAGTACAAAAGTAGCTTTTACTCTGATATGATCAAGATAACTTGAGAAATGTGAAAATGAAAATGAAACCTATCGTGTCATATACCAAATGAAAGAGCGAAAAATTCTGAATAAGATAGACTATTTCAAAGTGGTCAGTACGGCCAATATGTAAATTTATCTTTCAATACTCTCTGTTTTTGGTACAAAATAATTCGTTACAAGTCTAATTGTCAATGATACTTATCGAGTAATATACTATGTGAAAGAAGAAAAAATTCTGAATGAGACACACTTCAGGTCATGTCGAGCTGTGATATTTTACTGCTGCTATAATGACCGAAGTACAAAAGTAGCTTTTACTCTGATATGATCAAGATAACTTGAGAAATGTGAAAATGAAAATGAAACCTATCGTGTCATATACCAAATGAAAGAGCGAAAAATTCTGAATAAGATAGACTATTTCAAAGTGGTCAGTACGGCCAATATGTAAATTTATCTTTCAATACTCTCTGTTTTCGGTACAAAATAATTCGTTACAAGTCTAATTGTCAATGATACTTATCGAGTAATATACTATGTGAAAGAAGAAAAAATTCTGAATGAGACACACTTCAGGTCATGTCGAGCTGTGATATTTTACTGCTGCTATAATGACCGAAGTACAAAAGTAGCTTTTACTCTGATATGATCAAGATAACTTGAGAAATGTGAAAATGAAAATGAAACCTATCGTGTCATATACCAAATGAAAGAGCGAAAAATTCTGAATAAGATAGACTATTTCAAAGTGGTCAGTACGGCCAATATGTAAATTTATCTTTCAATACTCTCTGTTTTTGGTACAAAATAATTCGTTACAAGTCTAATTGTCAATGATACTTATCGAGTAATATACTATGTGAAAGAAGAAAAAATTCTGAATGAGACACACTTCAGGTCATGTCGAGCTGTGATATTTTACTGCTGCTATAATGACCGAAGTACAAAAGTAGCTTTTACTCTGATATGATCAAGATAACTAGAGAAATATGAAAATGAAAATGAAACCTATCGTGTCATATACCAAATGAAAGAGCGAAAAATTCTGAATAAGATAGACTATTTCAAAGTGGTCAGTACGGCCAATATGTAAATTTATCTTTCAATACTCTCTGTTTTTGGTACAAAATAATTCGTTACAAGTCTAATTGTCAATGATACTTATCGAGTAATATACTATGTGAAAGAAGAAAAAATTCTGAATGAGACACACTTCAGGTCATGTCGAGCTGTGATATTTTACTGCTGCTATAATGACCGAAGTACAAAAGTAGCTTTTACTCTGATATGATCAAGATAACTTGAGAAATGTGAAAATGAAAATGAAACCTATCGTGTCATATACCAAATGAAAGAGCGAAAAATTCTGAATAAGATAGACTATTTCAAAGTGGTCAGTACGGCCAATATGTAAATTTATCTTTCAATACTCTCTGTTTTTGGTACAAAATAATTCGTTACAAGTCTAATTGTCAATGATACTTATCGAGTAATATACTATGTGAAAGAAGAAAAAATTCTGAATGAGACACACTTCAGGTCATGTCGAGCTGTGATATTTTACTGCTGCTATAATGACCGAAGTACAAAAGTAGCTTTTACTCTGATATGATCAAGATAACTTGAGAAATGTGAAAATGAAAATGAAACCTATCGTGTCATATACCAAATGAAAGAGCGAAAAATTCTGAATAAGATAGACTATTTCAAAGTGGTCAGTACGGCCAATATGTAAATTTATCTTTCAATACTCTCTGTTTTTGGTACAAAATAATTCGTTACAAGTCTAATTGTCAATGATACTTATCGAGTAATATACTATGTGAAAGAAGAAAAAATTCTGAATGAGACACACTTCAGGTCATGTCGAGCTGTGATATTTTACTGCTGCTATAATGACCGAAGTACAAAAGTAGCTTTTACTCTGATATGATCAAGATAACTTGAGAAATGTGAAAATGAAAATGAAACCTATCGTGTCATATACCAAATGAAAGAGCGAAAAATTCTGAATAAGATAGACTATTTCAAAGTGGTCAGTACGGCCAATATGTAAATTTATCTTTCAATACTCTCTGTTTTTGGTACAAAATAATTCGTTACAAGTCTAATTGTCAATGATACTTATCGAGTAATATACTATGTGAAAGAAGAAAAAATTCTGAATGAGACACACTTCAGGTCATGTCGAGCTGTGATATTTTACTGCTGCTATAATGACCGAAGTACAAAAGTAGCTTTTACTCTGATATGATCAAGATAACTTGAGAAATGTGAAAATGAAAATGAAACCTATCGTGTCATATACCAAATGAAAGAGCGAAAAATTCTGAATAAGATAGACTATTTCAAAGTGGTCAGTACGGCCAATATGTAAATTTATCTTTCAATACTCTCTGTTTTTGGTACAAAATAATTCGTTACAAGTCTAATTGTCAATGATACTTATCGAGTAATATACTATGTGAAAGAAGAAAAAATTCTGAATGAGACACACTTCAGGTCATGTCGAGCTGTGATATTTTACTGCTGCTATAATGACCGAAGTACAAAAGTAGCTTTTACTCTGATATGATCAAGATAACTTGAGAAATGTGAAAATGAAAATGAAACCTATCGTGTCATATACCAAATGAAAGAGCGAAAAATTCTGAATAAGATAGACTATTTCAAAGTGGTCAGTACGGCCAATATGTAAATTTATCTTTCAATACTCTCTGTTTTCGGTACAAAATAATTCGTTACAAGTCTAATTGTCAATGATACTTATCGAGTAATATACTATGTGAAAGAAGAAAAAATTCTGAATGAGACACACTTCAGGTCATGTCGAGCTGTGATATTTTACTGCTGCTATAATGACCGAAGTACAAAAGTAGCTTTTACTCTGATATGATCAAGATAACTAGAGAAATATGAAAATGAAAATGAAACCTATCGTGTCATATACCAAATGAAAGAGCGAAAAATTCTGAATAAGATAGACTATTTCAAAGTGGTCAGTACGGCCAATATGTAAATTTATCTTTCAATACTCTCTGTTTTCGGTACAAAATAATTCGTTACAAGTCTAATTGTCAATGATACTTATCGAGTAATATACTATGTGAAAGAAGAAAAAATTCTGAATGAGACACACTTCAGGTCATGTCGAGCTGTGATATTTTACTGCTGCTATAATGACCGAAGTACAAAAGTAGCTTTTACTCTGATATGATCAAGATAACTAGAGAAATATGAAAATGAAAATGAAACCTATCGTGTCATATACCAAATGAAAGAGCGAAAAATTCTGAATAAGATAGACTATTTCAAAGTGGTCAGTACGGCCAATATGTAAATTTATCTTTCAATACTCTCTGTTTTCGGTACAAAATAATTCGTTACAAGTCTAATTGTCAATGATACTTATCGAGTAATATACTATGTGAAAGAAGAAAAAATTCTGAATGAGACACACTTCAGGTCATGTCGAGCTGTGATATTTTACTGCTGCTATAATGACCGAAGTACAAAAGTAGCTTTTACTCTGATATGATCAAGATAACTTGAGAAATGTGAAAATGAAAATGAAACCTATCGTGTCATATACCAAATGAAAGAGCGAAAAATTCTGAATAAGATAGACTATTTCAAAGTGGTCAGTACGGCCAATATGTAAATTTATCTTTCAATACTCTCTGTTTTTGGTACAAAATAATTCGTTACAAGTCTAATTGTCAATGATACTTATCGAGTAATATACTATGTGAAAGAAGAAAAAATTCTGAATGAGACACACTTCAGGTCATGTCGAGCTGTGATATTTTACTGCTGCTATAATGACCGAAGTACAAAAGTAGCTTTTACTCTGATATGATCAAGATAACTTGAGAAATGTGAAAATGAAAATGAAACCTATCGTGTCATATACCAAATGAAAGAGCGAAAAATTCTGAATAAGATAGACTATTTCAAAGTGGTCAGTACGGCCAATATGTAAATTTATCTTTCAATACTCTCTGTTTTTGGTACAAAATAATTCGTTACAAGTCTAATTGTCAATGATACTTATCGAGTAATATACTATGTGAAAGAAGAAAAAATTCTGAATGAGACACACTTCAGGTCATGTCGAGCTGTGATATTTTACTGCTGCTATAATGACCGAAGTACAAAAGTAGCTTTTACTCTGATATGATCAAGATAACTTGAGAAATGTGAAAATGAAAATGAAACCTATCGTGTCATATACCAAATGAAAGAGCGAAAAATTCTGAATAAGATAGACTATTTCAAAGTGGTCAGTACGGCCAATATGTAAATTTATCTTTCAATACTCTCTGTTTTTGGTACAAAATAATTCGTTACAAGTCTAATTGTCAATGATACTTATCGAGTAATATACTATGTGAAAGAAGAAAAAATTCTGAATGAGACACACTTCAGGTCATGTCGAGCTGTGATATTTTACTGCTGCTATAATGACCGAAGTACAAAAGTAGCTTTTACTCTGATATGATCAAGATAACTTGAGAAATGTGAAAATGAAAATGAAACCTATCGTGTCATATACCAAATGAAAGAGCGAAAAATTCTGAATAAGATAGACTATTTCAAAGTGGTCAGTACGGCCAATATGTAAATTTATCTTTCAATACTCTCTGTTTTCGGTACAAAATAATTCGTTACAAGTCTAATTGTCAATGATACTTATCGAGTAATATACTATGTGAAAGAAGAAAAAATTCTGAATGAGACACACTTCAGGTCATGTCGAGCTGTGATATTTTACTGCTGCTATAATGACCGAAGTACAAAAGTAGCTTTTACTCTGATATGATCAAGATAACTAGAGAAATATGAAAATGAAAATGAAACCTATCGTGTCATATACCAAATGAAAGAGCGAAAAATTCTGAATAAGATAGACTATTTCAAAGTGGTCAGTACGGCCAATATGTAAATTTATCTTTCAATACTCTCTGTTTTAGGTACAAAATAATTCGTTACAAGTCTAATAGTCAATGATACTTATCGAGTAATATACTATGTGAAAGAAGAAAAAATTCTGAATGAGACACACTTCAGGTCATGTCGAGCTGTGATATTTTACTGCTGCTATAATGACCCTAGTACAAAAGTAGCTTTTACTCTGATATGATCAAGATAACTTGAGAAATATGAAAATGAAAATGAAACCTATCGTGTCATATACCAAATGAAAGAGCGAAAAATTCTGAATAAGATAGACTATTTCAAAGTGGTCAGTACGGCCAATATGTAAATTTATCTTTCAATACTCTCTGTTTTTGGTACAAAATAATTCGTTACAAGTCTAATTGTCAATGATACTTATCGAGTAATATACTATGTGAAAGAAGAAAAAATTCTGAATGAGACACAGTTCAGGTCATGTCGAGCTGTGATATTTTACTGCTGCTATAATGACCGAAGTACAAAAGTAGCTTTTACTCTGATATGATCAAGATAACTAGAGAAATATGAAAATGAAAATGAAACCTATCGTGTCATATACCAAATGAAAGAGCGAAAAATTCTGAATAAGATAAACTATTTCAAAGTGGTCAGTACGGCCAATATGTAAATTTATCTTTCAATACTCTCTGTTTTTGGTACAAAATAATTCGTTACAAGTCTAATTGTCAATGATACTTATCGAGTAATATACTATGTGAAAGAAGAAAAAATTCTGAATGAGACACACTTCAGGTCATGTCGAGCTGTGATATTTTACTGCTGCTATAATGACCGAAGTACAAAAGTAGCTTTTACTCTGATATGATCAAGATAACTTGAGAAATGTGAAAATGAAAATGAAACCTATCGTGTCATATACCAAATGAAAGAGCGAAAAATTCTGAATAAGATAGACTATTTCAAAGTGGTCAGTACGGCCAATATGTAAATTTATCTTTCAATACTCTCTGTTTTTGGTACAAAATAATTCGTTACAAGTCTAATTGTCAATGATACTTATCGAGTAATATACTATGTGAAAGAAGAAAAAATTCTGAATGAGACACACTTCAGGTCATGTCGAGCTGTGATATTTTACTGCTGCTATAATGACCGAAGTACAAAAGTAGCTTTTACTCTGATATGATCAAGATAACTTGAGAAATGTGAAAATGAAAATGAAACCTATCGTGTCATATACCAAATGAAAGAGCGAAAAATTCTGAATAAGATAGACTATTTCAAAGTGGTCAGTACGGCCAATATGTAAATTTATCTTTCAATACTCTCTGTTTTTGGTACAAAATAATTCGTTACAAGTCTAATTGTCAATGATACTTATCGAGTAATATACTATGTGAAAGAAGAAAAAATTCTGAATGAGACACACTTCAGGTCATGTCGAGCTGTGATATTTTACTGCTGCTATAATGACCGAAGTACAAAAGTAGCTTTTACTCTGATATGATCAAGATAACTTGAGAAATGTGAAAATGAAAATGAAACCTATCGTGTCATATACCAAATGAAAGAGCGAAAAATTCTGAATAAGATAGACTATTTCAAAGTGGTCAGTACGGCCAATATGTAAATTTATCTTTCAATACTCTCTGTTTTCGGTACAAAATAATTCGTTACAAGTCTAATTGTCAATGATACTTATCGAGTAATATACTATGTGAAAGAAGAAAAAATTCTGAATGAGACACACTTCAGGTCATGTCGAGCTGTGATATTTTACTGCTGCTATAATGACCGAAGTACAAAAGTAGCTTTTACTCTGATATGATCAAGATAACTTGAGAAATGTGAAAATGAAAATGAAACCTATCGTGTCATATACCAAATGAAAGAGCGAAAAATTCTGAATAAGATAGACTATTTCAAAGTGGTCAGTACGGCCAATATGTAAATTTATCTTTCAATACTCTCTGTTTTTGGTACAAAATAATTCGTTACAAGTCTAATTGTCAATGATACTTATCGAGTAATATACTATGTGAAAGAAGAAAAAATTCTGAATGAGACACACTTCAGGTCATGTCGAGCTGTGATATTTTACTGCTGCTATAATGACCGAAGTACAAAAGTAGCTTTTACTCTGATATGATCAAGATAACTAGAGAAATATGAAAATGAAAATGAAACCTATCGTGTCATATACCAAATGAAAGAGCGAAAAATTCTGAATAAGATAGACTATTTCAAAGTGGTCAGTACGGCCAATATGTAAATTTATCTTTCAATACTCTCTGTTTTTGGTACAAAATAATTCGTTACAAGTCTAATTGTCAATGATACTTATCGAGTAATATACTATGTGAAAGAAGAAAAAATTCTGAATGAGACACACTTCAGGTCATGTCGAGCTGTGATATTTTACTGCTGCTATAATGACCGAAGTACAAAAGTAGCTTTTACTCTGATATGATCAAGATAACTTGAGAAATGTGAAAATGAAAATGAAACCTATCGTGTCATATACCAAATGAAAGAGCGAAAAATTCTGAATAAGATAGACTATTTCAAAGTGGTCAGTACGGCCAATATGTAAATTTATCTTTCAATACTCTCTGTTTTTGGTACAAAATAATTCGTTACAAGTCTAATTGTCAATGATACTTATCGAGTAATATACTATGTGAAAGAAGAAAAAATTCTGAATGAGACACACTTCAGGTCATGTCGAGCTGTGATATTTTACTGCTGCTATAATGACCGAAGTACAAAAGTAGCTTTTACTCTGATATGATCAAGATAACTAGAGAAATATGAAAATGAAAATGAAACCTATCGTGTCATATACCAAATGAAAGAGCGAAAAATTCTGAATAAGATAGACTATTTCAAAGTGGTCAGTACGGCCAATATGTAAATTTATCTTTCAATACTCTCTGTTTTTGGTACAAAATAATTCGTTACAAGTCTAATTGTCAATGATACTTATCGAGTAATATACTATGTGAAAGAAGAAAAAATTCTGAATGAGACACACTTCAGGTCATGTCGAGCTGTGATATTTTACTGCTGCTATAATGACCGAAGTACAAAAGTAGCTTTTACTCTGATATGATCAAGATAACTTGAGAAATGTGAAAATGAAAATGAAACCTATCGTGTCATATACCAAATGAAAGAGCGAAAAATTCTGAATAAGATAGACTATTTCAAAGTGGTCAGTACGGCCAATATGTAAATTTATCTTTCAATACTCTCTGTTTTTGGTACAAAATAATTCGTTACAAGTCTAATTGTCAATGATACTTATCGAGTAATATACTATGTGAAAGAAGAAAAAATTCTGAATGAGACACACTTCAGGTCATGTCGAGCTGTGATATTTTACTGCTGCTATAATGACCGAAGTACAAAAGTAGCTTTTACTCTGATATGATCAAGATAACTAGAGAAATATGAAAATGAAAATGAAACCTATCGTGTCATATACCAAATGAAAGAGCGAAAAATTCTGAATAAGATAGACTATTTCAAAGTGGTCAGTACGGCCAATATGTAAATTTATCTTTCAATACTCTCTGTTTTTGGTACAAAATAATTCGTTACAAGTCTAATTGTCAATGATACTTATCGAGTAATATACTATGTGAAAGAAGAAAAAATTCTGAATGAGACACACTTCAGGTCATGTCGAGCTGTGATATTTTACTGCTGCTATAATGACCGAAGTACAAAAGTAGCTTTTACTCTGATATGATCAAGATAACTTGAGAAATGTGAAAATGAAAATGAAACCTATCGTGTCATATACCAAATGAAAGAGCGAAAAATTCTGAATAAGATAGACTATTTCAAAGTGGTCAGTACGGCCAATATGTAAATTTATCTTTCAATACTCTCTGTTTTTGGTACAAAATAATTCGTTACAAGTCTAATTGTCAATGATACTTATCGAGTAATATACTATGTGAAAGAAGAAAAAATTCTGAATGAGACACACTTCAGGTCATGTCGAGCTGTGATATTTTACTGCTGCTATAATGACCGAAGTACAAAAGTAGCTTTTACTCTGATATGATCAAGATAACTTGAGAAATGTGAAAATGAAAATGAAACCTATCGTGTCATATACCAAATGAAAGAGCGAAAAATTCTGAATAAGATAGACTATTTCAAAGTGGTCAGTACGGCCAATATGTAAATTTATCTTTCAATACTCTCTGTTTTTGGTACAAAATAATTCGTTACAAGTCTAATTGTCAATGATACTTATCGAGTAATATACTATGTGAAAGAAGAAAAAATTCTGAATGAGACACACTTCAGGTCATGTCGAGCTGTGATATTTTACTGCTGCTATAATGACCGAAGTACAAAAGTAGCTTTTACTCTGATATGATCAAGATAACTTGAGAAATGTGAAAATGAAAATGAAACCTATCGTGTCATATACCAAATGAAAGAGCGAAAAATTCTGAATAAGATAGACTATTTCAAAGTGGTCAGTACGGCCAATATGTAAATTTATCTTTCAATACTCTCTGTTTTCGGTACAAAATAATTCGTTACAAGTCTAATTGTCAATGATACTTATCGAGTAATATACTATGTGAAAGAAGAAAAAATTCTGAATGAGACACACTTCAGGTCATGTCGAGCTGTGATATTTTACTGCTGCTATAATGACCGAAGTACAAAAGTAGCTTTTACTCTGATATGATCAAGATAACTTGAGAAATGTGAAAATGAAAATGAAACCTATCGTGTCATATACCAAATGAAAGAGCGAAAAATTCTGAATAAGATAGACTATTTCAAAGTGGTCAGTACGGCCAATATGTAAATTTATCTTTCAATACTCTCTGTTTTTGGTACAAAATAATTCGTTACAAGTCTAATTGTCAATGATACTTATCGAGTAATATACTATGTGAAAGAAGAAAAAATTCTGAATGAGACACACTTCAGGTCATGTCGAGCTGTGATATTTTACTGCTGCTATAATGACCGAAGTACAAAAGTAGCTTTTACTCTGATATGATCAAGATAACTAGAGAAATATGAAAATGAAAATGAAACCTATCGTGTCATATACCAAATGAAAGAGCGAAAAATTCTGAATAAGATAGACTATTTCAAAGTGGTCAGTACGGCCAATATGTAAATTTATCTTTCAATACTCTCTGTTTTTGGTACAAAATAATTCGTTACAAGTCTAATTGTCAATGATACTTATCGAGTAATATACTATGTGAAAGAAGAAAAAATTCTGAATGAGACACACTTCAGGTCATGTCGAGCTGTGATATTTTACTGCTGCTATAATGACCGAAGTACAAAAGTAGCTTTTACTCTGATATGATCAAGATAACTTGAGAAATGTGAAAATGAAAATGAAACCTATCGTGTCATATACCAAATGAAAGAGCGAAAAATTCTGAATAAGATAGACTATTTCAAAGTGGTCAGTACGGCCAATATGTAAATTTATCTTTCAATACTCTCTGTTTTTGGTACAAAATAATTCGTTACAAGTCTAATTGTCAATGATACTTATCGAGTAATATACTATGTGAAAGAAGAAAAAATTCTGAATGAGACACACTTCAGGTCATGTCGAGCTGTGATATTTTACTGCTGCTATAATGACCGAAGTACAAAAGTAGCTTTTACTCTGATATGATCAAGATAACTTGAGAAATGTGAAAATGAAAATGAAACCTATCGTGTCATATACCAAATGAAAGAGCGAAAAATTCTGAATAAGATAGACTATTTCAAAGTGGTCAGTACGGCCAATATGTAAATTTATCTTTCAATACTCTCTGTTTTTGGTACAAAATAATTCGTTACAAGTCTAATTGTCAATGATACTTATCGAGTAATATACTATGTGAAAGAAGAAAAAATTCTGAATGAGACACACTTCAGGTCATGTCGAGCTGTGATATTTTACTGCTGCTATAATGACCGAAGTACAAAAGTAGCTTTTACTCTGATATGATCAAGATAACTTGAGAAATGTGAAAATGAAAATGAAACCTATCGTGTCATATACCAAATGAAAGAGCGAAAAATTCTGAATAAGATAGACTATTTCAAAGTGGTCAGTACGGCCAATATGTAAATTTATCTTTCAATACTCTCTGTTTTTGGTACAAAATAATTCGTTACAAGTCTAATTGTCAATGATACTTATCGAGTAATATACTATGTGAAAGAAGAAAAAATTCTGAATGAGACACACTTCAGGTCATGTCGAGCTGTGATATTTTACTGCTGCTATAATGACCGAAGTACAAAAGTAGCTTTTACTCTGATATGATCAAGATAACTTGAGAAATGTGAAAATGAAAATGAAACCTATCGTGTCATATACCAAATGAAAGAGCGAAAAATTCTGAATAAGATAGACTATTTCAAAGTGGTCAGTACGGCCAATATGTAAATTTATCTTTCAATACTCTCTGTTTTTGGTACAAAATAATTCGTTACAAGTCTAATTGTCAATGATACTTATCGAGTAATATACTATGTGAAAGAAGAAAAAATTCTGAATGAGACACACTTCAGGTCATGTCGAGCTGTGATATTTTACTGCTGCTATAATGACCGAAGTACAAAAGTAGCTTTTACTCTGATATGATCAAGATAACTTGAGAAATGTGAAAATGAAAATGAAACCTATCGTGTCATATACCAAATGAAAGAGCGAAAAATTCTGAATAAGATAGACTATTTCAAAGTGGTCAGTACAGCCAATATGTAAATTTATCTTTCAATACTCTCTGTTTTTGGTACAAAATAATTCGTTACAAGTCTAATAGTCAATGATACTTATCGAGTAATATACTATGTGAAAGAAGAAAAAATTCTGAATGAGACACACTTCAGGTCATGTCGAGCTGTGATATTTTACTGCTGCTATAATGAGCGAAGTACAAAAGTAGCTTTTACTCTGATATGATCAAGATAACTTGAGAAATATGAAAATGAAAATGAAACCTATCGTGTCATATACCAAATGAAAGAGCGAAAAATTCTGAATAAGATAGACTATTTCAAAGTGGTCAGTACGGCCAATATGTAAATTTATCTTTCAATACTCTCTGTTTTTGGTACAAAATAATTCGTTACAAGTCTAATTGTCAATGATACTTATCGAGTAATATACTATGTGAAAGAAGAAAAAATTCTGAATGAGACACACTTCAGGTCATGTCGAGGTGTGATATTTTACTGCTGCTATAATGACCGAAGTACAAAAGTAGCTTTTACTCTGATATGATCAAGATAACTAGAGAAATATGAAAATGAAAATGAAACCTATCGTGTCATATAGGGTGATGTAAACAATAAATTTTGGCAAACTTGTGCTTTTTGCATGTGTGTGACAACGGCAAACGATTGACAACTTTATCGGAGAACTTTGTTGTCAGATTTCAAAAAGTAAAACGATTGTAGTCAAAAGTATGAAAAAAATAAATGTGGCAACAGATAGTGACTATTTTGTAGACAGACAAGAAAACTGAGGATGATACATGTCAGAACACGTTAGTTCAGCCTCTGTAATAGCGAGGCAACAATGAATGGCTAATCACGTTTTCCAACTTATAAAGAGGGCGAGGCGGATGCCAGGCGGGTTTGGTGGGCTGCATTAGAGAGGGTGTGCGTGCGAGATGGCATCAAATGATTCTCTCTGTCACACTCTCCGCCGCGTCACCAAACCCGTCTGAGGTGCGCCGCTTTGACTAATGAACTATCGTCTCATTATTATGAGGATGTGAAAATGCACCAAAAAATGGAATGACTAGAGAAATGTGCTTCTTTCTATTCAGCCGCCGTACCAAATAGGGGTGGTAGATCAAGAGGTGGACCCTAATTTCTCTCATTTTTCAATAGGAATCGAGTCTATTTTGGGGACGATCTCGACTGTAATTCCTATCAAGTCGAGAGACAGAAATGGGGGTGAGGTAGAGAGGGAAAGAAAGTGAGAGATCACAAGAGGGAATAGGGTAGACGAGAAATTGAGGCTATTCCGACCGCCTCAAAAATCTGTCTGTCTGCGTCTCTTGTTTAGCGCACTATTTCTCTCTATCTCTCCCATAATTTTTCAAAACACCGCACGAGTGATTTTATGGTCGAGATATTTAGAGTTGACCCGGCTGACTGAGCGTGACACAATGTGATATACTGTAACTCCACATTGTCATCCCGCCAGTCTCCGGAGCCTCTCTTCTTTTATGATATTATTTCAGATTATTGTTATTTTGTTTACTTGTTTAATAATACATTTTGTATGAATCGATATTATAGTCTATTGTTCTTAACCTTTTGACGATCGTTCATCGTTCATTTCACCGATATTGACCGTGAAAGTCATTTGTCATCATCCGTTTTCACAATTCGTTGATCACTATTTGTCGTCATATTTTCCGCAAATATCGCATTCATTTTAGCACAACGACAATAATCAAAGATGCTAATGAGAAGAAAGGAATATGTGTGGTCATTAAATGAGGATATAATCAAAATATCTATTCTTCTAATGAATTAGGTTCGTTCTATCTTATATTTCTATTGGTTGTAGACACAATCAAAACTTTCATAGTTCATTTAGTTTAAACTCAATTGTCATCATACGTTTTAGGCTGTCGAAACTTTAAGCTTTTATTAATACCATGTTTCTAATGTGTTATATTGCAGGCGTAGTGTCAATGTTAGAATGAATGAGACATATGCCTATGGATGATTTATGCGGATAAAGGTTTGTTCTATAATTCTTTCCCCTTTTCGTTGTCTTGTATTGGAATGACTATATGTATTAGTAGCGGTCCAACACCATTCATTATTCATTGTTTCGTTCATTAATATTGATCAAAAACCAATTGGTATCGTCCATGATTAGTAGTAGTGTAAAGGGTTTTTTGAAGTGTTATGTTTAGTGTCTTATTTTTCAGAAGTGTCTGTGCAAAGATGGATAATTTGAATGTATATCTTGGATGAATGTAATAATGTGTGAGAAAGGTAAGCGCTATTGTCTACTTTATTCACTTATTCACATTGCCAATGTACGACTGTTATCAATCATTGATACTCCAGTATGTTCGTATGCTCATGCTCTGAAGGATTATTGAAATGTTAAATTATCATACTTACATGTTGCTTTTTTCAGGATCTCTACTAAACAACGGATCATCTTTATTGATTGTTTATTGCATATATGAGTTGGCTGTAGGAGCAATTGAGGTAATTGTATATATTATTAATTATGAATCGATAGTATATATTGAATTTATACGGTTTTTCATTTACCTAGCGAATTGACCTTTTTGACCTAGCCCTTCGTATTACACACACACACACACACACACACACACAAAGACCTCAACATTTTTATGGATTCCCTTGCTAAGGCATCCACCGGGAAAAATTTCCCATGGTAGCTTGATTGCATGGAATAAAAAAAATGAAATCAAAGGAAAGTGATATAATTGTCGACTCCATGTATAATACGAAGGGCTCATGTAAAAACAAATATTACTTATCATATTAAATAGAATATATATAAATATATTACAATATTAAATTGATACGGCATCCACCGGGAATATTTCCCATGGTCGCCTAACTCAATGAAATTAGATAAATGAATTATTAGTTAAATATAATCAATGAAATACTAACAAAACCTTCAACGATGATGATCTACTGATTTAAAATATTCCATTATATTTTAATATTATCTACGAAGCTCGACAGTGCATAAATTCTCCCCTCTCCCTCTCCCTTTACTTTTTCATCCCTCTCTCCTCTTCTCCTCTCTCTATGTCTTCCCCACTTCTCTATCTTTGTTTTTACTAACAAATAGGTACAGTAGTTGCCAGCTGGTCGTCTCCTCTCCCGATCAAGATTCGTCCTTTCATTGAGGAAAGGTGCGAACATATACGTTGTCGTTGTTTTAGCATTATTTTATATATTTCCAGGCTCGTCGTGAATCGTCATCTCGTATAAAGATCACATAATACTATATTTCGTTACTTTTCATTGATATAGCATCCACCGGGATGAAGTCCCATGGTAGCTTAAATCAATGTAATGGTACGAAATATTAGTAGTTGGTGTATCATCTCTTATAGTCAACTCATTTGGATAAGGTGAGAATTTATACGTTGCTGTTATTTTAGTTAAATTTCATGTAATTTCAGGATCCTCACGATGAAGGTGTCGTCCTCCCCTATCGATAACAGTTCATTCATTGATCAAAGGTAAGAATTTAAGAGCTTGCATTATTCTAATTTCATATCATCTAATTTCAGGATCTTTGACATGCACTACCTACGATGCGCCTCAATAATTATATATTTATGATTGAAGAATTAAATGTAAGGTTGTTATTAACCATCAATATTTTTCATTTTACTTATTTATTTATAATTATTTAAATTTCTAGATTCGTTCGTACGATGGTTCAAGGACAACGGTAGAAGAATGGAAGATGAACCAGCAAAAATGATTGGATGGATCTTTGTGATAGATGGATGGTTGGATGGATGGATGGAGAATGATTTTTGAAGTATCCATTATTCATATTGTGTTCATCGACTATTATCATTGTTTTGTGTTAACGAAACTATCATAGCTATTGTTGAATCCCCCTTTCCCTTCCTTTTCTCTTTCTTCCTTTTCATATCCTCCTTCTTCGCTATCTTTATTGAGCTTCATATCATTTGGAACATTTTCGTAACATTACACATATTCGATTTTTTCTTTTCAAAAGTTCACTATTTAGTTCTTTCATCTTATTAATTTTTATTTGTTCCATTTACTGCATTTTTTCATCACTTGTTTTAATTTTCGTTATCCCATGATCCCTGTTCAATCGCTCATCGATCAGTTTTGTGCCACTTCCCTGTTTGATCTATTTTCGCTATCATGTCGACTACAAATAAAGGTCTTCCTATCTCACGTATCGATTGACTCAGAGAGGGGGGATAGATTTTAGGGTCCACCTATTTGGTACGGCGGCAGACAACAAAAAATATTCGTTTTGATGTCAATGAGAAGGCAAGAATCGATTGACATCAAAAAGAAGATTTTTTGTTGTCTGACTAGAAAGAAGCACATTTCTCTGGTCATGACTTGTATCATCCTCATTTTTCTTGTCTGTCAACAGTTCATTCATTAATTGCGACCACTAATATTTATTAGACACATTGACAACAATCTGTATTAAATTTGATGTCTGACTGCAATTGGGTGCGATAAAGTTGTCAATCCTTGTCACGCGCCTGCAAAAAGCACAAGTTTGCCACAATTTATTGTTTACATCACCCTATATACCAAATGAAAGAGCGAAAAATTCTGAATAAGATAGACTATTTCAAAGTGGTCAGTACGGCCAATATGTAAATTTATCTTTCAATACTCTCTGTTTTTGGTACAAAATAATTCGTTACAAGTCTAATTGTCAATGATACTTATCGAGTAATATACTATGTGAAAGAAGAAAAAATTCTGAATGAGACACACTTCAGGTCATGTCGAGCTGTGATATTTTACTGCTGCTATAATGACCGAAGTACAAAAGTAGCTTTTACTCTGATATGATCAAGATAACTTGAGAAATATGAAAATGAAAATGAAACCTATCGTGTCATATACCAAATGAAAGAGCGAAAAATTCTGAATAAGATAGACTATTTCAAAGTGGTCAGTACGGCCAATATGTAAATTTATCTTTCAATACTCTCTGTTTTTGGTACAAAATAATTCGTTACAAGTCTAATTGTCAATGATACTTATCGAGTAATATACTATGTGAAAGAGGAAAAAATTCTGAATGAGACACACGTCAGGTCATGTCGAGCTGTGATATTTTACTGCTGCTATAATGACCGAAGTACAAAAGTAGCTTTTACTCTGATATGATCAAGATAACTTGAGAAATATGAAAATGAAAATGAAACCTATCGTGTCATATACCAAATGAAAGAGCGAAAAATTCTGAATAAGATAGACTATTTCAAAGTGGTCAGTACGGCCAATATGTAAATTTATCTTTCAATACTCTATGTTTTTGGTACAAAATAATTCGTTACAAGTCTAATTGTCAATGATACTTATCGAGTAATATACTATGTGAAAGAAGAAAAAATTCTGAATGAGACACACTTCAGGTCATGTCGAGCTGTGATATTTTACTGCTGCTATAATGACCGAAGTACAAAAGTAGCTTTTACTCTGATATGATCAAGATAACTTGAGAAATATGAAAATGAAAATGAAACCTATCGTGTCATATACCAAATGAAAGAGCGAAAAATTGTGAATAAGATAGACTATTTCAAAGTGGTCAGTACGGCCAATATGTAAATTTATCTTTCAATACTCTCTGTTTTTGGTACAAAATAATTCGTTACAAGTCTAATTGTCAATGATACTTATCGAGTAATATACTATGTGAAAGAGGAAAAAATTCTGAATGAGACACACTTCAGGTCATGTCGAGCTGTAATATTTTCCTGCTGCTATAATGACCGAAGTACAAAAGTAGCTTTTACTCTGATATGATCAAGATAACTAGAGAAATATGAAAATGAAAATGAAACCTATCGTGTCATATACCAAATGAAAGAGCGAAAAATTCTGAATAAGATAAACTATTTCAAAGTGGTCAGTACGGCCAATATGTAAATTTATCTTTCAATACTCTCTGTTTTTGGTACAAAATAATTCGTTACAAGTCTAATTGTCAATGATACTTATCGAGTAATATACTATGTGAAAGAGGAAAAAATTCTGAATGAGACACACTTCAGGTCATGTCGAGCTGTAATATTTTCCTGCTGCTATAATGACCGAAGTACAAAAGTAGCTTTTACTCTGATATGATCAAGATAACTAGAGAAATATGAAAATGAAAATGAAACCTATCGTGTCATATACCAAATGAAAGAGCGAAAAATTCTGAATAAGATAGACTATTTCAAAATGGTCAGTACGGCCAATATGTAAATTTATCTTTCAATACTCTCTGTTTTTGGTACAAAATAATTCGTTACAAGTCTAATTGTCAATGATACTTATCGAGTAATATACTATGTGAAAGAGGAAAAAATTCTGAATGAGACACACTTCAGGTCATGTCGAGCTGTAATATTTTCCTGCTGCTATAATGACCGAAGTACAAAAGTAGCTTTTACTCTGATATGATCAAGATAACTAGAGAAATATGAAAATGAAAATGAAACCTATCGTGTCATATACCAAATGAAAGAGCGAAAAATTCTGAATAAGATAAACTATTTCAAAGTGGTCAGTACGGCCAATATGTAAATTTATCTTTCAATACTCTCTGTTTTTGGTACAAAATAATTCGTTACAAGTCTAATTGTCAATGATACTTATCGAGTAATATACTATGTGAAAGAGGAAAAAATTCTGAATGAGACACACTTCAGGTCATGTCGAGCTGTAATATTTTCCTGCTGCTATAATGACCGAAGTACAAAAGTAGCTTTTACTCTGATATGATCAAGATAACTAGAGAAATATGAAAATGAAAATGAAACCTATCGTGTCATATACCAAATGAAAGAGCGAAAAATTCTGAATAAGATAAACTATTTCAAAGTGGTCAGTACGGCCAATATGTAAATTTATCTTTCAATACTCTCTGTTTTTGGTACAAAATAATTCGTTACAAGTCTAATTGTCAATGATACTTATCGAGTAATATACTATGTGAAAGAGGAAAAAATTCTGAATGAGACACACTTCAGGTCATGTCGAGCTGTAATATTTTCCTGCTGCTATAATGACCGAAGTACAAAAGTAGCTTTTACTCTGATATGATCAAGATAACTAGAGAAATATGAAAATGAAAATGAAACCTATCGTGTCATATACCAAATGAAAGAGCGAAAAATTCTGAATAAGATAAACTATTTCAAAGTGGTCAGTACGGCCAATATGTAAATTTATCTTTCAATACTCTCTGTTTTTGGTACAAAATAATTCGTTACAAGTCTAATTGTCAATGATACTTATCGAGTAATATACTATGTGAAAGAAGAAAAAATTCTGAATGAGACACACTTCAGGTCATGTCGAGCTGTGATATTTTACTGCTGCTATAATGACCGAAGTACAAAAGTAGCTTTTACTCTGATATGATCAAGATAACTTGAGAAATATGAAAATGAAAATGAAACCTATCGTGTCATATACCAAATGAAAGAGCGAAAAATTCTGAATAAGATAGACTATTTCAAAATGGTCAGTACGGCCAATATGTAAATTTATCTTTCAATACTCTCTGTTTTTGGTACAAAATAATTCGTTACAAGTCTAATTGTCAATGATACTTATCGAGTAATATACTATGTGAAAGAGGAAAAAATTCTGAATGAGACACACTTCAGGTCATGTCGAGCTGTAATATTTTCCTGCTGCTATAATGACCGAAGTACAAAAGTAGCTTTTACTCTGATATGATCAAGATAACTAGAGAAATATGAAAATGAAAATGAAACCTATCGTGTCATATACCAAATGAAAGAGCGAAAAATTCTGAATAAGATAAACTATTTCAAAGTGGTCAGTACGGCCAATATGTAAATTTATCTTTCAATACTCTCTGTTTTTGGTACAAAATAATTCGTTACAAGTCTAATTGTCAATGATACTTATCGAGTAATATACTATGTGAAAGAAGAAAAAATTCTGAATGAGACACACTTCAGGTCATGTCGAGCTGTGATATTTTACTGCTGCTATAATGACCGAAGTACAAAAGTAGCTTTTACTCTGATATGATCAAGATAACTTGAGAAATATGAAAATGAAAATGAAACCTATCGTGTCATATACCAAATGAAAGAGCGAAAAATTCTGAATAAGATAGACTATTTCAAAATGGTCAGTACGGCCAATATGTAAATTTATCTTTCAATACTCTCTGTTTTTGGTACAAAATAATTCGTTACAAGTCTAATTGTCAATGATACTTATCGAGTGATATACTATGTGAAAGAGGAAAAAATTCTGAATGAGACACACTTCAGGTCATGTCGAGCTGTGATATTTTACTGCTGCTATAATGACCGAAGTACAAAAGTAGCTTTTACTCTGATATGATCAAGATAACTTGAGAAATATGAAAATGAAAATGAAACCTATCGTGTCATATACCAAATGAAAGAGCGAAAAATTCTGAATAAGATAGATTATTTCAAAGTGGTCAGTACGGCCAATATGTAAATTTATCTTTCAATACTCTCTGTTTTTGGTACAAAATAATTCGTTACAAGTCTAATTGTCAATGATACTTATCGAGTAATATACTATGTGAAAGAAGAAAAAATTCTGAATGAGACACACTTCAGGTCATGTCGAGCTGTGATATTTTACTGCTGCTATAATGACCGAAGTACAAAAGTAGCTTTTACTCTGATATGATCAAGATAACTTGAGAAATATGAAAATGAAAATGAAACCTATCGTGTCATATACCAAATGAAAGAGCGAAAAATTCTGAATAAGATAGACTATTTCAAAGTGGTCAGTACGGCCAATATGTAAATTTATCTTTCAATACTCTCTGTTTTTGGTACAAAATAATTCGTTACAAGTCTAATTGTCAATGATACTTATCGAGTAATATACTATGTGAAAGAGGAAAAAATTCTGAATGAGACACACGTCAGGTCATGTCGAGCTGTGATATTTTACTGCTGCTATAATGACCGAAGTACAAAAGTAGCTTTTACTCTGATATGATCAAGATAACTTGAGAAATATGAAAATGAAAATGAAACCTATCGTGTCATATACCAAATGAAAGAGCGAAAAATTCTGAATAAGATAGACTATTTCAAAGTGGTCAGTACGGCCAATATGTAAATTTATCTTTCAATACTCTATGTTTTTGGTACAAAATAATTCGTTACAAGTCTAATTGTCAATGATACTTATCGAGTAATATACTATGTGAAAGAAGAAAAAATTCTGAATGAGACACACTTCAGGTCATGTCGAGCTGTGATATTTTACTGCTGCTATAATGACCGAAGTACAAAAGTAGCTTTTACTCTGATATGATCAAGATAACTTGAGAAATATGAAAATGAAAATGAAACCTATCGTGTCATATACCAAATGAAAGAGCGAAAAATTCTGAATAAGATAGACTATTTCAAAGTGGTCAGTACGGCCAATATGTAAATTTATCTTTCAATACTCTCTGTTTTTGGTACAAAATAATTCGTTACAAGTCTAATTGTCAATGATACTTATCGAGTAATATACTATGTGAAAGAGGAAAAAATTCTGAATGAGACACACTTCAGGTCATGTCGAGCTGTAATATTTTCCTGCTGCTATAATGACCGAAGTACAAAAGTAGCTTTTACTCTGATATGATCAAGATAACTTGAGAAATATGAAAATGAAAATGAAACCTATCGTGTCATATACCAAATGAAAGAGCGAAAAATTCTGAATAAGATAGATTATTTCAAAGTGGTCAGTACGGCCAATATGTAAATTTATCTTTCAATACTCTCTGTTTTTGGTACAAAATAATTCGTTACAAGTCTAATTGTCAATGATACTTATCGAGTAATATACTATGTGAAAGAAGAAAAAATTCTGAATGAGACACACTTCAGGTCATGTCGAGCTGTGATATTTTACTGCTGCTATAATGACCGAAGTACAAAAGTAGCTTTTACTCTGATATGATCAAGATAACTTGAGAAATATGAAAATGAAAATGAAACCTATCGTGTCATATACCAAATGAAAGAGCGAAAAATTCTGAATAAGATAGATTATTTCAAAGTGGTCAGTACGGCCAATATGTAAATTTATCTTTCAATACTCTCTGTTTTTGGTACAAAATAATTCGTTACAAGTCTAATTGTCAATGATACTTATCGAGTAATATACTATGTGAAAGAAGAAAAAATTCTGAATGAGACACACTTCAGGTCATGTCGAGCTGTGATATTTTACTGCTGCTATAATGACCGAAGTACAAAAGTAGCTTTTACTCTGATATGATCAAGATAACTTGAGAAATATGAAAATGAAAATGAAACCTATCGTGTCATATACCAAATGAAAGAGCGAAAAATTCTGAATAAGATAGACTATTTCAAAGTGGTCAGTACGGCCAATATGTAAATTTATCTTTCAATACTCTCTGTTTTTGGTACAAAATAATTCGTTACAAGTCTAATTGTCAATGATACTTATCGAGTAATATACTATGTGAAAGAGGAAAAAATTCTGAATGAGACACACGTCAGGTCATGTCGAGCTGTGATATTTTACTGCTGCTATAATGACCGAAGTACAAAAGTAGCTTTTACTCTGATATGATCAAGATAACTTGAGAAATATGAAAATGAAAATGAAACCTATCGTGTCATATACCAAATGAAAGAGCGAAAAATTCTGAATAAGATAGACTATTTCAAAGTGGTCAGTACGGCCAATATATAAATTTATCTTTCAATACTCTATGTTTTTGGTACAAAATAATTCGTTACAAGTCTAATTGTCAATGATACTTATCGAGTAATATACTATGTGAAAGAAGAAAAAATTCTGAATGAGACACACTTCAGGTCATGTCGAGCTGTGATATTTTACTGCTGCTATAATGACCGAAGTACAAAAGTAGCTTTTACTCTGATATGATCAAGATAACTTGAGAAATATGAAAATGAAAATGAAACCTATCGTGTCATATACCAAATGAAAGAGCGAAAAATTCTGAATAAGATAGACTATTTCAAAGTGGTCAGTACGGCCAATATGTAAATTTATCTTTCAATACTCTCTGTTTTTGGTACAAAATAATTCGTTACAAGTCTAATTGTCAATGATACTTATCGAGTAATATACTATGTGAAAGAGGAAAAAATTCTGAATGAGACACACTTCAGGTCATGTCGAGCTGTAATATTTTCCTGCTGCTATAATGACCGAAGTACAAAAGTAGCTTTTACTCTGATATGATCAAGATAACTTGAGAAATATGAAAATGAAAATGAAACCTATCGTGTCATATACCAAATGAAAGAGCGAAAAATTCTGAATAAGATAGATTATTTCAAAGTGGTCAGTACGGCCAATATGTAAATTTATCTTTCAATACTCTCTGTTTTTGGTACAAAATAATTCGTTACAAGTCTAATTGTCAATGATACTTATCGAGTAATATACTATGTGAAAGAAGAAAAAATTCTGAATGAGACACACTTCAGGTCATGTCGAGCTGTGATATTTTACTGCTGCTATAATGACCGAAGTACAAAAGTAGCTTTTACTCTGATATGATCAAGATAACTTGAGAAATATGAAAATGAAAATGAAACCTATCGTGTCATATACCAAATGAAAGAGCGAAAAATTCTGAATAAGATAGACTATTTCAAAGTGGTCAGTACGGCCAATATGTAAATTTATCTTTCAATACTCTCTGTTTTTGGTACAAAATAATTCGTTACAAGTCTAATTGTCAATGATACTTATCGAGTAATATACTATGTGAAAGAGGAAAAAATTCTGAATGAGACACACTTCAGGTCATGTCGAGCTGTGATATTTTACTGCTGCTATAATGACCGAAGTACAAAAGTAGCTTTTACTCTGATATGATCAAGATAACTTGAGAAATATGAAAATGAAAATGAAACCTATCGTGTCATATACCAAATGAAAGAGCGAAAAATTCTGAATAAGATAGACTATTTCAAAGTGGTCAGTACGGCCAATATGTAAATTTATCTTTCAATACTCTCTGTTTTTGGTACAAAATAATTCGTTACAAGTCTAATTGTCAATGATACTTATCGAGTAATATACTATGTGAAAGAGGAAAAAATTCTGAATGAGACACACGTCAGGTCATGTCGAGCTGTGATATTTTACTGCTGCTATAATGACCGAAGTACAAAAGTAGCTTTTACTCTGATATGATCAAGATAACTTGAGAAATATGAAAATGAAAATGAAACCTATCGTGTCATATACCAAATGAAAGAGCGAAAAATTCTGAATAAGATAGACTATTTCAAAGTGGTCAGTACGGCCAATATGTAAATTTATCTTTCAATACTCTCTGTTTTTGGTACAAAATAATTCGTTACAAGTCTAATTGTCAATGATACTTATCGAGTAATATACTATGTGAAAGAAGAAAAAATTCTGAATGAGACACACTTCAGGTCATGTCGAGCTGTGATATTTTACTGCTGCTATAATGACCGAAGTACAAAAGTAGCTTTTACTCTGATATGATCAAGATAACTTGAGAAATATGAAAATGAAAATGAAACCTATCGTGTCATATACCAAATGAAAGAGCGAAAAATTCTGAATAAGATAGACTATTTCAAAATGGTCAGTACGGCCAATATGTAAATTTATCTTTCAATACTCTCTGTTTTTGGTACAAAATAATTCGTTACAAGTCTAATTGTCAATGATACTTATCGAGTAATATACTATGTGAAAGAAGAAAAAATTCTGAATGAGACACACTTCAGGTCATGTCGAGCTGTGATATTTTACTGCTGCTATAATGACCGAAGTACAAAAGTAGCTTTTACTCTGATATGATCAAGATAACTAGAGAAATATGAAAATGAAAATGAAACCTATCGTGTCATATACCAAATGAAAGAGCGAAAAATTCTGAATAAGATAGACTATTTCAAAGTGGTCAGTACGGCCAATATGTAAATTTATCTTTCAATACTCTCTGTTTTTGGTACAAAATAATTCGTTACAAGTCTAATAGTCAATGATACTTATCGAGTAATATACTATGTGAAAGAAGAAAAAATTCTGAATGAGACACACTTTAGGTCATGTCGAGCTGTGATATTTTACTGCTGCTATAATGACCGAAGTACAAAAGTAGCTTTTACTCTGATATGATCAAGATAACTTGAGAAATATGAAAATGAAAATGAAACCTATCGTGTCATATACCAAATGAAAGAGCGAAAAATTCTGAATAAGATAGACTATTTCAGTGGTCAGTACGGCCAATATGTAAATTTATCTTTCAATACTCTCTGTTTTTGGTTCAAAATAATTCGTTACAAGTCTAATTGTCAATGATACTTATCGAGTAATATACTATGTGAAAGAAGAAAAAATTCTGAATGAGACACACTTCAGGTCATGTCGAGCTGTGATATTTTACTGCTGCTATAATGACCGAAGTACAAAAGTAGCTTTTACTCTGATATGATCAAGATAACTTGAGAAATATGAAAATGAAAATGAAACCTATCGTGTCATATACCAAATGAAAGAGCGAAAAATTCTGAATAAGATAGACTATTTCAGTGGTCAGTACGGCCAATATGTAAATTTATCTTTCAATACTCTCTGTTTTTGGTTCAAAATAATTCGTTACAAGTCTAATTGTCAATGATACTTATCGAGTGATATAGTATGTGAAAGAGGAAAAAATTCTGAATGAGACACACTTCAGGTCATGTCGAGCTGTAATAATTTACTGCTGCTATAATGACCGAAGTACAAAAGTAGCTTTTACTCTGATATGATCAAGATAACTAGAGAAATATGAAAATGAAAATGAAACCTATCGTGTCATATACCAAATGAAAGAGCGAAAAATTCTGAATAAGATAAACTATTTCAAAGTGGTCAGTACGGCCAATATGTAAATTTATCTTTCAATACTCTCTGTTTTTGGTACAAAATAATTCGTTACAAGTCTAATTGTCAATGATACTTATCGAGTAATATACTATGTGAAAGAAGAAAAAATTCTGAATGAGACACACTTCAGGTCATGTCGAGCTGTGATATTTTACTGCTGCTATAATGACCGAAGTACAAAAGTAGCTTTTACTCTGATATGATCAAGATAACTAGAGAAATATGAAAATGAAAATGAAACCTATCGTGTCATATACCAAATGAAAGAGCGAAAAATTCTGAATAAGAGACTATTTCAAAGTGGTCAGTACGGCCAATATGTAAATTTATCTTTCAATACTCTCTGTTTTTGGTACAAAATAATTCGTTACAAGTCTAATTGTCAATGATACTTATCGAGTAATATACTATGTGAAAGAAGAAAAAATTCTGAATGAGACACACTTCAGGTCATGTCGAGCTGTGATATTTTACTGCTGCTATAATGACCGAAGTACAAAAGTAGCTTTTACTCTGATATGATCAAGATAACTTGAGAAATATGAAAATGAAAATGAAACCTATCGTGTCATATACCAAATGAAAGAGCGAAAAATTCTGAATAAGATAAACTATTTCAAAATGGTCAGTACGGCCAATATGTAAATTTATCTTTCAATACTCTCTGTTTTTGGTACAAAATAATTCGTTACAAGTCTAATTGTCAATGATACTTATCGAGTAATATACTATGTGAAAGAAGAAAAAATTCTGAATGAGACACACTTCAGGTCATGTCGAGCTGTGATATTTTACTGCTGCTATAATGACCGAAGTACAAAAGTAGCTTTTACTCTGATATGATCAAGATAACTAGAGAAATATGAAAATGAAAATGAAACCTATCGTGTCATATACCAAATGAAAGAGCGAAAAATTCTGAATAAGATAGACTATTTCAAAGTGGTCAGTACGGCCAATATGTAAATTTATCTTTTAATACTCTCTGTTTTTGGTACAAAATAATTCGTTACAAGTCTAATAGTCAATGATACTTATCGAGTAATATACTATGTGAAAGAAGAAAAAATTCTGAATGAGACACACTTCAGGTCATGTCGAGCTGTGATATTTTACTGCTGCTATAATGACCGAAGTACAAAAGTAGCTTTTACTCTGATATGATCAAGATAACTTGAGAAATATGAAAATGAAAATGAAACCTATCGTGTCATATACCAAATGAAAGAGCGAAAAATTCTGAATAAGATAAACTATTTCAAAATGGTCAGTACGGCCAATATGTAAATTTATCTTTCAATACTCTCTGTTTTTGGTACAAAATAATTCGTTACAAGTCTAATTGTCAATGATACTTATCGAGTAATATACTATGTGAAAGAAGAAAAAATTCTGAATGAGACACACTTCAGGTCATGTCGAGCTGTGATATTTTACTGCTGCTATAATGACCGAAGTACAAAAGTAGCTTTTACTCTGATATGATCAAGATAACTAGAGAAATATGAAAATGAAAATGAAACCTATCGTGTCATATACCAAATGAAAGAGCGAAAAATTCTGAATAAGATAGACTATTTCAAAGTGGTCAGTACGGCCAATATGTAAATTTATCTTTTAATACTCTCTGTTTTTGGTACAAAATAATTCGTTACAAGTCTAATAGTCAATGATACTTATCGAGTAATATACTATGTGAAAGAAGAAAAAATTCTGAATGAGACACACTTCAGGTCATGTCGAGCTGTGATATTTTACTGCTGCTATAATGACCGAAGTACAAAAGTAGCTTTTACTCTGATATGATCAAGATAACTTGAGAAATATGAAAATGAAAATGAAACCTATCGTGTCATATACCAAATGAAAGAGCGAAAAATTCTGAATAAGATAGACTATTTCAAAGTGGTCAGTACGGCCAATATGTAAATTTATCTTTCAATACTCTCTGTTTTTGGTACAAAATAATTCGTTACAAGTCTAATTGTCAATGATACTTATCGAGTAATATACTATGTGAAAGAAGAAAAAATTCTGAATGAGACACACTTCAGGTCATGTCGAGGTGTGATATTTTACTGCTGCTATAATGACCGAAGTACAAAAGTAGCTTTTACTCTGATATGATCAAGATAACTAGAGAAATATGAAAATGAAAATGAAACCTATCGTGTCATATACCAAATGAAAGAGCGAAAAATTCTGAATAAGATAGACTATTTCAAAGTGGTCAGTACGGCCAATATGTAAATTTATCTTTCAATACTCTCTGTTTTTGGTACAAAATAATTCGTTACAAGTCTAATTGTCAATGATACTTATCGAGTAATATACTATGTGAAAGAAGAAAAAATTCTGAATGAGACACACTTCAGGTCATGTCGAGCTGTGATATTTTACTGCTGCTATAATGACCGAAGTACAAAAGTAGCTTTTACTCTGATATGATCAAGATAACTAGAGAAATATGAAAATGAAAATGAAACCTATCGTGTCATATACCAAATGAAAGAGCGAAAAATTCTGAATAAGATAGACTATTTCAAAGTGGTCAGTACGGCCAATATGTAAATTTATCTTTTAATACTCTCTGTTTTTGGTACAAAATAATTCGTTACAAGTCTAATAGTCAATGATACTTATCGAGTAATATACTATGTGAAAGAAGAAAAAATTCTGAATGAGACACACTTCAGGTCATGTCGAGCTGTGATATTTTACTGCTGCTATAATGACCGAAGTACAAAAGTAGCTTTTACTCTGATATGATCAAGATAACTTGAGAAATATGAAAATGAAAATGAAACCTATCGTGTCATATACCAAATGAAAGAGCGAAAAATTCTGAATAAGATAGACTATTTCAAAGTGGTCAGTACGGCCAATATGTAAATTTATCTTTCAATACTCTCTGTTTTTGGTACAAAATAATTCGTTACAAGTCTAATTGTCAATGATACTTATCGAGTAATATACTATGTGAAAGAAGAAAAAATTCTGAATGAGACACACTTCAGGTCATGTCGAGGTGTGATATTTTACTGCTGCTATAATGACCGAAGTACAAAAGTAGCTTTTACTCTGATATGATCAAGATAACTAGAGAAATATGAAAATGAAAATGAAACCTATCGTGTCATATACCAAATGAAAGAGCGAAAAATTCTGAATAAGATAAACTATTTCAAAGTGGTCAGTACGGCCAATATGTAAATTTATCTTTCAATACTCTCTGTTTTTGGTACAAAATAATTCGTTACAAGTCTAATTGTCAATGATACTTATCGAGTAATATACTATGTGAAAGAAGAAAAAATTCTGAATGAGACACACTTCAGGTCATGTCGAGCTGTGATATTTTACTGCTGCTATAATGACCGAAGTACAAAAGTAGCTTTTACTCTGATATGATCAAGATAACTTGAGAAATATGAAAATGAAAATGAAACCTATCGTGTCATATACCAAATGAAAAAGCGAAAAATTCTGAATAAGATAGACTATTTCAGTGGTCAGTACGGCCAATATGTAAATTTATCTTTCAATACTCTCTGTTTTTGGTTCAAAATAATTCGTTACAAGTCTAATTGTCAATGATACTTATCGAGTAATATACTATGTGAAAGAAGAAAAAATTCTGAATGAGACACACTTCAGGTCATGTCGAGCTGTGATATTTTACTGCTGCTATAATGACCGAAGTACAAAAGTAGCTTTTACTCTGATATGATCAAGATAGCTTGAGAAATATGAAAATGAAAATGAAACCTATCGTGTCATATACCAAATGAAAGAGCGAAAAATTCTGAATAAGATAGACTATTTCAGTGGTCAGTACGGCCAATATGTAAATTTATCTTTCAATACTCTCTGTTTTTGGTACAAAATAATTCGTTACAAGTCTAATTGTCAATGATACTTATCGAGTAATATACTATGTGAAAGAAGAAAAAATTCTGAATGAGACACACTTCAGGTCATGTCGAGGTGTGATATTTTACTGCTGCTATAATGACCGAAGTACAAAAGTAGCTTTTACTCTGATATGATCAAGATAACTAGAGAAATATGAAAATGAAAATGAAACCTATCGTGTCATATACCAAATGAAAGAGCGAAAAATTCTGAATAAGATAAACTATTTCAAAGTGGTCAGTACGGCCAATATGTAAATTTATCTTTCAATACTCTCTGTTTTTGGTACAAAATAATTCGTTACAAGTCTAATTGTCAATGATACTTATCGAGTAATATACTATGTGAAAGAAGAAAAAATTCTGAATGAGACACACTTCAGGTCATGTCGAGCTGTGATATTTTACTGCTGCTATAATGACCGAAGTACAAAAGTAGCTTTTACTCTGATATGATCAAGATAACTTGAGAAATATGAAAATGAAAATGAAACCTATCGTGTCATATACCAAATGAAAAAGCGAAAAATTCTGAATAAGATAGACTATTTCAGTGGTCAGTACGGCCAATATGTAAATTTATCTTTCAATACTCTCTGTTTTTGGTTCAAAATAATTCGTTACAAGTCTAATTGTCAATGATACTTATCGAGTAATATACTATGTGAAAGAAGAAAAAATTCTGAATGAGACACACTTCAGGTCATGTCGAGCTGTGATATTTTACTGCTGCTATAATGACCGAAGTACAAAAGTAGCTTTTACTCTGATATGATCAAGATAACTTGAGAAATATGAAAATGAAAATGAAACCTATCGTGTCATATACCAAATGAAAGAGCGAAAAATTCTGAATAAGATAGACTATTTCAGTGGTCAGTACGGCCAATATGTAAATTTATCTTTCAATACTCTCTGTTTTTGGTTCAAAATAATTCGTTACAAGTCTAATTGTCAATGATACTTATCGAGTGATATACTATGTGAAAGAGGAAAAAATTCTGAATGAGACACACTTCAGGTCATGTCGAGCTGTGATATTTTACTGCTGCTATAATGACCGAAGTACAAAAGTAGCTTTTACTCTGATATGATCAAGATAACTTGAGAAATATGAAAATGAAAATGAAACCTATCGTGTCATATACCAAATGAAAGAGCGAAAAATTCTGAATAAGATAGACTATTTCAAAGTGGTCAGTACGGCCAATATGTAAATTTATCTTTCAATACTCTCTGTTTTTGGTACAAAATAATTCGTTACAAGTCTAATTGTCAATGATACTTATCGAGTAATATACTATGTGAAAGAAGAAAAAATTCTGAATGAGACACACTTCAGGTCATGTCGAGCTGTGATATTTTACTGCTGCTATAATGACCGAAGTACAAAAGTAGCTTTTACTCTGATATGATCAAGATAACTTGAGAAATATGAAAATGAAAATGAAACCTATCGTGTCATATACCAAATGAAAGAGCGAAAAATTCTGAATAAGATAGACTATTTCAAAGTGGTCAGTACGGCCAATATGTAAATTTATCTTTCAATACTCTCTGTTTTTGGTACAAAATAATTCGTTACAAGTCTAATTGTCAATGATACTTATCGAGTAATATACTATGTGAAAGAAGAAAAAATTCTGAATGAGACACACTTCAGGTCATGTCGAGCTGTGATATTTTACTGCTGCTATAATGACCGAAGTACAAAAGTAGCTTTTACTCTGATATGATCAAGATAACTTGAGAAATATGAAAATGAAAATGAAACCTATCGTGTCATATACCAAATGAAAAAGCGAAAAATTCTGAATAAGATAGACTATTTCAGTGGTCAGTACGGCCAATATGTAAATTTATCTTTCAATACTCTCTGTTTTTGGTTCAAAATAATTCGTTACAAGTCTAATTGTCAATGATACTTATCGAGTAATATACTATGTGAAAGAAGAAAAAATTCTGAATGAGACACACTTCAGGTCATGTCGAGCTGTGATATTTTACTGCTGCTATAATGACCGAAGTACAAAAGTAGCTTTTACTCTGATATGATCAAGATAACTTGAGAAATATGAAAATGAAAATGAAACCTATCGTGTCATATACCAAATGAAAGAGCGAAAAATTCTGAATAAGATAGACTATTTCAGTGGTCAGTACGGCCAATATGTAAATTTATCTTTCAATACTCTCTGTTTTTGGTTCAAAATAATTCGTTACAAGTCTAATTGTCAATGATACTTATCGAGTGATATACTATGTGAAAGAGGAAAAAATTCTGAATGAGACACACTTCAGGTCATGTCGAGCTGTGATATTTTACTGCTGCTATAATGACCGAAGTACAAAAGTAGCTTTTACTCTGATATGATCAAGATAACTTGAGAAATATGAAAATGAAAATGAAACCTATCGTGTCATATACCAAATGAAAGAGCGAAAAATTCTGAATAAGATAGACTATTTCAAAGTGGTCAGTACGGCCAATATGTAAATTTATCTTTCAATACTCTCTGTTTTTGGTACAAAATAATTCGTTACAAGTCTAATTGTCAATGATACTTATCGAGTAATATACTATGTGAAAGAAGAAAAAATTCTGAATGAGACACACTTCAGGTCATGTCGAGCTGTGATATTTTACTGCTGCTATAATGACCGAAGTACAAAAGTAGCTTTTACTCTGATATGATCAAGATAACTTGAGAAATATGAAAATGAAAATGAAACCTATCGTGTCATATACCAAATGAAAGAGCGAAAAATTCTGAATAAGATAGACTATTTCAAAGTGGTCAGTACGGCCAATATGTAAATTTATCTTTCAATACTCTCTGTTTTTGGTACAAAATAATTCGTTACAAGTCTAATTGTCAATGATACTTATCGAGTAATATACTATGTGAAAGAAGAAAAAATTCTGAATGAGACACACTTCAGGTCATGTCGAGCTGTGATATTTTACTGCTGCTATAATGACCGAAGTACAAAAGTAGCTTTTACTCTGATATGATCAAGATAACTTGAGAAATATGAAAATGAAAATGAAACCTATCGTGTCATATACCAAATGAAAGAGCGAAAAATTCTGAATAAGATAGACTATTTCAAAGTGGTCAGTACGGCCAATATGTAAATTTATCTTTCAATACTCTCTGTTTTTGGTACAAAATAATTCGTTACAAGTCTAATTGTCAATGATACTTATCGAGTGAAAGAAAGAAGAAAAAATTCTGAATGAGACACACTTCAGGTCATGTCGAGCTGTGATATTTTACTGCTGCTATAATGACCGAAGTACAAAAGTAGCTTTTACTCTGATATGATCAAGATAACTTGAGAAATATGAAAATGAAAATGAAACCTATCGTGTCATATACCAAATGAAAGAGCGAAAAATTCTGAATAAGATAGACTATTTCAGTGGTCAGTACGGCCAATATGTAAATTTATCTTTCAATACTCTCTGTTTTTGGTTCAAAATAATTCGTTACAAGTCTAATTGTCAATGATACTTATCGAGTGATATACTATGTGAAAGAGGAAAAAATTCTGAATGAGACACACTTCAGGTCATGTCGAGCTGTAATATTTTACTGCTGCTATAATGACCGAAGTACAAAAGTAGCTTTTACTCTGATATGATCAAGATAACTTGAGAAATATGAAAATAAAAATGAAACCTATCGTGTCATATACCAAATGAAAGAGCGAAAAATTCTGAATAAGATAAACTATTTCAAAGTGGTCAGTACGGCCAATATGTAAATTTATCTTTCAATACTCTCTGTTTTTGGTACAAAATAATTCGTTACAAGTCTAATTGTCAATGATACTTATCGAGTAATATACTATGTGAAAGAAGAAAAAATTCTGAATGAGACACACTTCAGGTCATGTCGAGCTGTGATATTTTACTGCTGCTATAATGACCGAAGTACAAAAGTAGCTTTTACTCTGATATGATCAAGATAACTAGAGAAATATGAAAATGAAAATGAAACATATCGTGTCATATACCAAATGAAAGAGCGAAAAATTCTGAATAAGATAGACTATTTCAAAGTGGTCAGTACGGCCAATATGTAAATTTATCTTTCAATACTCTCTGTTTTTGGTACAAAATAATTCGTTACAAGTCTAATAGTCAATGATACTTATCGAGTAATATACTATGTGAAAGAAGAAAAAATTCTGAATGAGACACACTTCAGGTCATGTCGAGCTGTGATATTTTACTGCTGCTATAATGACCGAAGTACAAAAGTAGCTTTTACTCTGATATGATCAAGATAACTTGAGAAATATGAAAATGAAAATGAAACCTATCGTGTCATATACCAAATGAAAGAGCGAAAAATTCTGAATAAGATAGACTATTTCAAAGTGGTCAGTACGGCCAATATGTAAATTTATCTTTCAATACTCTCTGTTTTTGGTACAAAATAATTCGTTACAAGTCTAATAGTCAATGATACTTATCGAGTAATATACTATGTGAAAGAAGAAAAAATTCTGAATGAGACACACTTCAGGTCATGTCGAGCTGTGATATTTTACTGCTGCTATAATGACCGAAGTACAAAAGTAGCTTTTACTCTGATATGATCAAGATAACTTGAGAAATATGAAAATGAAAATGAAACCTATCGTGTCATATACCAAATGAAAGAGCGAAAAATTCTGAATAAGATAGACTATTTCAAAGTGGTCAGTACGGCCAATATGTAAATTTATCTTTCAATACTCTCTGTTTTTGGTACAAAATAATTCGTTACAAGTCTAATTGTCAATGATACTTATCGAGTAATATACTATGTGAAAGAAGAAAAAATTCTGAATGAGACACACTTCAGGTCATGTCGAGGTGTGATATTTTACTGCTGCTATAATGACCGAAGTACAAAAGTAGCTTTTACTCTGATATGATCTAGATAACTAGAGAAATATGAAAATGAAAATGAAACCTATCGTGTCATATACCAAATGAAAGAGCGAAAAATTCTGAATAAGATAGACTATTTCAAAGTGGTCAGTACGGCCAATATGTAAATTTATCTTTCAATACTCTCTGTTTTTGGTACAAAATAATTCGTTACAAGTCTAATTGTCAATGATACTTATCGAGTAATATACTATGTGAAAGAAGAAAAAATTCTGAATGAGACACACTTCAGGTCATGTCGAGCTGTGATATTTTACTGCTGCTATAATGACCGAAGTACAAAAGTAGCTTTTACTCTGATATGATCAAGATAACTTGAGAAATATGAAAATGAAAATGAAACCTTTCGTGTCATATACCAAATGAAAGAGCGAAAAATTCTGAATAAGATAGACTATTTCAGTGGTCAGTACGGCCAATATGTAAATTTATCTTTCAATACTCTCTGTTTTTGGTTCAAAATAATTCGTTACAAGTCTAATTGTCAATGATACTTATCGAGTGATATACTATGTGAAAGAGGAAAAAATTCTGAATGAGACACACTTCAGGTCATGTCGAGCTGTAATATTTTACTGCTGCTATAATGACCGAAGTACAAAAGTAGCTTTTACTCTGATATGATCAAGATAACTTGAGAAATATGAAAATAAAAATGAAACCTATCGTGTCATATACCAAATGAAAGAGCGAAAAATTCTGAATAAGATAAACTATTTCAAAGTGGTCAGTACGGCCAATATGTAAATTTATCTTTCAATACTCTCTGTTTTTGGTACAAAATAATTCGTTACAAGTCTAATTGTCAATGATACTTATCGAGTAATATACTATGTGAAAGAAGAAAAAATTCTGAATGAGACACACTTCAGGTCATGTCGAGCTGTGATATTTTACTGCTGCTATAATGACCGAAGTACAAAAGTAGCTTTTACTCTGATATGATCAAGATAACTAGAGAAATATGAAAATGAAAATGAAACCTATCGTGTCATATACCAAATGAAAGAGCGAAAAATTCTGAATAAGATAGACTATTTCAAAGTGGTCAGTACGGCCAATATGTAAATTTATCTTTCAATACTCTCTGTTTTTGGTACAAAATAATTTGTTACAAGTCTAATAGTCAATGATACTTATCGAGTAATATACTATGTGAAAGAAGAAAAAATTCTGAATGAGACACACTTCAGGTCATGTCGAGCTGTGATATTTTACTGCTGCTATAATGACCGAAGTACAAAAGTAGCTTTTACTCTGATATGATCAAGATAACTTGAGAAATATGAAAATGAAAATGAAACCTATCGTGTCATATACCAAATGAGAGAGCGAAAAATTCTGAATAAGATAGACTATTTCAAAGTGGTCAGTACGGCCAATATGTAAATTTATCTTTCAATACTCTCTGTTTTTGGTACAAAATAATTCGTTACAAGTCTAATTGTCAATGATACTTATCGAGTAATATACTATGTGAAAGAAGAAAAAATTCTGAATGAGACACACTTCAGGTCATGTCGAGGTGTGATATTTTACTGCTGCTATAATGACCGAAGTACAAAAGTAGCATTTACTCTGATATGATCTAGATAACTAGAGAAATATGAAAATGAAAATGAAACCTATCGTGTCATATACCAAATGAAAGAGCGAAAAATTCTGAATAAGATAGACTATTTCAAAGTGGTCAGTACGGCCAATATGTAAATTTATCTTTCAATACTCTCTGTTTTTGGTACAAAATAATTCGTTACAAGTCTAATTGTCAATGATACTTATCGAGTAATATACTATGTGAAAGAAGAAAAAATTCTGAATGAGACACACTTCAGGTCATGTCGAGCTGTGATATTTTACTGCTGCTATAATGACCGAAGTACAAAAGTAGCTTTTACTCTGATATGATCAAGATAACTTGAGAAATATGAAAATGAAAATGAAACCTTTCGTGTCATATACCAAATGAAAGAGCGAAAAATTCTGAATAAGATAGACTATTTCAGTGGTCAGTACGGCCAATATGTAAATTTATCTTTCAATACTCTCTGTTTTTGGTTCAAAATAATTCGTTACAAGTCTAATTGTCAATGATACTTATCGAGTGATATACTATGTGAAAGAGGAAAAAATTCTGAATGAGACACACTTCAGGTCATGTCGAGCTGTAATATTTTACTGCTGCTATAATGACCGAAGTACAAAAGTAGCTTTTACTCTGATATGATCAAGATAACTTGAGAAATATGAAAATAAAAATGAAACCTATCGTGTCATATACCAAATGAAAGAGCGAAAAATTCTGAATAAGATAAACTATTTCAAAGTGGTCAGTACGGCCAATATGTAAATTTATCTTTCAATACTCTCTGTTTTTGGTACAAAATAATTCGTTACAAGTCTAATTGTCAATGATACTTATCGAGTAATATACTATGTGAAAGAAGAAAAAATTCTGAATGAGACACACTTCAGGTCATGTCGAGCTGTGATATTTTACTGCTGCTATAATGACCGAAGTACAAAAGTAGCTTTTACTCTGATATGATCAAGATAACTAGAGAAATATGAAAATGAAAATGAAACCTATCGTGTCATATACCAAATGAAAGAGCGAAAAATTCTGAATAAGATAGACTATTTCAAAGTGGTCAGTACGGCCAATATGTAAATTTATCTTTCAATACTCTCTGTTTTTGGTACAAAATAATTTGTTACAAGTCTAATAGTCAATGATACTTATCGAGTAATATACTATGTGAAAGAAGAAAAAATTCTGAATGAGACACACTTCAGGTCATGTCGAGCTGTGATATTTTACTGCTGCTATAATGACCGAAGTACAAAAGTAGCTTTTACTCTGATATGATCAAGATAACTTGAGAAATATGAAAATGAAAATGAAACCTATCGTGTCATATACCAAATGAAAGAGCGAAAAATTCTGAATAAGATAGACTATTTCAAAGTGGTCAGTACGGCCAATATGTAAATTTATCTTTCAATACTCTCTGTTTTTGGTACAAAATAATTCGTTACAAGTCTAATAGTCAATGATACTTATCGAGTAATATACTATGTGAAAGAAGAAAAAATTCTGAATGAGACACACTTCAGGTCATGTCGAGCTGTGATATTTTACTGCTGCTATAATGACCGAAGTACAAAAGTAGCTTTTACTCTGATATGATCAAGATAACTTGAGAAATATGAAAATGAAAATGAAACCTATCGTGTCATATACCAAATGAAAGAGCGAAAAATTCTGAATAAGATAGACTATTTCAAAGTGGTCAGTACGGCCAATATGTAAATTTATCTTTCAATACTCTCTGTTTTTGGTACAAAATAATTCGTTACAAGTCTAATTGTCAATGATACTTATCGAGTAATATACTATGTGAAAGAAGAAAAAATTCTGAATGAGACACACTTCAGGTCATGTCGAGCTGTGATATTTTACTGCTGCTATAATGACCGAAGTACAAAAGTAGCTTTTACTCTGATATGATCAAGATAACTTGAGAAATATGAAAATGAAAATGAAACCTATCGTGTCATATACCAAATGAAAGAGCGAAAAATTCTGAATAAGATAGACTATTTCAAAGTGGTCAGTACGGCCAATATGTAAATTTATCTTTCAATACTCTCTGTTTTTGGTACAAAATAATTCGTTACAAGTCTAATTGTCAATGATACTTATCGAGTAATATACTATGTGAAAGAAGAAAAAATTCTGAATGAGACACACTTCAGGTCATGTCGAGGTGTGATATTTTACTGCTGCTATAATGACCGAAGTACAAAAGTAGCTTTTACTCTGATATGATCTAGATAACTAGAGAAATATGAAAATGAAAATGAAACCTATCGTGTCATATACCAAATGAAAGAGCGAAAAATTCTGAATAAGATAGACTATTTCAAAGTGGTCAGTACGGCCAATATGTAAATTTATCTTTCAATACTCTCTGTTTTTGGTACAAAATAATTCGTTACAAGTCTAATTGTCAATGATACTTATCGAGTAATATACTATGTGAAAGAAGAAAAAATTCTGAATGAGACACACTTCAGGTCATGTCGAGCTGTGATATTTTACTGCTGCTATAATGACCGAAGTACAAAAGTAGCTTTTACTCTGATATGATCAAGATAACTTGAGAAATATGAAAATGAAAATGAAACCTATCGTGTCATATACCAAATGAAAGAGCGAAAAATTCTGAATAAGATAGACTATTTCAGTGGTCAGTACGGCCAATATGTAAATTTATCTTTCAATACTCTCTGTTTTTGGTTCAAAATAATTCGTTACAAGTCTAATTGTCAATGATACTTATCGAGTGATATACTATGTGAAAGAGGAAAAAATTCTGAATGAGACACACTTCAGGTCATGTCGAGCTGTAATATTTTACTGCTGCTATAATGACCGAAGTACAAAAGTAGCTTTTACTCTGATATGATCAAGATAACTTGAGATATATGAAAATAAAAATGAAACCTATCGTGTCATATACCAAATGAAAGAGCGAAAAATTCTGAATAAGATAAACTATTTCAAAGTGGTCAGTACGGCCAATATGTAAATTTATCTTTCAATACTCTCTGTTTTTGGTACAAAATAATTCGTTACAAGTCTAATTGTCAATGATACTTATCGAGTAATATACTATGTGAAAGAGGAAAAAATTCTGAATGAGACACACTTCAGGTCATGTCGAGCTGTAATATTTTCCTGCTGCTATAATGACCGAAGTACAAAAGTAGCTTTTACTCTGATATGATCAAGATAACTTGAGAAATATGAAAATAAAAATGAAACCTATCGTGTCATATACCAAATGAAAGAGCGAAAAATTCTGAATAAGATAAACTATTTCAAAGTGGTCAGTACGGCCAATATGTAAATTTATCTTTCAATACTCTCTGTTTTTGGTACAAAATAATTCGTTACAAGTCTAATTGTCAATGATACTTATCGAGTAATATACTATGTGAAAGAAGAAAAAATTCTGAATGAGACACACTTCAGGTCATGTCGAGCTGTGATATTTTACTGCTGCTATAATGACCGAAGTACAAAAGTAGCTTTTACTCTGATATGATCAAGATAACTTGAGAAATATGAAAATGAAAATGAAACCTATCGTGTCATATACCAAATGAAAGAGCGAAAAATTCTGAATAAGATAGACTATTTCAGTGGTCAGTACGGCCAATATGTAAATTTATCTTTCAATACTCTCTGTTTTTGGTTCAAAATAATTCGTTACAAGTCTAATTGTCAATGATACTTATCGAGTGATATACTATGTGAAAGAGGAAAAAATTCTGAATGAGACACACTTCAGGTCATGTCGAGCTGTAATATTTTACTGCTGCTATAATGACCGAAGTACAAAAGTAGCTTTTACTCTGATATGATCAAGATAACTTGAGAAATATGAAAATAAAAATGAAACCTATCGTGTCATATACCAAATGAAAGAGCGAAAAATTCTGAATAAGATAAACTATTTCAAAGTGGTCAGTACGGCCAATATGTAAATTTATCTTTCAATACTCTCTGTTTTTGGTACAAAATAATTCGTTACAAGTCTAATTGTCAATGATACTTATCGAGTAATATACTATGTGAAAGAAGAAAAAATTCTGAATGAGACACACTTCAGGTCATGTCGAGCTGTGATATTTTACTGCTGCTATAATGACCGAAGTACAAAAGTAGCTTTTACTCTGATATGATCAAGATAACTTGAGAAATATGAAAATGAAAATGAAACCTATCGTGTCATATACCAAATGAAAGAGCGAAAAATTCTGAATAAGATAGACTATTTCAGTGGTCAGTACGGCCAATATGTAAATTTATCTTTCAATACTCTCTGTTTTTGGTTCAAAATAATTCGTTACAAGTCTAATTGTCAATGATACTTATCGAGTGATATACTATGTGAAAGAGGAAAAAATTCTGAATGAGACACACTTCAGGTCATGTCGAGCTGTAATATTTTACTGCTGCTATAATGACCGAAGTACAAAAGTAGCTTTTACTCTGATATGATCAAGATAACTTGAGAAATATGAAAATAAAAATGAAACCTATCGTGTCATATACCAAATGAAAGAGCGAAAAATTCTGAATAAGATAAACTATTTCAAAGTGGTCAGTACGGCCAATATGTAAATTTATCTTTCAATACTCTCTGTTTTTGGTACAAAATAATTCGTTACAAGTCTAATTGTCAATGATACTTATCGAGTAATATACTATGTGAAAGAGGAAAAAATTCTGAATGAGACACACTTCAGGTCATGTCGAGCTGTAATATTTTCCTGCTGCTATAATGACCGAAGTACAAAAGTAGCTTTTACTCTGATATGATCAAGATAACTTGAGAAATATGAAAATAAAAATGAAACCTATCGTGTCATATACCAAATGAAAGAGCGAAAAATTCTGAATAAGATAAACTATTTCAAAGTGGTCAGTACGGCCAATATGTAAATTTATCTTTCAATACTCTCTGTTTTTGGTACAAAATAATTCGTTACAAGTCTAATTGTCAATGATACTTATCGAGTAATATACTATGTGAAAGAAGAAAAAATTCTGAATGAGACACACTTCAGGTCATGTCGAGCTGTGATATTTTACTGCTGCTATAATGACCGAAGTACAAAAGTAGCTTTTACTCTGATATGATCAAGATAACTTGAGAAATATGAAAATGAAAATGAAACCTATCGTGTCATATACCAAATGAAAGAGCGAAAAATTCTGAATAAGATAGACTATTTCAGTGGTCAGTACGGCCAATATGTAAATTTATCTTTCAATACTCTCTGTTTTTGGTTCAAAATAATTCGTTACAAGTCTAATTGTCAATGATACTTATCGAGTGATATACTATGTGAAAGAGGAAAAAATTCTGAATGAGACACACTTCAGGTCGTGTCGAGCTGTAATATTTTACTGCTGCTATAATGACCGAAGTACAAAAGTAGCTTTTACTCTGATATGATCAAGATAACTTGAGAAATATGAAAATAAAAATGAAACCTATCGTGTCATATACCAAATGAAAGAGCGAAAAATTCTGAATAAGATAGACTATTTCAAAGTGGTCAGTACGGCCAATATGTAAATTTATCTTTCAATACTCTCTGTTTTTGGTACAAAATAATTCGTTACAAGTCTAATTGTCAATGATACTTATCGAGTGATATACTATGTGAAAGAGGAAAAAATTCTGAATGAGACACACTTCAGGTCATGTCGAGCTGTAATATTTTACTGCTGCTATAATGACCGAAGTACAGAAGTAGCTTTTACTCTGATATGATCAAGATAACTTGAGAAATATGAAAATGAAAATGAAACCTATCGTGTCATATACCAAATGAAAGAGCGAAAAATTCTGAATAAGATAGACTATTTCAGTGGTCAGTACGGCCAATATGTAAATTTATCTTTCAATACTCTCTGTTTTTGGTACAAAATAATTCGTTACAAGTCTAATTGTCAATGATACTTATCGAGTAATATACTATGTGAAAGAAGAAAAAATTCTGAATGAGACACACTTCAGGTCGTGTCGAGGTGTGATATTTTACTGCTGCTATAATGACCGAAGTACAAAAGTAGCTTTTACTCTGATATGATCAAGATAACTAGAGAAATATGAAAATGAAAATGAAACCTATCGTGTCATATACCAAATGAAAGAGCGAAAAATTCTGAATAAGATAGACTATTTCAAAGTGGTCAGTACGGCCAATATGTAAATTTATCTTTCAATACTCTCTGTTTTTGGTACAAAATAATTCGTTACAAGTCTAATTGTCAATGATACTTATCGAGTAATATACTATGTGAAAGAAGAAAAAATTCTGAATGAGACACACTTCAGGTCATGTCGAGCTGTGATATTTTACTGCTGCTATAATGACCGAAGTACAAAAGTAGCTTTTACTCTGATATGATCAAGATAACTTGAGAAATATGAAAATGAAAATGAAACCTATCGTGTCATATACCAAATGAAAGAGCGAAAAATTCTGAATAAGATAAACTATTTCAAAGTGGTCAGTACGGCCAATATGTAAATTTATCTTTCAATACTCTCTGTTTTTGGTACAAAATAATTCGTTACAAGTCTAATTGTCAATGATACTTATCGAGTAATATACTATGTGAAAGAGGAAAAAATTCTGAATGAGACACACTTCAGGTCATGTCAAGGTGTGATATTTTACTGCTGCTATAATGACCGAAGTACAAAAGTAGCTTTTACTCTGATATGATCAAGATAACTTGAGAAATATGAAAATGAAAATGAAACCTATCGTGTCATATACCAAATGAAAGAGCGAAAAATTCTGAATAAGATAAACTATTTCAAAGTGGTCAGTACGGCCAATATGTAAATTTATCTTTCAATACTCTCTGTTTTTGGTACAAAATAATTCGTTACAAGTCTAATTGTCAATGATACTTATCGAGTAATATACTATGTGAAAGAGGAAAAAATTCTGAATGAGACACACTTCAGGTCATGTCAAGGTGTGATATTTTACTGCTGCTATAATGACCGAAGTACAAAAGTAGCTTTTACTCTGATATGATCAAGATAACTTGAGAAATATGAAAATGAAAATGAAACCTATCGTGTCATATACCAAATGAAAGAGCGAAAAATTCTGAATAAGATAGACTATTTCAAAGTGGTCAGTACGGCCAATATGTAAATTTATCTTTCAATACTCTCTGTTTTTGGTACAAAATAATTCGTTACAAGTCTAATTGTCAATGATACTTATCGAGTGATATACTATGTGAAAGAGGAAAAAATTCTGAATGAGACACACTTCAGGTCATGTCGAGCTGTAATATTTTACTGCTGCTATAATGACCGAAGTACAGAAGTAGCTTTTACTCTGATATGATCAAGATAACTTGAGAAATATGAAAATGAAAATGAAACCTATCGTGTCATATACCAAATGAAAGAGCGAAAAATTCTGAATAAGATAGACTATTTCAGTGGTCAGTACGGCCAATATGTAAATTTATCTTTCAATACTCTCTGTTTTTGGTACAAAATAATTCGTTACAAGTCTAATTGTCAATGATACTTATCGAGTAATATACTATGTGAAAGAAGAAAAAATTCTGAATGAGACACACTTCAGGTCGTGTCGAGGTGTGATATTTTACTGCTGCTATAATGACCGAAGTACAAAAGTAGCTTTTACTCTGATATGATCAAGATAACTAGAGAAATATGAAAATGAAAATGAAACCTATCGTGTCATATACCAAATGAAAGAGCGAAAAATTCTGAATAAGATAGACTATTTCAAAGTGGTCAGTACGGCCAATATGTAAATTTATCTTTCAATACTCTCTGTTTTTGGTACAAAATAATTCGTTACAAGTCTAATTGTCAATGATACTTATCGAGTAATATACTATGTGAAAGAAGAAAAAATTCTGAATGAGACACACTTCAGGTCATGTCGAGCTGTGATATTTTACTGCTGCTATAATGACCGAAGTACAAAAGTAGCTTTTACTCTGATATGATCAAGATAACTTGAGAAATATGAAAATGAAAATGAAACCTATCGTGTCATATACCAAATGAAAGAGCGAAAAATTCTGAATAAGATAAACTATTTCAAAGTGGTCAGTACGGCCAATATGTAAATTTATCTTTCAATACTCTCTGTTTTTGGTACAAAATAATTCGTTACAAGTCTAATTGTCAATGATACTTATCGAGTAATATACTATGTGAAAGAGGAAAAAATTCTGAATGAGACACACTTCAGGTCATGTCAAGGTGTGATATTTTACTGCTGCTATAATGACCGAAGTACAAAAGTAGCTTTTACTCTGATATGATCAAGATAACTTGAGAAATATGAAAATGAAAATGAAACCTATCGTGTCATATACCAAATGAAAGAGCGAAAAATTCTGAATAAGATAAACTATTTCAAAGTGGTCAGTACGGCCAATATGTAAATTTATCTTTCAATACTCTCTGTTTTTGGTACAAAATAATTCGTTACAAGTCTAATTGTCAATGATACTTATCGAGTAATATACTATGTGAAAGAGGAAAAAATTCTGAATGAGACACACTTCAGGTCATGTCAAGGTGTGATATTTTACTGCTGCTATAATGACCGAAGTACAAAAGTAGCTTTTACTCTGATATGATCAAGATAACTTGAGAAATATGAAAATGAAAATGAAACCTATCGTGTCATATACCAAATGAAAGAGCGAAAAATTCTGAATAAGATAAACTATTTCAAAGTGGTCAGTACGGCCAATATGTAAATTTATCTTTCAATACTCTCTGTTTTTGGTACAAAATAATTCGTTACAAGTCTAATTGTCAATGATACTTATCGAGTAATATACTATGTGAAAGAGGAAAAAATTCTGAATGAGACACACTTCAGGTCATGTCAAGGTGTGATATTTTACTGCTGCTATAATGACCGAAGTACAAAAGTAGCTTTTACTCTGATATGATCAAGATAACTTGAGAAATATGAAAATGAAAATGAAACCTATCGTGTCATATACCAAATGAAAGAGCGAAAAATTCTGAATAAGATAAACTATTTCAAAGTGGTCAGTACGGCCAATATGTAAATTTATCTTTCAATACTCTCTGTTTTTGGTACAAAATAATTCGTTACAAGTCTAATTGTCAATGATACTTATCGAGTAATATACTATGTGAAAGAGGAAAAAAATCTGAATGAGACACACTTCAGGTCATGTCAAGGTGTGATATTTTACTGCTGCTATAATGACCGAAGTACAAAAGTAGCTTTTACTCTGATATGATCAAGATAACTTGAGAAATATGAAAATGAAAATGAAACCTATCGTGTCATATACCAAATGAAAGAGCGAAAAATTCTGAATAAGATAAACTATTTCAAAGTGGTCAGTACGGCCAATATGTAAATTTATCTTTCAATACTCTCTGTTTTTGGTACAAAATAATTCGTTACAAGTCTAATTGTCAATGATACTTATCGAGTAATATACTATGTGAAAGAGGAAAAAATTCTGAATGAGACACACTTCAGGTCATGTCAAGGTGTGATATTTTACTGCTGCTATAATGACCGAAGTACAAAAGTAGCTTTTACTCTGATATGATCAAGATAACTTGAGAAATATGAAAATGAAAATGAAACCTATCGTGTCATATACCAAATGAAAGAGCGAAAAATTCTGAATAAGATAAACTATTTCAAAGTGGTCAGTACGGCCAATATGTAAATTTATCTTTCAATACTCTCTGTTTTCGGTACAAAATAATTCGTTACAAGTCTAATTGTCAATGATACTTATCGAGTAATATACTATGTGAAAGAGGAAAAAATTCTGAATGAGACACACTTCAGGTCATGTCAAGGTGTGATATTTTACTGCTGCTATAATGACCGAAGTACAAAAGTAGCTTTTACTCTGATATGATCAAGATAACTAGAGAAATATGAAAATGAAAATGAAACCTATCGTGTCATATACCAAATGAAAGACCGAAAAATTCTGAATAAGATAGACTATTTCAAAGTGGTCAGTACGGCCAATATGTAAATTTATCTTTCAATACTCTCTGTTTTTGGTACAAAATAATTCGTTACAAGTCTAATTGTCAATGATACTTATCGAGTGATATACTATGTGAAAGAGGAAAAAATTCTGAATGAGACACACTTCAGGTCATGTCGAGCTGTAATATTTTACTGCTGCTATAATGACCGAAGTACAAAAGTAGCTTTTACTCTGATATGATCAAGATAACTTGAGAAATATGAAAATAAAAATGAAACCTATCGTGTCATATACCAAATGAAAGAGCGAAAAATTCTGAATAAGATAGACTATTTCAAAGTGGTCAGTACGGCCAATATGTAAATTTATCTTTCAATACTCTCTGTTTTTTGGTACAAAATAATTCGTTACAAGTCTAATTGTCAATGATACTTATCGAGTGATATACTATGTGAAAGAGGAAAAAATTCTGAATGAGACACACTTCAGGTCATGTCGAGCTGTAATATTTTACTGCTGCTATAATGACCGAAGTACAAAAGTAGCTTTTACTCTGATATGATCAAGATAACTTGAGAAATATGAAAATGAAAATGAAACCTATCGTGTCATATACCAAATGAAAGAGCGAAAAATTCTGAATAAGATAAACTATTTCAAAGTGGTCAGTACGGCCAATATGTAAATTTATCTTTCAATACTCTCTGTTTTTGGTACAAAATAATTCGTTACAAGTCTAATAGTCAATGATACTTATCGAGTAATATACTATGTGAAAGAAGAAAAAAATTCTGAATGAGACACACTTCAGGTCATGTCGAGCTGTGATATTTTACTGCTGCTATAATGACCGAAGTACAAAAGTAGCTTTTACTCTGATATGATCAAGATAACTTGAGAAATATGAAAATGAAAATGAAACCTATCGTGTCATATACCAAATGAAAGAGCGAAAAATTCTGAATAAGATAGACTATTTCAAAGTGGTCAGTACGGCCAATATGTAAATTTATCTTTCAATACTCTCTGTTTTTGGTACAAAATAATTCGTTACAAGTCTAATTGTCAATGATACTTATCGAGTAATATACTATGTGAAAGAAGAAAAAATTCTGAATGAGACACACTTCAGGTCATGTCGAGGTGTGATATTTTACTGCTGCTATAATGACCGAAGTACAAAAGTAGCTTTTACTCTGATATGATCAAGATAACTAGAGAAATATGAAAATGAAAATGAAACCTATCGTGTCATATACCAAATGAAAGAGCGAAAAATTCTGAATAAGATAGACTATTTCAAAGTGGTCAGTACGGCCAATATGTAAATTTATCTTTCAATACTCTCTGTTTTTTGGTACAAAATAATTCGTTACAAGTCTAATTGTCAATGATACTTATCGAGTGATATACTATGTGAAAGAGGAACAAATTCTGAATGAGACACACTTCAGGTCATGTCGAGCTGTAATATTTTACTGCTGCTATAATGACCGAAGTACAGAAGTAGCTTTTACTCTGATATGATCAAGATAACTTGAGAAATATGAAAATGAAAATGAAACCTACCGTGTCATATACCAAATGAAAGAGCGAAAAATTCTGAATAAGATAGACTATTTCAAAGTGGTCAGTACGGCCAATATGTAAATTTATCTTTCAATACTCTCTGTTTTTGGTACAAAATAATTCGTTACAAGTCTAATAGTCAATGATACTTATCGAGTAATATACTATGTGAAAGAAGAAAAAAATTCTGAATGAGACACACTTCAGGTCATGTCGAGCTGTGATATTTTACTGCTGCTATAATGACCGAAGTACAAAAGTAGCTTTTACTCTGATATGATCAAGATAACTTGAGAAATATGAAAATGAAAATGAAACCTATCGTGTCATATACCAAATGAAAGAGCGAAAAATTCTGAATAAGATAGACTATTTCAAAGTGGTCAGTACGGCCAATATGTAAATTTATCTTTCAATACTCTCTGTTTTTGGTACAAAATAATTCGTTACAAGTCTAATTGTCAATGATACTTATCGAGTAATATACTATGTGAAAGAAGAAAAAATTCTGAATGAGACACACTTCAGGTCATGTCGAGGTGTGATATTTTACTGCTGCTATAATGACCGAAGTACAAAAGTAGCTTTTACTCTGATATGATCAAGATAACTAGAGAAATATGAAAATGAAAATGAAACCTATCGTGTCATATACCAAATGAAAGAGCGAAAAATTCTGAATAAGATAGACTATTTCAAAGTGGTCAGTACGGCCAATATGTAAATTTATCTTTCAATACTCTCTGTTTTTTGGTACAAAATAATTCGTTACAAGTCTAATTGTCAATGATACTTATCGAGTGATATACTATGTGAAAGAGGAACAAATTCTGAATGAGACACACTTCAGGTCATGTCGAGCTGTAATATTTTACTGCTGCTATAATGACCGAAGTACAGAAGTAGCTTTTACTCTGATATGATCAAGATAACTTGAGAAATATGAAAATGAAAATGAAACCTACCGTGTCATATACCAAATGAAAGAGCGAAAAATTCTGAATAAGATAGACTATTTCAAAGTGGTCAGTACGGCCAATATGTAAATTTATCTTTCAATACTCTCTGTTTTTGGTACAAAATAATTCGTTACAAGTCTAATAGTCAATGATACTTATCGAGTAATATACTATGTGAAAGAAGAAAAAAATTCTGAATGAGACACACTTCAGGTCATGTCGAGCTGTGATATTTTACTGCTGCTATAATGACCGAAGTACAAAAGTAGCTTTTACTCTGATATGATCAAGATAACTTGAGAAATATGAAAATGAAAATGAAACCTATCGTGTCATATACCAAATGAAAGAGCGAAAAATTCTGAATAAGATAGACTATTTCAAAGTGGTCAGTACGGCCAATATGTAAATTTATCTTTCAATACTCTCTGTTTTTGGTACAAAATAATTCGTTACAAGTCTAATTGTCAATGATACTTATCGAGTAATATACTATGTGAAAGAAGAAAAAATTCTGAATGAGACACACTTCAGGTCATGTCGAGCTGTGATATTTTACTGCTGCTATAATGACCGAAGTACAAAAGTAGCTTTTACTCTGATATGATCAAGATAAATTGAGAAATATGAAAATGAAAATGAAACCTACCGTGTCATATACCAAATGAAAGAGCGAAAAATTCTGAATAAGATAGACTATTTCAAAGTGTTCAGTACGGCCAATATGTAAATTTATCTTTCAATACTCTCTGTTTTTGGTACAAAATAATTCGTTACAAGTCTAATAGTCAATGATACTTATCGAGTAATATACTATGTGAAAGAAGAAAAAAATTCTGAATGAGACACACTTCAGGTCATGTCGAGCTGTGATATTTTACTGCTGCTATAATGACCGAAGTACAAAAGTAGCTTTTACTCTGATATGATCAAGATAACTTGAGAAATATGAAAATGAAAATGAAACCTATCGTGTCATATACCAAATGAAAGAGCGAAAAATTCTGAATAAGATAGACTATTTCAAAGTGGTCAGTACGGCCAATATGTAAATTTATCTTTCAATACTCTCTGTTTTTGGTACAAAATAATTCGTTACAAGTCTAATTGTCAATGATACTTATCGAGTAATATACTATGTGAAAGAAGAAAAAATTCTGAATGAGACACACTTCAGGTCATGTCGAGGTGTGATATTTTACTGCTGCTATAATGACCGAAGTACAAAAGTAGCTTTTACTCTGATATGATCAAGATAACTAGAGAAATATGAAAATGAAAATGAAACCTATCGTGTCATATACCAAATGAAAGAGCGAAAAATTCTGAATAAGATAGACTATTTCAAAGTGGTCAGTACGGCCAATATGTAAATTTATCTTTCAATACTCTCTGTTTTTGGTACAAAATAATTCGTTACAAGTCTAATTGTCAATGATACTTATCGAGTAATATATTATGTGAAAGAAGAAAAAAATCTGAATGAGACACACTTCAGGTCATGTCGAGCTGTGATATTTTACTGCTGCTATAATGACCGAAGTACAAAAGTAGCTTTTACTCTGATATGATCAAGATAAATTGAGAAATATGAAAATGAAAATGAAACCTATCGTGTCATATACCAAATGAAAGAGCGAAAAATTCTGAATAAGATAGACTATTTCAAAGTGGTCAGTACGGCCAATATGTAAATTTATCTTTCAATACTCTCTGTTTTTGGTACAAAATAATTCGTTACAAGTCTAATTGTCAATGATACTTATCGAGTGATATACTATGTGAAAGAGGAAAAAATTCTGAATGAGACACACTTCAGGTCATGTCGAGCTGTAATATTTTACTGCTGCTATAATGACCGAAGTACAAAAGTAGCTTTTACTCTGATATGATCAAGATAACTAGAGAAATATGAAAATGAAAATGAAACCTATCGTGTCATATACCAAATGAAAGAGCGAAAAATTCTGAATAAGATAGACTATTTCAAAGTGGTCAGTACGGCCAATATGTAAATTTATCTTTCATTACTCTCTGTTTTTGGTACAAAATAATTCGTTACAAGTCTAATTGTCAATGATACTTATCGAGTAATATACTATGTGAAAGAAGAAAAAATTCTGAATGAGACACACTTCAGGTCATGTCGAGCTGTGATATTTTACTGCTGCTATAATGACCGAAGTACAAAAGTAGCTTTTACTCTGATATGATCAAGATAACTTGAGAAATATGAAAATGAAAATGAAACCTATCGTGTCATATACCAAATGAAAGAGCGAAAAATTCTGAATAAGATAGACTATTTCAAAGTGGTCAGTACGGCCAATATGTAAATTTATCTTTCAATACTCTCTGTTTTTGGTACAAAATAATTCGTTACAAGTCTAATTGTCAATGATACTTATCGAGTGATATACTATGTGAAAGAGGAAAAAATTCTGAATGAGACACACTTCAGGTCATGTCGAGCTGTAATATTTTACTGCTGCTATAATGACCGAAGTACAAAAGTAGCTTTTACTCTGATATGATCAAGATAACTAGAGAAATATGAAAATGAAAATGAAACCTATCGTGTCATATACCAAATGAAAGAGCGAAAAATTCTGAATAAGATAGACTATTTCAAAGTGGTCAGTACGGCCAATATGTAAAGTTATCTTTCATTACTCTCTGTTTTTGGTACAAAATAATTCGTTACAAGTCTAATTGTCAATGATACTTATCGAGTAATATACTATGTGAAAGAAGAAAAAATTCTGAATGAGACACACTTCAGGTCATGTCGAGCTGTGATATTTTACTGCTGCTATAATGACCGAAGTACAAAAGTAGCTTTTACTCTGATATGATCAAGATAACTTGAGAAATATGAAAATGAAAATGAAACCTATCGTGTCATATACCAAATGAAAGAGCGAAAAATTCTGAATAAGATAGACTATTTCAAAGTGGTCAGTACGGCCAATATGTAAATTTATCTTTCAATACTCTCTGTTTTTGGTACAAAATAATTCGTTACAAGTCTAATTGTCAATGATACTTATCGAGTGATATACTATGTGAAAGAGGAAAAAATTCTGAATGAGACACACTTCAGGTCATGTCGAGCTGTAATATTTTACTGCTGCTATAATGACCGAAGTACAAAAGTAGCTTTTACTCTGATATGATCAAGATAACTTGAGAAATATGAAAATAAAAATGAAACCTATCGTGTCATATACCAAATGAAAGAGCGAAAAATTCTGAATAAGATAGACTATTTCAAAGTGGTCAGTACGGCCAATATGTAAATTTATCTTTCAATACTCTCTGTTTTTGGTACAAAATAATTCGTTACAAGTCTAATTGTCAATGATACTTATCGAGTAATATACTATGTGAAAGAGGAAAAAATTCTGAATGAGACACACTTCAGGTCATGTCGAGCTGTAATATTTTCCTGCTGCTATAATGACCGAAGTACAAAAGTAGCTTTTACTCTGATATGATCAAGATAACTTGAGAAATATGAAAATGAAAATGAAACCTATCGTGTCATATACCAAATGAAAGAGCGAAAAATTCTGAATAAGATAGACTATTTCAAAGTGGTCAGTACGGCCAATATGTAAATTTATCTTTCAATACTCTCTGTTTTTGGTACAAAATAATTCGTTACAAGTCTAATTGTCAATGATAATTATCGAGTAATATACTATGTGAAAGAGGAAAAAATTCTGAATGAGACACACTTCAGGTCATGTCAAGGTGTGATATTTTACTGCTGCTATAATGACCGAAGTACAAAAGTAGCTTTTACTCTGATATGATCAAGATAACTAGAGAAATATGAAAATGAAAATGAAACCTATCGTGTCATATACCAAATGAAAGAGCGAAAAATTCTGAATAAGATAGACTATTTCAAAGTGGTCAGTACGGCCAATATGTAAATTTATCTTTTAATACTCTATGTTTTTGGTACAAAATAATTCGTTACAAGTCTAATTGTCAATGATACTTATCGAGTAATATACTATGTGAAAGAAGAAAAAATTCTGAATGAGACACACTTCAGGTCATGTCGAGCTGTGATATTTTACTGCTGCTATAATGACCGAAGTACAAAAGTAGCTTTTACTCTGATATGATCAAGATAACTTGAGAAATATGAAAATGAAAATGAAACCTATCGTGTCATATACCAAATGAAAGAGCGAAAAATTCTGAATAAGATAGACTATTTCAAAGTGGTCAGTACGGCCAATATGTAAATTTATCTTTCAATACTCTCTGTTTTTGGTACAAAATAATTCGTTACAAGTCTAATTGTCAATGATGCTTATCGAGTAATATACTATGTGAAAGAGGAAAAAATTCTGAATGAGACACACTTCAGGTCATGTCGAGCTGTAATATTTTCCTGCTGCTATAATGACCGAAGTACAAAAGTAGCTTTTACTCTGATATGATCAAGATAACTTGAGAAATATGAAAATGAAAATGAAACCTATCGTGTCATATACCAAATGAAAGAGCGAAAAATTCTGAATAAGATAGACTATTTCAAAGTGGTCAGTACGGCCAATATGTAAATTTTTCTTTCAATACTCTCTGTTTTTGGTACAAAATAATTCGTTACAAGTCTAATTGTCATACTTATCGAGTAATATACTATGTGAAAGAGGAAAAAATTCTGAATGAGACACACTTCAGGTCATGTCGAGCTGTAATATTTTACTGCTGCTATAATGACCGAAGTACAAAAGTAGCTTTTACTCTGATATGATCAAGATAACTTGAGAAATATGAAAATGAAAATGAAACCTATCGTGTCATATACCAAATGAAAGAGCGAAAAATTCTGAATAAGATAAACTATTTCAAAGTGGTCAGTACGGCCAATATGTAAATTTATCTTTCAATACTCTCTGTTTTTGGTACAAAATAATTCGTTACAAGTCTAATTGTCAATGATGCTTATCGAGTAATATACTATGTGAAAGAGGAAAAAATTCTGAATGAGACACACTTCAGGTCATGTCGAGCTGTAATATTTTCCTGCTGCTATAATGACCGAAGTACAAAAGTAGCTTTTACTCTGATATGATCAAGATAACTTGAGAAATATGAAAATGAAAATGAAACCTATCGTGTCATATACCAAATGAAAGAGCGAAAAATTCTGAATAAGATAGACTATTTCAAAGTGGTCAGTACGGCCAATATGTAAATTTATCTTTCAATACTCTCTGTTTTTGGTACAAAATAATTCGTTACAAGTCTAATTGTCAATGATGCTTATCGAGTAATATACTATGTGAAAGAGGAAAAAATTCTGAATGAGACACACTTCAGGTCATGTCGAGCTGTAATATTTTCCTGCTGCTATAATGACCGAAGTACAAAAGTAGCTTTTACTCTGATATGATCAAGATAACTTGAGAAATATGAAAATGAAAATGAAACCTATCGTGTCATATACCAAATGAAAGAGCGAAAAATTCTGAATAAGATAGACTATTTCAAAGTGGTCAGTACGGCCAATATGTAAATTTATCTTTCAATACTCTCTGTTTTTGGTACAAAATAATTCGTTACAAGTCTAATTGTCATACTTATCGAGTAATATACTATGTGAAAGAGGAAAAAATTCTGAATGAGACACACTTCAGGTCATGTCGAGCTGTAATATTTTACTGCTGCTATAATGACCGAAGTACAAAAGTAGCTTTTACTCTGATATGATCAAGATAACTTGAGAAATATGAAAATGAAAATGAAACATATCGTGTCATATACCAAATGAAAGAGCGAAAAATTCTGAATAAGATAAACTATTTCAAAGTGGTCAGTACGGCCAATATGTAAATTTATCTTTCAATACTCTCTGTTTTTGGTACAAAATAATTCGTTACAAGTCTAATTGTCAATGATGCTTATCGAGTAATATACTATGTGAAAGAGGAAAAAATTCTGAATGAGACACACTTCAGGTCATGTCGAGCTGTAATATTTTCCTGCTGCTATAATGACCGAAGTACAAAAGTAGCTTTTACTCTGATATGATCAAGATAACTTGAGAAATATGAAAATGAAAATGAAACCTATCGTGTCATATACCAAATGAAAGAGCGAAAAATTCTGAATAAGATAGACTATTTCAAAGTGGTCAGTACGGCCAATATGTAAATTTATCTTTCAATACTCTCTGTTTTTGGTACAAAATAATTCGTTACAAGTCTAATTGTCAATGATGCTTATCGAGTAATATACTATGTGAAAGAGGAAAAAATTCTGAATGAGACACACTTCAGGTCATGTCGAGCTGTAATATTTTCCTGCTGCTATAATGACCGAAGTACAAAAGTAGCTTTTACTCTGATATGATCAAGATAACTTGAGAAATATGAAAATGAAAATGAAACCTATCGTGTCATATACCAAATGAAAGAGCGAAAAATTCTGAATAAGATAGACTATTTCAAAGTGGTCAGTACGGCCAATATGTAAATTTATCTTTCAATACTCTCTGTTTTTGGTACAAAATAATTCGTTACAAGTCTAATTGTCAATGATACTTATCGAGTGATATACTATGTGAAAGAGGAAAAAATTCTGAATGAGACACACTTCAGCTCATGTCGAGCTGTAATATTTTACTGCTGCTATAATGACCGAAGTACAAAAGTAGCTTTTACTCTGATATGATCAAGATAACTTGAGAAATATGAAAATGAAAATGAAACCTATCGTGTCATATACCAAATGAAAGAGCGAAAAATTCTGAATAAGATAAACTATTTCAAAGTAGTCAGTACGGCCAATATGTAAATTTATCTTTCAATACTCTCTGTTTTTGGTACAAAATAATTCGTTACAAGTCTAATTGTCAATGATGCTTATCGAGTAATATACTATGTGAAAGAGGAAAAAATTCTGAATGAGACACACTTCAGGTCATGTCGAGCTGTAATATTTTCCTGCTGCTATAATGACCGAAGTACAAAAGTAGCTTTTACTCTGATATGATCAAGATAACTTGAGAAATATGAAAATGAAAATGAAACCTATCGTGTCATATACCAAATGAAAGAGCGAAAAATTCTGAATAAGATAGACTATTTCAAAGTGGTCAGTACGGCCAATATGTAAATTTATCTTTCAATACTCTCTGTTTTTGGTACAAAATAATTCGTTACAAGTCTAATTGTCAATGATGCTTATCGAGTAATATACTATGTGAAAGAGGAAAAAATTCTGAATGAGACACACTTCAGGTCATGTCGAGCTGTAATATTTTCCTGCTGCTATAATGACCGAAGTACAAAAGTAGCTTTTACTCTGATATGATCAAGATAACTTGAGAAATATGAAAATGAAAATGAAACCTATCGTGTCACATACCAAATGAAAGAGCGAAAAATTCTGAATAAGATAGACTATTTCAAAGTGGTCAGTACGGCCAATATGTAAATTTATCTTTCAATACTCTCTGTTTTTGGTACAAAATAATTCGTTACAAGTCTAATTGTCATACTTATCGAGTAATATACTATGTGAAAGAGGAAAAAATTCTGAATGAGACACACTTCAGGTCATGTCGAGCTGTAATATTTTACTGCTGCTATAATGACCGAAGTACAAAAGTAGCTTTTACTCTGATATGATCAAGATAACTTGAGAAATATGAAAATGAAAATGAAACCTATCGTGTCATATACCAAATGAAAGAGCGAAAAATTCTGAATAAGATAAACTATTTCAAAGTGGTCAGTACGGACAATATGTAAATTTATCTTTCAATACTCTCTGTTTTTGGTACAAAATAATTCGTTACAAGTCTAATTGTCAATGATGCTTATCGAGTAATATACTATGTGAAAGAGGAAAAAATTCTGAATGAGACACACTTCAGGTCATGTCGAGCTGTAATATTTTCCTGCTGCTATAATGACCGAAGTACAAAAGTAGCTTTTACTCTGATATGATCAAGATAACTTGAGAAATATGAAAATGAAAATGAAACCTATCGTGTCATATACCAAATGAAAGAGCGAAAAATTCTGAATAAGATAGACTATTTCAAAGTGGTCAGTACGGCCAATATGTAAATTTATCTTTCAATACTCTCTGTTTTTGGTACAAAATAATTCGTTACAAGTCTAATTGTCAATGATGCTTATCGAGTAATATACTATGTGAAAGAGGAAAAAATTCTGAATGAGACACACTTCAGGTCATGTCGAGCTGTAATATTTTCCTGCTGCTATAATGACCGAAGTACAAAAGTAGCTTTTACTCTGATATGATCAAGATAACTTGAGAAATATGAAAATGAAAATGAAACCTATCGTGTCATATACCAAATGAAAGAGCGAAAAATTCTGAATAAGATAGACTATTTCAAAGTGGTCAGTACGGCCAATATGTAAATTTATCTTTCAATACTCTCTGTTTTTGGTACAAAATAATTCGTTACAAGTCTAATTGTCAATGATGCTTATCGAGTAATATACTATGTGAAAGAGGAAAAAATTCTGAATGAGACACACTTCAGGTCATGTCGAGCTGTAATATTTTCCTGCTGCTATAATGACCGAAGTACAAAAGTAGCTTTTACTCTGATATGATCAAGATAACTTGAGAAATATGAAAATGAAAATGAAACCTATCGTGTCATATACCAAATGAAAGAGCGAAAAATTCTGAATAAGATAGACTATTTCAAAGTGGTCAGTACGGCCAATATGTAAATTTATCTTTCAATACTCTCTGTTTTTGGTACAAAATAATTCGTTACAAGTCTAATTGTCATACTTATCGAGTAATATACTATGTGAAAGAGGAAAAAATTCTGAATGAGACACACTTCAGGTCATGTCGAGCTGTAATATTTTACTGCTGCTATAATGACCGAAGTACAAAAGTAGCTTTTACTCTGATATGATCAAGATAACTTGAGAAATATGAAAATGAAAATGAAACCAATCGTGTCATATACCAAATGAAAGAGCGAAAAATTCTGAATAAGATAAACTATTTCAAAGTGGTCAGTACGGCCAATATGTAAATTTATCTTTCAATACTCTCTGTTTTTGGTACAAAATAATTCGTTACAAGTCTAATTGTCAATGATGCTTATCGAGTAATATACTATGTGAAAGAGGAAAAAATTCTGAATGAGACACACTTCAGGTCATGTCGAGCTGTAATATTTTCCTGCTGCTATAATGACCGAAGTACAAAAGTAGCTTTTACTCTGATATGATCAAGATAACTTGAGAAATATGAAAATGAAAATGAAACCTATCGTGTCATATACCAAATGAAAGAGCGAAAAATTCTGAATAAGATAGACTATTTCAAAGTGGTCAGTACGGCCAATATGTAAATTTATCTTTCAATACTCTCTGTTTTTGGTACAAAATAATTCGTTACAAGTCTAATTGTCAATGATGCTTATCGAGTAATATACTATGTGAAAGAGGAAAAAATTCTGAATGAGACACACTTCAGGTCATGTCGAGCTGTAATATTTTCCTGCTGCTATAATGACCGAAGTACAAAAGTAGCTTTTACTCTGATATGATCAAGATAACTTGAGAAATATGAAAATGAAAATGAAACCTATCGTGTCATATACCAAATGAAAGAGCGAAAAATTCTGAATAAGATAGACTATTTCAAAGTGGTCAGTACGGCCAATATGTAAATTTATCTTTCAATACTCTCTGTTTTTGGTACAAAATAATTCGTTACAAGTCTAATTGTCAATGATACTTATCGAGTGATATACTATGTGAAAGAGGAAAAAATTCTGAATGAGACACACTTCAGGTCATGTCGAGCTGTAATATTTTACTGCTGCTATAATGACCGAAGTACAAAAGTAGCTTTTACTCTGATATGATCAAGATAACTTGAGAAATATGAAAATGAAAATGAAACCTATCGTGTCATATACCAAATGAAAGAGCGAAAAATTCTGAATAAGATAAACTATTTCAAAGTAGTCAGTACGGCCAATATGTAAATTTATCTTTCAATACTCTCTGTTTTTGGTACAAAATAATTCGTTACAAGTCTAATTGTCAATGATGCTTATCGAGTAATATACTATGTGAAAGAGGAAAAAATTCTGAATGAGACACACTTCAGGTCATGTCGAGCTGTAATATTTTCCTGCTGCTATAATGACCGAAGTACAAAAGTAGCTTTTACTCTGATATGATCAAGATAACTTGAGAAATATGAAAATGAAAATGAAACCTATCGTGTCATATACCAAATGAAAGAGCGAAAAATTCTGAATAAGATAGACTATTTCAAAGTGGTCAGTACGGCCAATATGTAAATTTATCTTTCAATACTCTCTGTTTTTGGTACAAAATAATTCGTTACAAGTCTAATTGTCAATGATGCTTATCGAGTAATATACTATGTGAAAGAGGAAAAAATTCTGAATGAGACACACTTCAGGTCATGTCGAGCTGTAATATTTTCCTGCTGCTATAATGACCGAAGTACAAAAGTAGCTTTTACTCTGATATGATCAAGATAACTTGAGAAATATGAAAATGAAAATGAAACCTATCGTGTCACATACCAAATGAAAGAGCGAAAAATTCTGAATAAGATAGACTATTTCAAAGTGGTCAGTACGGCCAATATGTAAATTTATCTTTCAATACTCTCTGTTTTTGGTACAAAATAATTCGTTACAAGTCTAATTGTCATACTTATCGAGTAATATACTATGTGAAAGAGGAAAAAATTCTGAATGAGACACACTTCAGGTCATGTCGAGCTGTAATATTTTACTGCTGCTATAATGACCGAAGTACAAAAGTAGCTTTTACTCTGATATGATCAAGATAACTTGAGAAATATGAAAATGAAAATGAAACCTATCGTGTCATATACCAAATGAAAGAGCGAAAAATTCTGAATAAGATAAACTATTTCAAAGTGGTCAGTACGGCCAATATGTAAATTTATCTTTCAATACTCTCTGTTTTTGGTACAAAATAATTCGTTACAAGTCTAATTGTCAATGATGCTTATCGAGTAATATACTATGTGAAAGAGGAAAAAATTCTGAATGAGACACACTTCAGGTCATGTCGAGCTGTAATATTTTCCTGCTGCTATAATGACCGAAGTACAAAAGTAGCTTTTACTCTGATATGATCAAGATAACTTGAGAAATATGAAAATGAAAATGAAACCTATCGTGTCATATACCAAATGAAAGAGCGAAAAATTCTGAATAAGATAGACTATTTCAAAGTGGTCAGTACGGCCAATATGTAAATTTATCTTTCAATACTCTCTGTTTTTGGTACAAAATAATTCGTTACAAGTCTAATTGTCAATGATGCTTATCGAGTAATATACTATGTGAAAGAGGAAAAAATTCTGAATGAGACACACTTCAGGTCATGTCGAGCTGTAATATTTTCCTGCTGCTATAATGACCGAAGTACAAAAGTAGCTTTTACTCTGATATGATCAAGATAACTTGAGAAATATGAAAATGAAAATGAAACCTATCGTGTCATATACCAAATGAAAGAGCGAAAAATTCTGAATAAGATAGACTATTTCAAAGTGGTCAGTACGGCCAATATGTAAATTTATCTTTCAATACTCTCTGTTTTTGGTACAAAATAATTCGTTACAAGTCTAATTGTCAATGATGCTTATCGAGTAATATACTATGTGAAAGAGGAAAAAATTCTGAATGAGACACACTTCAGGTCATGTCGAGCTGTAATATTTTCCTGCTGCTATAATGACCGAAGTACAAAAGTAGCTTTTACTCTGATATGATCAAGATAACTTGAGAAATATGAAAATGAAAATGAAACCTATCGTGTCACATACCAAATGAAAGAGCGAAAAATTCTGAATAAGATAGACTATTTCAAAGTGGTCAGTACGGCCAATATGTAAATTTATCTTTCAATACTCTCTGTTTTTGGTACAAAATAATTCGTTACAAGTCTAATTGTCATACTTATCGAGTAATATACTATGTGAAAGAGGAAAAAATTCTGAATGAGACACACTTCAGGTCATGTCGAGCTGTAATATTTTACTGCTGCTATAATGACCGAAGTACAAAAGTAGCTTTTACTCTGATATGATCAAGATAACTTGAGAAATATGAAAATGAAAATGAAACCTATCGTGTCATATACCAAATGAAAGAGCGAAAAATTCTGAATAAGATAAACTATTTCAAAGTGGTCAGTACGGCCAATATGTAAATTTATCTTTCAATACTCTCTGTTTTTGGTACAAAATAATTCGTTACAAGTCTAATTGTCAATGATGCTTATCGAGTAATATACTATGTGAAAGAGGAAAAAATTCTGAATGAGACACACTTCAGGTCATGTCGAGCTGTAATATTTTCCTGCTGCTATAATGACCGAAGTACAAAAGTAGCTTTTACTCTGATATGATCAAGATAACTTGAGAAATATGAAAATGAAAATGAAACCTATCGTGTCATATACCAAATGAAAGAGCGAAAAATTCTGAATAAGATAGACTATTTCAAAGTGGTCAGTACGGCCAATATGTAAATTTATCTTTCAATACTCTCTGTTTTTGGTACAAAATAATTCGTTACAAGTCTAATTGTCATACTTATCGAGTAATATACTATGTGAAAGAGGAAAAAATTCTGAATGAGACACACTTCAGGTCATGTCGAGCTGTAATATTTTACTGCTGCTATAATGACCGAAGTACAAAAGTAGCTTTTACTCTGATATGATCAAGATAACTTGAGAAATATGAAAATGAAAATGAAACCTATCGTGTCATATACCAAATGAAAGAGCGAAAAATTCTGAATAAGATAGACTATTTCAAAGTGGTCAGTACGGCCAATATGTAAATTTATCTTTCAATACTCTCTGTTTTTGGTACAAAATAATTCGTTACAAGTCTAATTGTCAATGATGCTTATCGAGTAATATACTCTGTGAAAGAGGAAAAAATTCTGAATGAGACACACTTCAGGTCATGTCGAGCTGTGATATTTTACTGCTGCTATAATGACCGAAGTACAAAAGTAGCTTTTACTCTGATATGATCAAGATAACTAGAGAAATATGAAAATGAAAATGAAACCTATCGTGTCATATACCAAATGAAAGAGCGAAAAATTCTGAATAAGATAAACTATTTCAAAGTGGTCAGTACGGCCAATATGTAAATTTATCTTTCAATTCTCTCTGTTTTTGGTACAAAATAATTCGTTACAAGTCTAATTGTCAATGATGCTTATCGAGTAATATACTCTGTGAAAGAGGAAAAAATTCTGAATGAGACACACTTCAGGTCATGTCGAGCTGTAATATTTTCCTGCTGCTATAATGACCGAAGTACAAAAGTAGCTTTTACTCTGATATGATCAAGATAACTAGAGAAATATGAAAATGAAAATGAAACCTTTCGTGTCATATACCAAATGAAAGAACGAAAAATTCTGAATAAGATAGACTATTTCAAAGTGGTCAGTACGGCCAATATGTAAATTTATCTTTCAATACTCTCTGTTTTTGGTACAAAATAATTCGTTACAAGTCTAATTGTCAATGATACTTATCGAGTAATATACTATATGAAAGAGGAAAAAATTCTGAATGAGACACACTTCTGGTCATGTCGAGCTGTAATAATTTCCTGCTGCTATAATGACCGAAGTACAAAAGTAGCTTTTACTCTGATATGATCAAGATAACTTGAGAAATATGAAAATGAAAATGAAACCTATCGTGTCATATACCAAATGAAAGAGCGAAAAATTCTGAATAAGATAGACTATTTCAAAGTGGTCAGTACGGCCAATATGTAAATTTATCTTTCAATACTCTCTGTTTTTGGTACAAAATAATTCGTTACAAGTCTAATTGTCATACTTATCGAGTAATATACTATGTGAAAGAGGAAAAAATTCTGAATGAGACACACTTCAGGTCATGTCGAGCTGTAATATTTTACTGCTGCTATAATGACCGAAGTACAAAAGTAGCTTTTACTCTGATATGATCAAGATAACTTGAGAAATATGAAAATGAAAATGAAACCTATCGTGTCATATACCAAATGAAAGAGCGAAAAATTCTGAATAAGATAAACTATTTCAAAGTGGTCAGTACGGCCAATATGTAAATTTATCTTTCAATACTCTCTGTTTTTGGTACAAAATAATTCGTTACAAGTCTAATTGTCAATGATGCTTATCGAGTAATATACTATGTGAAAGAGGAAAAAATTCTGAATGAGACACACTTCAGGTCATGTCGAGCTGTAATATTTTCCTGCTGCTATAATGACCGAAGTACAAAAGTAGCTTTTACTCTGATATGATCAAGATAACTTGAGAAATATGAAAATGAAAATGAAACCTATCGTGTCATATACCAAATGAAAGAGCGAAAAATTCTGAATAAGATAGACTATTTCAAAGTGGTCAGTACGGCCAATATGTAAATTTATCTTTCAATACTCTCTGTTTTTGGTACAAAATAATTCGTTACAAGTCTAATTGTCATACTTATCGAGTAATATACTATGTGAAAGAGGAAAAAATTCTGAATGAGACACACTTCAGGTCATGTCGAGCTGTAATATTTTACTGCTGCTATAATGACCGAAGTACAAAAGTAGCTTTTACTCTGATATGATCAAGATAACTTGAGAAATATGAAAATGAAAATGAAACCTATCGTGTCATATACCAAATGAAAGAGCGAAAAATTCTGAATAAGATAGACTATTTCAAAGTGGTCAGTACGGCCAATATGTAAATTTATCTTTCAATACTCTCTGTTTTTGGTACAAAATAATTCGTTACAAGTCTAATTGTCAATGATGCTTATCGAGTAATATACTCTGTGAAAGAGGAAAAAATTCTGAATGAGACACACTTCAGGTCATGTCGAGCTGTGATATTTTACTGCTGCTATAATGACCGAAGTACAAAAGTAGCTTTTACTCTGATATGATCAAGATAACTAGAGAAATATGAAAATGAAAATGAAACCTATCGTGTCATATACCAAATGAAAGAGCGAAAAATTCTGAATAAGATAAACTATTTCAAAGTGGTCAGTACGGCCAATATGTAAATTTATCTTTCAATTCTCTCTGTTTTTGGTACAAAATAATTCGTTACAAGTCTAATTGTCAATGATGCTTATCGAGTAATATACTCTGTGAAAGAGGAAAAAATTCTGAATGAGACACACTTCAGGTCATGTCGAGCTGTAATATTTTCCTGCTGCTATAATGACCGAAGTACAAAAGTAGCTTTTACTCTGATATGATCAAGATAACTAGAGAAATATGAAAATGAAAATGAAACCTTTCGTGTCATATACCAAATGAAAGAACGAAAAATTCTGAATAAGATAGACTATTTCAAAGTGGTCAGTACGGCCAATATGTAAATTTATCTTTCAATACTCTCTGTTTTTGGTACAAAATAATTCGTTACAAGTCTAATTGTCAATGATACTTATCGAGTAATATACTATATGAAAGAGGAAAAAATTCTGAATGAGACACACTTCTGGTCATGTCGAGCTGTAATAATTTCCTGCTGCTATAATGACCGAAGTACAAAAGTAGCTTTTACTCTGATATGATCAAGATAACTTGAGAAATATGAAAATGAAAATGAAACCTATCGTGTCATATACCAAATGAAAGAGCGAAAAATTCTGAATAAGATAGACTATTTCAAAGTGGTCAGTACGGCCAATATGTAAATTTATCTTTCAATACTCTCTGTTTTTGGTACAAAATAATTCGTTACAAGTCTAATTGTCATACTTATCGAGTAATATACTATGTGAAAGAGGAAAAAATTCTGAATGAGACACACTTCAGGTCATGTCGAGCTGTAATATTTTACTGCTGCTATAATGACCGAAGTACAAAAGTAGCTTTTACTCTGATATGATCAAGATAACTTGAGAAATATGAAAATGAAAATGAAACCTATCGTGTCATATACCAAATGAAAGAGCGAAAAATTCTGAATAAGATAAACTATTTCAAAGTAGTCAGTACGGCCAATATGTAAATTTATCTTTCAATACTCTCTGTTTTTGGTACAAAATAATTCGTTACAAGTCTAATTGTCAATGATGCTTATCGAGTAATATACTATGTGAAAGAGGAAAAAATTCTGAATGAGACACACTTCAGGTCATGTCGAGCTGTAATATTTTCCTGCTGCTATAATGACCGAAGTACAAAAGTAGCTTTTACTCTGATATGATCAAGATAACTTGAGAAATATGAAAATGAAAATGAAACCTATCGTGTCATATACCAAATGAAAGAGCGAAAAATTCTGAATAAGATAGACTATTTCAAAGTGGTCAGTACGGCCAATATGTAAATTTATCTTTCAATACTCTCTGTTTTTGGTACAAAATAATTCGTTACAAGTCTAATTGTCAATGATGCTTATCGAGTAATATACTATGTGAAAGAGGAAAAAATTCTGAATGAGACACACTTCAGGTCATGTCGAGCTGTAATATTTTCCTGCTGCTATAATGACCGAAGTACAAAAGTAGCTTTTACTCTGATATGATCAAGATAACTTGAGAAATATGAAAATGAAAATGAAACCTATCGTGTCACATACCAAATGAAAGAGCGAAAAATTCTGAATAAGATAGACTATTTCAAAGTGGTCAGTACGGCCAATATGTAAATTTATCTTTCAATACTCTCTGTTTTTGGTACAAAATAATTCGTTACAAGTCTAATTGTCATACTTATCGAGTAATATACTATGTGAAAGAGGAAAAAATTCTGAATGAGACACACTTCAGGTCATGTCGAGCTGTAATATTTTACTGCTGCTATAATGACCGAAGTACAAAAGTAGCTTTTACTCTGATATGATCAAGATAACTTGAGAAATATGAAAATGAAAATGAAACCTATCGTGTCATATACCAAATGAAAGAGCGAAAAATTCTGAATAAGATAAACTATTTCAAAGTGGTCAGTACGGCCAATATGTAAATTTATCTTTCAATACTCTCTGTTTTTGGTACAAAATAATTCGTTACAAGTCTAATTGTCAATGATGCTTATCGAGTAATATACTATGTGAAAGAGGAAAAAATTCTGAATGAGACACACTTCAGGTCATGTCGAGCTGTAATATTTTCCTGCTGCTATAATGACCGAAGTACAAAAGTAGCTTTTACTCTGATATGATCAAGATAACTTGAGAAATATGAAAATGAAAATGAAACCTATCGTGTCATATACCAAATGAAAGAGCGAAAAATTCTGAATAAGATAGACTATTTCAAAGTGGTCAGTACGGCCAATATGTAAATTTATCTTTCAATACTCTCTGTTTTTGGTACAAAATAATTCGTTACAAGTCTAATTGTCAATGATGCTTATCGAGTAATATACTATGTGAAAGAGGAAAAAATTCTGAATGAGACACACTTCAGGTCATGTCGAGCTGTAATATTTTCCTGCTGCTATAATGACCGAAGTACAAAAGTAGCTTTTACTCTGATATGATCAAGATAACTTGAGAAATATGAAAATGAAAATGAAACCTATCGTGTCACATACCAAATGAAAGAGCGAAAAATTCTGAATAAGATAGACTATTTCAAAGTGGTCAGTACGGCCAATATGTAAATTTATCTTTCAATACTCTCTGTTTTTGGTACAAAATAATTCGTTACAAGTCTAATTGTCATACTTATCGAGTAATATACTATGTGAAAGAGGAAAAAATTCTGAATGAGACACACTTCAGGTCATGTCGAGCTGTAATATTTTACTGCTGCTATAATGACCGAAGTACAAAAGTAGCTTTTACTCTGATATGATCAAGATAACTTGAGAAATATGAAAATGAAAATGAAACCTATCGTGTCATATACCAAATGAAAGAGCGAAAAATTCTGAATAAGATAAACTATTTCAAAGTGGTCAGTACGGCCAATATGTAAATTTATCTTTCAATACTCTCTGTTTTTGGTACAAAATAATTCGTTACAAGTCTAATTGTCAATGATGCTTATCGAGTAATATACTATGTGAAAGAGGAAAAAATTCTGAATGAGACACACTTCAGGTCATGTCGAGCTGTAATATTTTCCTGCTGCTATAATGACCGAAGTACAAAAGTAGCTTTTACTCTGATATGATCAAGATAACTTGAGAAATATGAAAATGAAAATGAAACCTATCGTGTCATATACCAAATGAAAGAGCGAAAAATTCTGAATAAGATAGACTATTTCAAAGTGGTCAGTACGGCCAATATGTAAATTTATCTTTCAATACTCTCTGTTTTTGGTACAAAATAATTCGTTACAAGTCTAATTGTCAATGATGCTTATCGAGTAATATACTATGTGAAAGAGGAAAAAATTCTGAATGAGACACACTTCAGGTCATGTCGAGCTGTAATATTTTCCTGCTGCTATAATGACCGAAGTACAAAAGTAGCTTTTACTCTGATATGATCAAGATAACTTGAGAAATATGAAAATGAAAATGAAACCTATCGTGTCATATACCAAATGAAAGAGCGAAAAATTCTGAATAAGATAGACTATTTCAAAGTGGTCAGTACGGCCAATATGTAAATTTATCTTTCAATACTCTCTGTTTTTGGTACAAAATAATTCGTTACAAGTCTAATTGTCAATGATGCTTATCGAGTAATATACTATGTGAAAGAGGAAAAAATTCTGAATGAGACACACTTCAGGTCATGTCGAGCTGTAATATTTTCCTGCTGCTATAATGACCGAAGTACAAAAGTAGCTTTTACTCTGATATGATCAAGATAACTTGAGAAATATGAAAATGAAAATGAAACCTATCGTGTCACATACCAAATGAAAGAGCGAAAAATTCTGAATAAGATAGACTATTTCAAAGTGGTCAGTACGGCCAATATGTAAATTTATCTTTCAATACTCTCTGTTTTTGGTACAAAATAATTCGTTACAAGTCTAATTGTCATACTTATCGAGTAATATACTATGTGAAAGAGGAAAAAATTCTGAATGAGACACACTTCAGGTCATGTCGAGCTGTAATATTTTACTGCTGCTATAATGACCGAAGTACAAAAGTAGCTTTTACTCTGATATGATCAAGATAACTTGAGAAATATGAAAATGAAAATGAAACCTATCGTGTCATATACCAAATGAAAGAGCGAAAAATTCTGAATAAGATAAACTATTTCAAAGTGGTCAGTACGGCCAATATGTAAATTTATCTTTCAATACTCTCTGTTTTTGGTACAAAATAATTCGTTACAAGTCTAATTGTCAATGATGCTTATCGAGTAATATACTATGTGAAAGAGGAAAAAATTCTGAATGAGACACACTTCAGGTCATGTCGAGCTGTAATATTTTCCTGCTGCTATAATGACCGAAGTACAAAAGTAGCTTTTACTCTGATATGATCAAGATAACTTGAGAAATATGAAAATGAAAATGAAACCTATCGTGTCATATACCAAATGAAAGAGCGAAAAATTCTGAATAAGATAGACTATTTCAAAGTGGTCAGTACGGCCAATATGTAAATTTATCTTTCAATACTCTCTGTTTTTGGTACAAAATAATTCGTTACAAGTCTAATTGTCATACTTATCGAGTAATATACTATGTGAAAGAGGAAAAAATTCTGAATGAGACACACTTCAGGTCATGTCGAGCTGTAATATTTTACTGCTGCTATAATGACCGAAGTACAAAAGTAGCTTTTACTCTGATATGATCAAGATAACTTGAGAAATATGAAAATGAAAATGAAACCTATCGTGTCATATACCAAATGAAAGAGCGAAAAATTCTGAATAAGATAGACTATTTCAAAGTGGTCAGTACGGCCAATATGTAAATTTATCTTTCAATACTCTCTGTTTTTGGTACAAAATAATTCGTTACAAGTCTAATTGTCAATGATGCTTATCGAGTAATATACTCTGTGAAAGAGGAAAAAATTCTGAATGAGACACACTTCAGGTCATGTCGAGCTGTGATATTTTACTGCTGCTATAATGACCGAAGTACAAAAGTAGCTTTTACTCTGATATGATCAAGATAACTAGAGAAATATGAAAATGAAAATGAAACCTATCGTGTCATATACCAAATGAAAGAGCGAAAAATTCTGAATAAGATAAACTATTTCAAAGTGGTCAGTACGGCCAATATGTAAATTTATCTTTCAATTCTCTCTGTTTTTGGTACAAAATAATTCGTTACAAGTCTAATTGTCAATGATGCTTATCGAGTAATATACTCTGTGAAAGAGGAAAAAATTCTGAATGAGACACACTTCAGGTCATGTCGAGCTGTAATATTTTCCTGCTGCTATAATGACCGAAGTACAAAAGTAGCTTTTACTCTGATATGATCAAGATAACTAGAGAAATATGAAAATGAAAATGAAACCTTTCGTGTCATATACCAAATGAAAGAACGAAAAATTCTGAATAAGATAGACTATTTCAAAGTGGTCAGTACGGCCAATATGTAAATTTATCTTTCAATACTCTCTGTTTTTGGTACAAAATAATTCGTTACAAGTCTAATTGTCAATGATACTTATCGAGTAATATACTATATGAAAGAGGAAAAAATTCTGAATGAGACACACTTCTGGTCATGTCGAGCTGTAATAATTTCCTGCTGCTATAATGACCGAAGTACAAAAGTAGCTTTTACTCTGATATGATCAAGATAACTTGAGAAATATGAAAATGAAAATGAAACCTATCGTGTCATATACCAAATGAAAGAGCGAAAAATTCTGAATAAGATAGACTATTTCAAAGTGGTCAGTACGGCCAATATGTAAATTTATCTTTCAATACTCTCTGTTTTTGGTACAAAATAATTCGTTACAAGTCTAATTGTCATACTTATCGAGTAATATACTATGTGAAAGAGGAAAAAATTCTGAATGAGACACACTTCAGGTCATGTCGAGCTGTAATATTTTACTGCTGCTATAATGACCGAAGTACAAAAGTAGCTTTTACTCTGATATGATCAAGATAACTTGAGAAATATGAAAATGAAAATGAAACCTATCGTGTCATATACCAAATGAAAGAGCGAAAAATTCTGAATAAGATAGACTATTTCAAAGTGGTCAGTACGGCCAATATGTAAATTTATCTTTCAATACTCTCTGTTTTTGGTACAAAATAATTCGTTACAAGTCTAATTGTCAATGATGCTTATCGAGTAATATACTCTGTGAAAGAGGAAAAAATTCTGAATGAGACACACTTCAGGTCATGTCGAGCTGTGATATTTTACTGCTGCTATAATGACCGAAGTACAAAAGTAGCTTTTACTCTGATATGATCAAGATAACTAGAGAAATATGAAAATGAAAATGAAACCTATCGTGTCATATACCAAATGAAAGAGCGAAAAATTCTGAATAAGATAAACTATTTCAAAGTGGTCAGTACGGCCAATATGTAAATTTATCTTTCAATTCTCTCTGTTTTTGGTACAAAATAATTCGTTACAAGTCTAATTGTCAATGATGCTTATCGAGTAATATACTATGTGAAAGAGGAAAAAATTCTGAATGAGACACACTTCAGGTCATGTCGAGCTGTAATATTTTCCTGCTGCTATAATGACCGAAGTACAAAAGTAGCTTTTACTCTGATATGATCAAGATAACTTGAGAAATATGAAAATGAAAATGAAACCTATCGTGTCATATACCAAATGAAAGAGCGAAAAATTCTGAATAAGATAAACTATTTCAAAGTGGTCAGTACGGCCAATATGTAAATTTATCTTTCAATACTCTCTGTTTTTGGTACAAAATAATTCGTTACAAGTCTAATTGTCAATGATGCTTATCGAGTAATATACTATGTGAAAGAGGAAAAAATTCTGAATGAGACACACTTCAGGTCATGTCGAGCTGTAATATTTTCCTGCTGCTATAATGACCGAAGTACAAAAGTAGCTTTTACTCTGATATGATCAAGATAACTTGAGAAATATGAAAATGAAAATGAAACCTATCGTGTCATATACCAAATGAAAGAGCGAAAAATTCTGAATAAGATAGACTATTTCAAAGTGGTCAGTACGGCCAATATGTAAATTTATCTTTCAATACTCTCTGTTTTTGGTACAAAATAATTCGTTACAAGTCTAATTGTAATACTTATCGAGTAATATACTATGTGAAAGAGGAAAAAATTCTGAATGAGACACACTTCAGGTCATGTCGAGCTGTAATATTTTACTGCTGCTATAATGACCGAAGTACAAAAGTAGCTTTTACTCTGATATGATCAAGATAACTTGAGAAATATGAAAATGAAAATGAAACCTATCGTGTCATATACCAAATGAAAGAGCGAAAAATTCTGAATAAGATAGACTATTTCAAAGTGGTCAGTACGGCCAATATGTAAATTTATCTTTCAATACTCTCTGTTTTTGGTACAAAATAATTCGTTACAAGTCTAATTGTCAATGATGCTTATCGAGTAATATACTATGTGAAAGAGGAAAAAATTCTGAATGAGACACACTTCAGGTCATGTCGAGCTGTAATATTTTCCTGCTGCTATAATGACCGAAGTACAAAAGTAGCTTTTACTCTGATATGATCAAGATAACTTGAGAAATATGAAAATGAAAATGAAACCTATCGTGTCATATACCAAATGAAAGAGCGAAAAATTCTGAATAAGATAGACTATTTCAAAGTGCTCAGTACGGCCAATATGTAAATTTATCTTTCAATACTCTCTGTTTTTGGTACAATATAATTCGTTACAAGTCTAATTGTCAATGATGCTTATCGAGTAATATACTCTGTGAAAGAGGAAAAAATTCTGAATGAGACACACTTCAGGTCATGTCGAGCTGTGATATTTTACTGCTGCTATAATGACCGAAGTACAAAAGTAGCTTTTACTCTGATATGATCAAGATAACTAGAGAAATATGAAAATGAAAATGAAACCTATCGTGTCATATACCAAATGAAAGAGCGAAAAATTCTGAATAAGATAAACTATTTCAAAGTGGTCAGTACGGCCAATATGTAAATTTATCTTTCAATTCTCTCTGTTTTTGGTACAAAATAATTCGTTACAAGTCTAATTGTCAATGATGCTTATCGAGTAATATACTATGTGAAAGAGGAAAAAATTCTGAATGAGACACACTTCAGGTCATGTCGAGCTGTAATATTTTCCTGCTGCTATAATGACCGAAGTACAAAAGTAGCTTTTACTCTGATATGATCAAGATAACTAGAGAAATATGAAAATGAAAATGAAACCTTTCGTGTCATATACCAAATGAAAGAACGAAAAATTCTGAATAAGATAGACTATTTCAAAGTGGTCAGTACGGCCAATATGTAAATTTATCTTTCAATACTCTCTGTTTTTGGTACAAAATAATTCGTTACAAGTCTAATTGTCAATGATACTTATCGAGTAATATACTATATGAAAGAGGAACAAATTCTGAATGAGACACACTTCTGGTCATGTCGAGCTGTAATAATTTCCTGCTGCTATAATGACCGAAGTACAAAAGTAGCTTTTACTCTGATATGATCAAGATAACTTGAGAAATATGAAAATGAAAATGAAACCTATCGTGTCATATACCAAATGAAAGAGCGAAAAATTCTGAATAAGGTAGACTATTTCAAAGTGGTCAGTACGGCCAATATGTAAATTTATCTTTCAATACTCTCTGTTTTTGGTACAAAATAATTCGTTACAAGTCTAATTGTCAATGATACTTAACGAGTAATATACTATGTGAAAGAGGAAAAAATTCTGAATGAGACACACTTCAGGTCATGTCGAGCTGTGATATTTTACTGCTGCTATAATGACCGAAGTACAAAAGTAGCTTTTACTCTGATATGATCAAGATAACTTGAGAAATATGAAAATGAAAATGAAACCTATCGTGTCATATACCAAATGAAAGAGCGAAAAATTCTGAATAAGAGACTATTTCAAAGTGGTCAGTACGGCCAATATGTAAATTTATCTTTCAATACTCTCTGTTTTTGGTACAAAATAATTCGTTACAAGTCTAATTGTCAATGATACTTATCGAGTAATATACTATGTGAAAGAGGAAAAAATTCTGAATGAGACACACTTCAGGTCATGTCGAGCTGTAATATTTTCCTGCTGCTATAATGACCGAAGTACAAAAGTAGCATTTACTCTGATATGATCAAGATAACTTGAGAAATATGAAAATGAAAATGAAACCTATCGTGTCATATACCAAATGAAAAAGCGAAAAATTCTGAATAAGGTAGACTATTTCAAAGTGGTCAGTACGGCCAATATGTAAATTTATCTTTCAATACTCACTGTTTTTGGTACAAAATAATTCGTTACAAGTCTAATTGTCAATGATACTTATCGAGTAATATACTATGTGAAAGAGGAAAAAATTCTGAATGAGACACACTTCAGGTCATGTCGAGCTGTAATATTTTCCTGCTGCTATAATGACCGAAGTACAAAAGTAGCATTTACTCTGATATGATCAAGATAACTTGAGAAATATGAAAATGAAAATGAAACCTATCGTGTCATATACCAAATGAAAGAGCGAAAAATTCTGAATAAGGTAGACTATTTCAAAGTGGTCAGTACGGCCAATATGTAAATTTATCTTTCAATACTCTCTGTTTTTGGTACAAAATAATTCGTTACAAGTCTAATTGTCAATGATACTTATCGAGTAATATACTATGTGAAAGAGGAAAAAATTCTGAATGAGACACACTTCAGGTCATGTCGAGCTGTGATATTTTACTGCTGCTATAATGACCGAAGTACAAAAGTAGCTTTTACTCTGATATGATCAAGATAACTTGAGAAATATGAAAATGAAAATGAAACCTATCGTGTCATATACCAAATGAAAGAGCGAAAAATTCTGAATAAGAGACTATTTCAAAGTGGTCAGTACGGCCAATATGTAAATTTATCTTTCAATACTCTCTGTTTTTGGTACAAAATAATTCGTTACAAGTCTAATTGTCAATGATACTTATCGAGTAATATACTATGTGAAAAAAGAAAAAATTCTGAATGAGACACACTTCAGGTCATGTCGAGCTGTGATATTTTACTGCTGCTATAATGACCGAAGTACAAAAGTAGCTTTTACTCTGATATGATCAAGATAACTAGAGAAATATGAAAATGAAAATGAAACCTATCGTGTCATATACCAAATGAAAGAGCGAAAAATTCTGAATAAGAGACTATTTCAAAGTGGTCAGTACGGCCAATATGTAAATTTATCTTTCAATACTCTCTGTTTTTGGTAAAAAATAATTCGTTACAAGTCTAATTGTCAATGATGCTTATCGAGTAATATACTATGTGAAAGAGGAAAAAATTCTGAATGAGACACACTTCAGGTCATGTCGAGCTGTAATATTTTCCTGCTGCTATAATGACCGAAGTACAAAAGTAGCTTTTACTCTGATATGATCAAGATAACTAGAGAAATATGAAAATGAAAATGAAACCTTTCGTGTCATATACCAAATGAAAGAACGATAAATTCTGAATAAGATAGACTATTTCAAAGTGGTCAGTACGGCCAATATGTAAATTTATCTTTCAATACTCTCTGTTTTTGGTACAAAATAATTCGTTACAAGTCTAATTGTCAATGATACTTATCGAGTAATATACTATATGAAAGAGGAAAAAATTCTGAATGAGACACACTTCTGGTCATGTCGAGCTGTAATAATTTCCTGCTGCTATAATGACCGAAGTACAAAAGTAGCTTTTACTCTGATATGATCAAGATAACTTGAGAAATATGAAAATGAAAATGAAACCTATCGTGTCATATACCAAATGAAAGAGCGAAAAATTCTGAATAAGGTAGACTATTTCAAAGTGGTCAGTACGGCCAATATGTAAATTTATCTTTCAATACTCTCTGTTTTTGGTACAAAATAATTCGTTACAAGTCTAATTGTCAATGATACTTATCGAGTAATATACTATGTGAAAGAGGAAAAAATTCTGAATGAGACACACTTCAGGTCATGTCGAGCTGTGATATTTTACTGCTGCTATAATGACCGAAGTACAAAAGTAGCTTTTACTCTGATATGATCAAGATAACTTGAGAAATATGAAAATGAAAATGAAACCTATCGTGTCATATACCAAATGAAAGAGCGAAAAATTCTGAATAAGAGACTATTTCAAAGTGGTCAGTACGGCCAATATGTAAATTTATCTTTCAATACTCTCTGTTTTTGGTACAAAATAATTCGTTACAAGTCTAATTGTCAATGATACTTATCGAGTAATATACTATGTGAAAGAGGAAAAAATTCTGAATGAGACACACTTCAGGTCATGTCGAGCTGTAATATTTTCCTGCTGCTATAATGACCGAAGTACAAAAGTAGCATTTACTCTGATATGATCAAGATAACTTGAGAAATATGAAAATGAAAATGAAACCTATCGTGTCATATACCAAATGAAAAAGCGAAAAATTCTGAATAAGGTAGACTATTTCAAAGTGGTCAGTACGGCCAATATGTAAATTTATCTTTCAATACTCTCTGTTTTTGGTACAAAATAATTCGTTACAAGTCTAATTGTCAATGATACTTATCGAGTAATATACTATGTGAAAGAGGAAAAAATTCTGAATGAGACACACTTCAGGTCATGTCGAGCTGTAATATTTTCCTGCTGCTATAATGACCGAAGTACAAAAGTAGCATTTACTCTGATATGATCAAGATAACTTGAGAAATATGAAAATGAAAATGAAACCTATCGTGTCATATACCAAATGAAAGAGCGAAAAATTCTGAATAAGGTAGACTATTTCAAAGTGGTCAGTACGGCCAATATGTAAATTTATCTTTCAATACTCTCTGTTTTTGGTACAAAATAATTCGTTACAAGTCTAATTGTCAATGATACTTATCGAGTAATATACTATGTGAAAGAGGAAAAAATTCTGAATGAGACACACTTCAGGTCATGTCGAGCTGTGATATTTTACTGCTGCTATAATGACCGAAGTACAAAAGTAGCTTTTACTCTGATATGATCAAGATAACTTGAGAAATATGAAAATGAAAATGAAACCTATCGTGTCATATACCAAATGAAAGAGCGAAAAATTCTGAATAAGAGACTATTTCAAAGTGGTCAGTACGGCCAATATGTAAATTTATCTTTCAATACTCTCTGTTTTTGGTACAAAATAATTCGTTACAAGTCTAATTGTCAATGATACTTATCGAGTGATATACTATGTGAAAAAAGAAAAAATTCTGAATGAGACACACTTCAGGTCATGTCGAGCTGTAATATTTTACTGCTGCTATAATGACCGAAGTACAAAAGTAGCTTTTACTCTGATATGATCAAGATAACTTGAGAAATATGAAAATGAAAATGAAACCTATCGTGTCATATACCAAATGAAAGAGCGAAAAATTCTGAATAAGAGACTATTTCAAAGTGGTCAGTACGGCCAATATGTAAATTTATCTTTCAATACTCTCTGTTTTTGGTACAAAATAATTCGTTACAAGTCTAATTGTCAATGATACTTATCGAGTGATATACTATGTGAAAAAAGAAAAAAATCTGAATGAGACACACTTCAGGTCATGTCGAGCTGTGATATTTTACTGCTGCTATAATGACCGAAGTACAAAAGTAGCTTTTACTCTGATATGATCAAGATAACTAGAGAAATATGAAAATGAAAATGAAACCTATCGTGTCATATACCAAATGAAAGAGCGAAAAATTCTGAATAAGATAGACTATTTCAAAGTGGTCAGTACGGCCAATATTTAAATTTATCTTTCAATACTCTCTGTTTTTGGTACAAAATAATTCGTTACAAGTCTAATTGTCAATGATACTTATCGAGTTATATACTATGTGAAAGAGGAAAAAATTCTGAATGAGACACACTTCAGGTCATGTCGAGCTGTGATATTTTACCGCTGCTATAATGACCGAAGTACAAAAGTAGCTTTTACTCTGATATGATCAAGATAACTAGAGAAATATGAAAATGAAAATGAAACCTATCGTGTCATATACCAAATGAAAGAGCGAAAAATTCTGAATAAGATAGACTATTTCAAAGTGGTCAGTACGGCCAATATTTAAATTTATCTTTCAATACTCTCTGTTTTTGGTACAAAATAATTCGTTACAAGTCTAATTGTCAATGATACTTATCGAGTTATATACTATGTGAAAGAGGAAAAATTCTGAATGAGACACACTTCAGGTCATGTCGAGCTGTGATATTTTACCGCTGCTATAATGACCGAAGTACAAAAGTAGCTTTTACTCTGATATGATCAAGATAACTAGAGAAATATGAAAATGAAAATGAAACCTATCGTGTCATATACCAAATGAAAGAGCGAAAAATTCTGAATAAGATAAACTATTTCAAAGTGATCAGTACGGCCAATATGTAAATTTATCTTTCAATACTCTCTGTTTTTGGTACAAAATAATTCGTTACAAGTCTAATTGTCAATGATACTTATCGAGTAATATACTATGTGAAAGAGGAAAAAAATCTGAATGAGACACACTTCAGGTCATGTCGAGCTGTGATATTTTACTGCTGCTATAATGACCGAAGTACAAAAGTAGCTTTTACTCTGATATGATCAAGATAACTTGAGAAATATGAAAATGAAAATGAAACCTATCGTGTCATATACCAAATGAAAGAGCGAAAAATTCTGAATAAGATAGACTATTTCAAAGTGGTCAGTACGGCCAATATGTAAATTTATCTTTCAATACTCTCTGTTTTTGGTACAAAATAATTCGTTACAAGTCTAATTGTCAATGATACTTATCGAGTAATATACTATGTGAAAGAGGAAAAAATTCTGAATGAGACACACTTCAGGTCATGTCGAGCTGTAATATTTTCCTGCTGCTATAATGACCGAAGTACAAAAGTAGCTTTTACTCTGATATGATCAAGATAACTAGAGAAATATGAAAATGAAAATGAAACCTATCGTGTCATATACCAAATGAAAGAGCGAAAAATTCTGAATAAGATAGACTATTTCAAAGTGGTCAGTACGGCCAATATTTAAATTTATCTTTCAATACTCTCTGTTTTTGGTACAAAATAATTCGTTACAAGTCTAATTGTCAATGATACTTATCGAGTTATATACTATGTGAAAGAGGAAAAAATTCTGAATGAGACACACTTCAGGTCATGTCGAGCTGTGATATTTTACTGCTGCTATAATGACCGAAGTACAAAAGTAGCTTTTACTCTGATATGATCAAGATAACTAGAGAAATATGAAAATGAAAATGAAACCTATCGTGTCATATACCAAATGAAAGAGCGAAAAATTCTGAATAAGATAAACTATTTCAAAGTGATCAGTACGGCCAATATGTAAATTTATCTTTCAATACTCTCTGTTTTTGGTACAAAATAATTCGTTACAAGTCTAATTGTCAATGATACTTATCGATTATTATACTATGTGAAAGAGGAAAAAATTCTGAATGAGACACACTTCAGGTCATGTCGAGCTGTGATATTTTACTGCTGCTATAATGACCGAAGTACAAAAGTAGCTTTTACTCTGATATGATCAAGATAACTAGAGAAATATGAAAATGAAAATGAAACCTATCGTGTCATATACCAAATGAAAGAGCGAAAAATTCTGAATAAGATAGACTATTTCAAAGTGGTCAGTACGGCCAATATTTAAATTTATCTTTCAATACTCTCTGTTTTTGGTACAAAATAATTCGTTACAAGTCTAATTGTCAATGATACTTATCGAGTTATATACTATGTGAAAGAGGAAAAAATTCTGAATGAGACACACTTCAGGTCATGTCGAGCTGTGATATTTTACTGCTGCTATAATGACCGAAGTACAAAAGTAGCTTTTACTCTGATATGATCAAGATAACTAGAGAAATATGAAAATGAAAATGAAACCTATCGTGTCATATACCAAATGAAAGAGCGAAAAATTCTGAATAAGATAAACTATTTCAAAGTGATCAGTACGGCCAATATGTAAATTTATCTTTCAATACTCTCTGTTTTTGGTACAAAATAATTCGTTACAAGTCTAATTGTCAATGATACTTATCGAGTAATATACTATATGAAAGAGGAAAAAATTCTGAATGAGACACACTTCAGGTCATGTCGAGCTGTGATATTTTACAGCTGCTATAATGACCGAAGTACAAAAGTAGCTTTTACTCTGATATGATCAAGATAACTAGAGAAATATGAAAATGAAAATGAAACCTATCGTGTCATATACCAAATGAAAGAGCGAAAAATTCTGAATAAGATAGACTATTTCAAAGTGGTCAGTACGGCCAATATTTAAATTTATCTTTCAATACTCTCTGTTTTTGGTACAAAATAATTCGTTACAAGTCTAATTGTCAATGATACTTATCGAGTTATATACTATGTGAAAGAGGAAAAAATTCTGAATGAGACACACTTCAGGTCATGTCGAGCTGTGATATTTTACTGCTGCTATAATGACCGAAGTACAAAAGTAGCTTTTACTCTGATATGATCAAGATAACTAGAGAAATATGAAAATGAAAATGAAACCTATCGTGTCATATACCAAATGAAAGAGCGAAAAATTCTGAATAAGATAAACTATTTCAAAGTGATCAGTACGGCCAATATGTAAATTTATCTTTCAATACTCTCTGTTTTTGGTACAAAATAATTCGTTACAAGTCTAATTGTCAATGATACTTATCGAGTTATATACTATGTGAAAGAGGAAAAAATTCTGAATGAGACACACTTCAGGTCATGTCGAGCTGTAATATTTTACTGCTGCTATAATGACCGAAGTACAAAAGTAGCTTTTACTCTGATATGATCAAGATAACTTGAGAAATATGAAAATGAAAATGAAACCTATCGTGTCATATACCAAATGAAAGAGCGAAAAATTCTGAATAAGATAGACTATTTCAAAGTGGTCAGTACGGCCAATATGTAAATTTATCTTTCAATACTCTCTGTTTTTGGTACAAAATAATTCGTTACAAGTCTAATTGTCAATGATACTTATCGAGTAATATACTATGTGAAAGAGGAAAAAATTCTGAATGAGACACATCAGGTCATGTCGAGCTGTAATATTTTCCTGTTGCTATAATGACCGAAGTACAAAAGTAGCTTTTACTCTGATATGATCAAGATAACTAGAGAAATATGAAAATGAAAATGAAACCTATCGTGTCATATACCAAATGAAAGAGCGAAAAATTCTGAATAAGATAAACTATTTCAAAGTGATCAGTACGGCCAATATGTAAATTTATCTTTCAATACTCTCTGTTTTTGGTACAAAATAATTCGTTACAAGTCTAATTGTCAATGATACTTATCGAGTAATATACTATGTGAAAGAGGAAAAAATTCTGAATGAGACACACTTCAGGTCATGTCGAGCTGTGATATTTTACTGCTGCTATAATGACCGAAGTACAAAAGTAGCTTTTACTCTGATATGATCAAGATAACTAGAGAAATATGAAAATGAAAATGAAACCTATCGTGTCATATACCAAATGAAAGAGCGAAAAATTCTGAATAAGATAGACTATTTCAAAGTGGTCAGTACGGCCAATATTTAAATTTATCTTTCAATACTCTCTGTTTTTGGTACAAAATAATTCGTTACAAGTCTAATTGTCAATGATACTTATCGAGTTATATACTATGTGAAAGAGGAAAAAATTCTGAATGAGACACACTTCAGGTCATGTCGAGCTGTGATATTTTACTGCTGCTATAATGACCGAAGTACAAAAGTAGCTTTTACTCTGATATGATCAAGATAACTAGAGAAATATGAAAATGAAAATGAAACCTATCGTGTCATATACCAAATGAAAGAGCGAAAAATTCTGAATAAGATAGACTATTTCAAAGTGGTCAGTACGGCCAATATGTAAATTTATCTTTCAATACTCTCTGTTTTTGGTACAAAATAATTCGTTACAAGTCTAATTGTCAATGATACTTATCGAGTAATATACTATGTGAAAGAGGAAAAAATTCTGAATGAGACACACTTCAGGTCATGTCGAGCTGTAATATTTTCCTGCTGCTATAATGACCGAAGTACAAAAGTAGCTTTTACTCTGATATGATCAAGATAACTAGAGAAATATGAAAATGAAAATGAAACCTATCGTGTCATATACCAAATGAAAGAGCGAAAAATTCTGAATAAGATAGACTATTTCAAAGTGGTCAGTACGGCCAATATTTAAATTTATCTTTCAATACTCTCTGTTTTTGGTACAAAATAATTCGTTACAAGTCTAATTGTCAATGATACTTATCGAGTTATATACTATGTGAAAGAGGAAAAAATTCTGAATGAGACACACTTCAGGTCATGTCGAGCTGTGATATTTTACTGCTGCTATAATGACCGAAGTACAAAAGTAGCTTTTACTCTGATATGATCAAGATAACTAGAGAAATATGAAAATGAAAATGAAACCTATCGTGTCATATACCAAATGAAAGAGCGAAAAATTCTGAATAAGATAGACTATTTCAAAGTGGTCAGTACGGCCAATATTTAAATTTATCTTTCAATACTCTCTGTTTTTGGTACAAAATAATTCGTTACAAGTCTAATTGTCAATGATACTTATCGAGTTATATACTATGTGAAAGAGGAAAAAATTCTGAATGAGACACACTTCAGGTCATCGAGCTGTGATATTTTACTGCTGCTATAATGACCGAAGTACAAAAGTAGCTTTTACTCTGATATGATCAAGATAACTAGAGAAATATGAAAATGAAAATGAAACCTATCGTGTCATATACCAAATGAAAGAGCGAAAAATTCTGAATAAGATAAACTATTTCAAAGTGATCAGTACGGCCAATATGTAAATTTATCTTTCAATACTCTCTGTTTTTGGTACAAAATAATTCGTTACAAGTCTAATTGTCAATGATACTTATCGAGTAATATACTATGTGAAAGAGGAAACAATTCTGAATGAGACACACTTCAGGTCATGTCGAGCTGTGATATTTTACTGCTGCTATAATGACCGAAGTACAAAAGTAGCTTTTACTCTGATATGATCAAGATAACTAGAGAAATATGAAAATGAAAATGAAACCTATCGTGTCATATACCAAATGAAAGAGCGAAAAATTCTGAATAAGATAGACTATTTCAAAGTGGTCAGTACGGCCAATATGTAAATTTATCTTTCAATACTCTCTGTTTTTGGTACAAAATAATTCGTTACAAGTCTAATTGTCAATGATACTTATCGAGTAATATACTATGTGAAAGAGGAAAAAATTCTGAATGAGACACACTTCAGGTCATGTCGAGCTGTAATATTTTCCTGCTGCTATAATGACCGAAGTACAAAAGTAGCTTTTACTCTGATATGATCAAGATAACTAGAGAAATATGAAAATGAAAATGAAACCTATCGTGTCATATACCAAATGAAAGAGCGAAAAATTCTGAATAAGATAGACTATTTCAAAGTGGTCAGTACGGCCAATATTTAAATTTATCTTTCAATACTCTCTGTTTTTGGTACAAAATAATTCGTTACAAGTCTAATTGTCAATGATACTTATCGAGTTATATACTATGTGAAAGAGGAAAAAATTCTGAATGAGACACACTTCAGGTCATGTCGAGCTGTGATATTTTACTGCTGCTATAATGACCGAAGTACAAAAGTAGCTTTTACTCTGATATGATCAAGATAACTAGAGAAATATGAAAATGAAAATGAAACCTATCGTGTCATATACCAAATGAAAGAGCGAAAAATTCTGAATAAGATAAACTATTTCAAAGTGATCAGTACGGCCAATATGTAAATTTATCTTTCAATACTCTCTGTTTTTGGTACAAAATAATTCGTTACAAGTCTAATTGTCAATGATACTTATCGAGTAATATACTATGTGAAAGAGGAAAAAATTCTGAATGAGACACACTTCAGGTCATGTCGAGCTGTGATATTTTACTGCTGCTATAATGACCGAAGTACAAAAGTAGCTTTTACTCTGATATGATCAAGATAACTAGAGAAATATGAAAATGAAAATGAAACCTATCGTGTCATATACCAAATGAAAGAGCGAAAAATTCTGAATAAGATAGACTATTTCAAAGTGGTCAGTACGGCCAATATTTAAATTTATCTTTCAATACTCTCTGTTTTTGGTACAAAATAATTCGTTACAAGTCTAATTGTCAATGATACTTATCGAGTTATATACTATGTGAAAGAGGAAAAAATTCTGAATGAGACACACTTCAGGTCATCGAGCTGTGATATTTTACTGCTGCTATAATGACCGAAGTACAAAAGTAGCTTTTACTCTGATATGATCAAGATAACTAGAGAAATATGAAAATGAAAATGAAACCTATCGTGTCATATACCAAATGAAAGAGCGAAAAATTCTGAATAAGATAAACTATTTCAAAGTGATCAGTACGGCCAATATGTAAATTTATCTTTCAATACTCTCTGTTTTTGGTACAAAATAATTCGTTACAAGTCTAATTGTCAATGATACTTATCGAGTAATATACTATGTGAAAGAGGAAACAATTCTGAATGAGACACACTTCAGGTCATGTCGAGCTGTGATATTTTACTGCTGCTATAATGACCGAAGTACAAAAGTAGCTTTTACTCTGATATGATCAAGATAACTTGAGAAATATGAAAATGAAAATGAAACTTATCGTGTCATATACCAAATGAAAGAGCGAAAAATTCTGAATAAGATAGACTATTTCAAAGTGGTCAGTACGGCCAATATGTAAATTTATCTTTCAATACTCTCTGTTTTTGGTACAAAATAATTCGTTACAAGTCTAATTGTCAATGATACTTATCGAGTAATATACTATGTGAAAGAGGAAAAAATTCTGAATGAGACACATCAGGTCATGTCGAGCTGTAATATTTTCCTGTTGCTATAATGACCGAAGTACAAAAGTAGCTTTTACTCTGATATGATCAAGATAACTAGAGAAATATGAAAATGAAAATGAAACCTATCGTGTCATATACCAAATGAAAGAGCGAAAAATTCTGAATAAGATAAACTATTTCAAAGTGATCAGTACGGCCAATATGTAAATTTATCTTTCAATACTCTCTGTTTTTGGTACAAAATAATTCGTTACAAGTCTAATTGTCAATGATACTTATCGAGTAATATACTATGTGAAAGAGGAAAAAATTCTGAATGAGACACACTTCAGGTCATGTCGAGCTGTGATATTTTACTGCTGCTATAATGACCGAAGTACAAAAGTAGCTTTTACTCTGATATGATCAAGATAACTTGAGAAATATGAAAATGAAAATGAAACCTATCGTGTCATATACCAAATGAAAGAGCGAAAAAATTCTGAATAAGATAGACTATTTCAAAGTGGTCAGTACGGCCAATATGTAAATTTATCTTTCAATACTCTCTGTTTTTGGTACAAAATAATTCGTTACAAGTCTAATTGTCAATGATACTTATCGAGTTATATACTATGTGAAAGAGGAAAAAATTCTGAATGAGACACACTTCAGGTCATGTCGAGCTGTAATATTTTACTGCTGCTATAATGACCGAAGTACAAAAGTAGCTTTTACTCTGATATGATCAAGATAACTTGAGAAATATGAAAATGAAAATGAAACCTATCGTGTCATATAACAAATGAAAGAGCGAAAAATTCTGAATAAGATAAACTATTTCAAAGTGGTCAGTACGGCCAATATGTAAATTTATCTTTCAATACTCTCTGTTTTTGGTACAAAATAATTCGTTACAAGTCTAATTGTCAATGATACTTATCGAGTAATATACTATGTGAAAGAGGAAAAAATTCTGAATGAGACACACTTCAGGTCATGTCGAGCTGTAATATTTTACTGCTGCTATAATGACCGAAGTACAAAAGTAGCTTTTACTCTGATATGATCAAGATAACTTGAGAAATATAAAAATGAAAATGAAACCTATCGTGTCATATACCAAATGAAAGAGCGAAAAATTCTGAATAAGATAAACTATTTCAAAGTGGTCAGTACGGCCAATATGTAAATTTATCTTTCAATACTCTCTGTTTTTGGTACAAAATAATTCGTTACAAGTCTAATTGTCAATGATACTTATCGAGTAATATACTATGTGAAAGAGGAAAAAATTCTGAATGAGACACACTTCAGGTCATGTCGAGCTGTGATATTTTACTGCTGCTATAATGACCGAAGTACAAAAGTAGCTTTTACTCTGATATGATCAAGATAACTTGAGAAATATGAAAATGAAAATGAAACCTATCGTGTCATATACCAAATGAAAGAGCGAAAAAATTCTGAATAAGATAGACTATTTCAAAGTGGTCAGTACGGCCAATATGTAAATTTATCTTTCAATACTCTCTGTTTTTGGTACAAAATAATTCGTTACAAGTCTAATTGTCAATGATACTTATCGAGTTATATACTATGTGAAAGAGGAAAAAATTCTGAATGAGACACACTTCAGGTCATGTCGAGCTGTAATATTTTACTGCTGCTATAATGACCGAAGTACAAAAGTAGCTTTTACTCTGATATGATCAAGATAACTTGAGAAATATGAAAATGAAAATGAAACCTATCGTGTCATATAACAAATGAAAGAGCGAAAAATTCTGAATAAGATAAACTATTTCAAAGTGGTCAGTACGGCCAATATGTAAATTTATCTTTCAATACTCTCTGTTTTTGGTACAAAATAATTCGTTACAAGTCTAATTGTCAATGATACTTATCGAGTAATATACTATGTGAAAGAGGAAAAAATTCTGAATGAGACACACTTCAGGTCATGTCGAGCTGTAATATTTTACTGCTGCTATAATGACCGAAGTACAAAAGTAGCTTTTACTCTGATATGATCAAGATAACTTGAGAAATATAAAAATGAAAATGAAACCTATCGTGTCATATACCAAATGAAAGAGCGAAAAATTCTGAATAAGATAAACTATTTCAAAGTGGTCAGTACGGCCAATATGTAAATTTATCTTTCAATACTCTCTGTTTTTGGTACAAAATAATTCGTTACAAGTCTAATTGTCAATGATACTTATCGAGTAATATACTATGTGAAAGAGGAAAAAATTCTGAATGAGACACACTTCAGGTCATGTCGAGCTGTGATATTTTACTGCTGCTATAATGACCGAAGTACAAAAGTAGCTTTTACTCTGATATGATCAAGATAACTTGAGAAATATGAAAATGAAAATGAAACCTATCGTGTCATATACCAAATGAAAGAGCGAAAAATTCTGAATAAGATAAACTATTTCAAAGTGGTCAGTACGGCCAATATGTAAATTTATCTTTCAATACTCTCTGTTTTTGGTACAAAATAATTCGTTACAAGTCTAATTGTCAATGATACTTATCGAGTAATATACTATGTGAAAGAGGAAAAAATTCTGAATGAGACACACTTCAGGTCATGTCGAGCTGTAATATTTTCCTGCTGCTATAATGACCGAAGTACAAAAGTAGCTTTTACTCTGATATGATCAATATAACTAGAGAAATATGAAAATGAAAATGAAACCTATCGTGTCATATACCAAATGAAAGAGCGAAAAATTCTGAATAAGATAAACTATTTCAAAGTGGTCAGTACGGCCAATATGTAAATTTATCTTTCAATACTCTCTGTTTTTGGTACAAAATAATTCGTTACAAGTCTAATTGTCAATGATACTTATCGAGTAATATACTATGTGAAAGAGGAAAAAATTCTGAATGAGACACACTTCAGGTCATGTCGAGCTGTGATATTTTACTGCTGCTATAATGACCGAAGTACAAAAGTAGCTTTTACTCTGATATGATCAAGATAACTAGAGAAAAATGAAAATGAAAATGAAACCTATCGTGTCATATACCAAATGAAAGAGCGAAAAATTCTGAATAAGATAAACTATTTCAAAGTGGTCAGTATGGCCAATATGTAAGTTTATCTTTCAATACTCTCTGTTTTTGGTACAAAATAATTCGTTACAAGTCTAATTGTCAATGATACTTATCGAGTAATATACTATGTGAAAGAGGAAAAAATTCTGAATGAGACACACTTCAGGTCATGTCGAGCTGTGATATTTTACTGCTGCTATAATGACCGAAGTACAAAAGTAGCTTTTACTCTGATATGATCAAGATAACTTGAGAAATATGAAAATGAAAATGAAACCTATCGTGTCATATACCAAATGAAAGAGCGAAAAATTCTGAATAAGATAAACTATTTCAAAGTGGTCATTACGGCCAATATGTAAATTTATCTTTCAATACTCTCTGTTTTTGGTACAAAATAATTCGTTACAAGTCTAATTGTCAATGATACTTATCGAGTAATATACTATGTGAAAGAAGAAAAAAATTCTGAATGAGACTCACTTCAGGTCATGTCGAGCTGTAATATTTTCCTGCTGCTATAATGACCGAAGTACAAAAGTAGCTTTTACTCTGATATGATCAAGATAACTTGAGAAAAATGAAAATGAAAATGAAACCTATCGTGTCATATACCAAATGAAAGAGCGAAAAATTCTGAATAAGATAGACTATTTCAAAGTGGTCAGTACGGCCAATATGTAAGTTTATCTTTCAATACTCTCTGTTTTTGGTACAAAATAATTCGTTACAAGTCTAATTGTCAATGATACTTATCGAGTAATATACTATGTGAAAGAGGAAAAAATTCTGAATGAGACACACTTCAGGTCATGTCGAGCTGTGATATTTTACTGCTGCTATAATGACCGAAGTACAAAAGTAGCTTTTACTCTGATATGATCAAGATAACTTGAGAAATATGAAAATGAAAATGAAACCTATAGTGTCATATACCAAATGAAAGAGCGAAAAATTCTGAATAAGATAAACTATTTCAAAGTGGTCAGTACGGCCAATATGTAAATTTATCTTTCAATACTCTCTGTTTTTGGTACAAAATAATTCGTTACAAGTCTAATTGTCAATGATACTTATCGAGTAATATACTATGTGAAAGAGGAAAAAAATCTGAATGAGACACACTTCAGGTCATGTCGAGCTGTGATATTTTACTGCTGCTATAATGACCGAAGTACAAAAGTAGCTTTTACTCTGATATGATCAAGATAACTTGAGAAATATGAAAATGAAAATGAAACCTATCGTGTCATATACCAAATGAAAGAGCGAAAAATTCTGAATAAGATAAACTATTTCAAAGTGGTCAGTACGGCCAATATGTAAATTTATCTTTCAATACTCTCTGTTTTTGGTACAAAATAATTCGTTACAAGTCTAATTGTCAATGATACTTATCGAGTAATATACTATGTGAAAGAAGAAAAAAATTCTGAATGAGACTCACTTCAGGTCATGTCGAGCTGTAATATTTTCCTGCTGCTATAATGACCGAAGTACAAAAGTAGCTTTTACTCTGATATGATCAAGATAACTTGAGAAAAATGAAAATGAAAATGAAACCTATCGTGTCATATACCAAATGAAAGAGCGAAAAATTCTGAATAAGATAGACTATTTCAAAGTGGTCAGTACGGCCAATATGTAAGTTTATCTTTCAATACTCTCTGTTTTTGGTACAAAATAATTCGTTACAAGTCTAATTGTCAATGATACTTATCGAGTAATATACTATGTGAAAGAGGAAAAAATTCTGAATGAGACACACTTCAGGTCATGTCGAGCTGTGATATTTTACTGCTGCTATAATGACCGAAGTACAAAAGTAGCTTTTACTCTGATATGATCAAGATAACTTGAGAAATATGAAAATGAAAATGAAACCTATAGTGTCATATACCAAATGAAAGAGCGAAAAATTCTGAATAAGATAAACTATTTCAAAGTGGTCAGTACGGCCAATATGTAAATTTATCTTTCAATACTCTCTGTTTTTGGTACAAAATAATTCGTTACAAGTCTAATTGTCAATGATACTTATCGAGTAATATACTATGTGAAAGAGGAAAAAATTCTGAATGAGACACACTTCAGGTTATGTCGAGCTGTGATATTTTACTGCTGCTATAATGACCGAAGTACAAAAGTAGCTTTTACTCTGATATGATCAAGATAACTTGAGAAATATGAAAATGAAAATGAAACCTATCGTGTCATATACCAAATGAAAGAGCGAAAAATTCTGAATAAGATAAACTATTTCAAAGTGGTCAGTACGGCCAATATGTAAATTTATCTTTCAATACTCTCTGTTTTTGGTACAAAATAATTCGTTACAAGTCTAATTGTCAATGATACTTATCGAGTAATATACTATGTGAAAGAGGAAAAAATTCTGAATGAGACACACTTCAGGTCATGTCGAGCTGTGATATTTTACTGCTGCTATAATGACCGAAGTACAAAAGTAGCTTTTACTCTGATATGGTCAAGATAACTTGAGAAATATGAAATGATACCTGTCGTGTCATATACCAAATGAAAGAGCGAAAAATTCTGAATAAGATAAACTATTTCAAAGTGGTCAGTACGGCCAATATGTAAATTTATCTTTCAATACTCTCTGTTTTCGTACAAAATAATTCGTTACAAGTCTAATTGTCAATGATACTTATCGAGTAATATACTATGTGAAAGAGGAAAAAAATCTGAATGAGACACACTTCAGGTCATGTCGATCTGTAACATTTTACTGCTGCTATAATGACCGAAGTACAAAAGTAGCTTTTACTCTGATATGATCAAGATAACTAGAGAAATATGAAAATGAAAATGAAACCTATCGTGTCATATACCAAATGAAAGAGCGAAAAATTCTGAATACGATAAACTATTTCAAAGTGGTCAGTACGGCCAATATGTAAATTTATCTTTCAATACTCTCTGTTTTTGGTACAAAATAATTCGTTACAAGTCTAATTGTCAATGATACTTATCGAGTAATGTACTATGTGAAAGAGGAAAAAATTCTGAATGAGACACACTTCAGGTCATGTCGAGCGATAATATTTTACTGCTGCTATAATGACCGAAGTACAAAAGTAGCTTTTACTCTGATATGATCAAGATAACTTGAGAAATATGAAAATGAAAATGAAACCTATCGTGTCATATACCAAATGAAAGAGCGAAAAATTCTGAATACGATAAACTATTTCAAAGTGGTCAGTACGGCCAATATGTAAATTTATCTTTCAATACTCTCTGTTTTTGGTACAAAATAATTCGTTACAAGTCTAATTGTCAATGATACTTATCGAGTAATATACTATGTGAAAGAGGAAAAAATTCTGAATGAGACACACTTCAGGTCATGTCGAGCGATAATATTTTACTGCTGCTATAATGACCGAAGTACAAAAGTAGCTTTTACTCTGATATGATCAAGATAACTTGAGAAATATGAAAATGAAAATGAAACCTATCGTGTCATATACCAAATGAAAGAGCGAAAAATTCTGAATACGATAAACTATTTCAAAGTGGTCAGTACGGCCAATATGTAAATTTATCTTTCAATACTCTCTGTTTTCGTACAAAATAATTCGTTACAAGTCTAATTGTCAATGATACTTATCGAGTAATATACTATGTGAAAGAGGAAAAAAATCTGAATGAGACACACTTCAGGTCATGTCGATCTGTAACATTTTACTGCTGCTATAATGACCGAAGTACAAAAGTAGCTTTTACTCTGATATGATCAAGATAACTAGAGAAATATGAAAATGAAAATGAAACCTATCGTGTCATATACCAAATGAAAGAGCGAAAAATTCTGAATAAGATAAACTATTTCAAAGTGGTCAGTACGGCCAATATGTAAATTTATCTTTCAATACTCTCTGTTTTTGGTACAAAATAATTCGTTACAAGTCTAATTGTCAATGATACTTATCGAGTAATATACTATGTGAAAGAGGAAAAAATTCTGAATGAGACACACTTCAGGTCATGTCGAGCTGTGATATTTTACTGCTGCTATAATGACCGAAGTACAAAAGTAGCTTTTACTCTGATATGATCAAGATATACTATGTGAAAGAGGAAAAAATTCTGAATGACACAAACTTCAGTTCATGTCGATCTGTAACATTTTACTGTAAATTTATCTTTCAATACTCTCTGTTTTTGGTACAAAATAATTCGTTACAAGTCTAATTGTCAATGATACTTATCGAGTAATATACTATGTGAAAGAGGAAAAAATTCTGAATGAGACACACTTCAGGTTATGTCGAGCTGTGATATTTTACTGCTGCTATAATGACCGAAGTACAAAAGTAGCTTTTACTCTGATATGGTCAAGATAACTTGAGAAATATGAAATGATACCTGTCGTGTCATATACCAAATGAAAGAGCGAAAAATTCTGAATAAGATAAACTATTTCAAAGTGGTCAGTACGGCCAATATGTAAATTTATCTTTCAATACTCTCTGTTTTCGTACAAAATAATTCGTTACAAGTCTAATTGTCAATGATACTTATCGAGTAATATACTATGTGAAAGAGGAAAAAAATCTGAATGAGACACACTTCAGGTCATGTCGATCTGTAACATTTTACTGCTGCTATAATGACCGAAGTACAAAAGTAGCTTTTACTCTGATATGATCAAGATAACTAGAGAAATATGAAAATGAAAATGAAACCTATCGTGTCATATACCAAATGAAAGAGCGAAAAATTCTGAATAAGATAAACTATTTCAAAGTGGTCAGTACGGCCAATATGTAAATTTATCTTTCAATACTCTCTGTTTTTGGTACAAAATAATTCGTTACAAGTCTAATTGTCAATGATACTTATCGAGTAATATACTATGTGAAAGAGGAAAAAATTCTGAATGAGACACACTTCAGGTCATGTCGAGCTGTGATATTTTACTGCTGCTATAATGACCGAAGTACAAAAGTAGCTTTTACTCTGATATGATCAAGATATACTATGTGAAAGAGGAAAAAATTCTGAATTACACAAACTTCAGTTCATGTCGAGCTGTAATATTTTCCTGCTGCTATAATGACCGAAGTACAAAAGTAGCTTTTACTCTGATATGATCAAGATAACTAGAGAAATATGAAAATGAAAATGAAACCTATCGTGTCATATACCAAATGAAAGAGCGAAAAATTCTGAATAAGATAGACTATTTCAAAGTGGTCAGTACGGCCAATATGTAAATTTATCTTTCAATACTCTCTGTTTTTGGTACAAAATAATTCGTTACAAGTCTAATTGTCAATGATACTTATCGAGTAATATACTATGTGAAAGAGGAAAAAATTCTGAATGAGACACACTTCAGGTCATGTCGAGCTGTGATATTTTACTGCTGCTATAATGACCGAAGTACAAAAGTAGCTTTTACTCTGATATGATCAAGATATACTATGTGAAAGAGGAAAAAATTCTGAATGACACAAACTTCAGTTCATGTCGAGCTGTAATATTTTCCTGCTGCTATAATGACCGAAGTACAAAAGTAGCTTTTACTCTGATATGATCAAGATAACTAGAGAAATATGAAAATGAAAATGAAACCTATCGTGTCATATACCAAATGAAAGAGCGAAAAATTCTGAATAAGATAAACTATTTCAAAGTGGTCAGTACGGCCAATATGTAAATTTATCTTTCAATACTCTCTGTTTTGGTACAAAATAATTCGTTACAAGTCTAATTGTCAATGATACTTATCGAGTAATGTACTATGTGAAAGAGGAAAAAATTCTGAATGAGACACACTTCAGGTCATGTCGAGCGATAATATTTTACTGCTGCTATAATGACCGAAGTACAAAAGTAGCTTTTACTCTGATATGATCAAGATAACTTGAGAAATATGAAAATGAAAATGAAACCTATCGTGTCATATACCAAATGAAAGAGCGAAAAATTCTGAATACGATAAACTATTTCAAAGTGGTCAGTACGGCCAATATGTAAATTTATCTTTCAATACTCTCTGTTTTTGGTACAAAATAATTCGTTACAAGTCTAATTGTCAATGATACTTATCGAGTAATATACTATGTGAAAGAGGAAAAAATTCTGAATGAGACACACTTCAGGTCATGTCGAGCTGTAATATTTTCCTGCTGCTATAATGACCGAAGTACAAAAGTAGCTTTTACTCTGATATGATCAAGATAACTAGAGAAATATGAAAATGAAAATGAAACCTATCGTGTCATATACCAAATGAAAGAGCGAAAAATTCTGAATAAGATAGACTATTTCAAAGTGGTCAGTACGGCCAATATGTAAATTTATCTTTCAATACTCTCTGTTTTTGGTACAAAATAATTCGTTACAAGTCTAATTGTCAATGATACTTATCGAGTAATATACTATGTGAAAGAGGAAAAAATTCTGAATGAGACACACTTCAGGTCATGTCGAGCTGTGATATTTTACTGCTGCTATAATGACCGAAGTACAAAAGTAGCTTTTACTCTGATATGATCAAGATATACTATGTGAAAGAGGAAAAAATTCTGAATGACACAAACTTCAGTTCATGTCGATCTGTAACATTTTACTGCTGCTATAATGACCGAAGTACAAAAGTAGCTTTTACTCTGATATGGTCAAGATAACTTGAGAAATATGAAATGATACCTGTCGTGTCATATACCAAATGAAAGAGCGAAAAATTCTGAATAAGATAAACTATTTCAAAGTGGTCAGTACGGCCAATATGTAAATTTATCTTTCAATACTCTCTGTTTTCGTACAAAATAATTCGTTACAAGTCTAATTGTCAATGATACTTATCGAGTAATATACTATGTGAAAGAGGAAAAAAATCTGAATGAGACACACTTCAGGTCATGTCGATCTGTAACATTTTACTGCTGCTATAATGACCGAAGTACAAAAGTAGCTTTTACTCTGATATGATCAAGATAACTAGAGAAATATGAAAATGAAAATGAAACCTATCGTGTCATATACCAAATGAAAGAGCGAAAAATTCTGAATACGATAAACTATTTCAAAGTGGTCAGTACGGCCAATATGTAAATTTATCTTTCAATACTCTCTGTTTTTGGTACAAAATAATTCGTTACAAGTCTAATTGTCAATGATACTTATCGAGTAATGTACTATGTGAAAGAGGAAAAAATTCTGAATGAGACACACTTCAGGTCATGTCGAGCGATAATATTTTACTGCTGCTATAATGACCGAAGTACAAAAGTAGCTTTTACTCTGATATGATCAAGATAACTTGAGAAATATGAAAATGAAAATGAAACCTATCGTGTCATATACCAAATGAAAGAGCGAAAAATTCTGAATACGATAAACTATTTCAAAGTGGTCAGTACGGCCAATATGTAAATTTATCTTTCAATACTCTCTGTTTTTGGTACAAAATAATTCGTTACAAGTCTAATTGTCAATGATACTTATCGAGTAATATACTATGTGAAAGAGGAAAAAATTCTGAATGAGACACACTTCAGGTCATGTCGAGCGATAATATTTTACTGCTGCTATAATGACCGAAGTACAAAAGTAGCTTTTACTCTGATATGATCAAGATAACTTGAGAAATATGAAAATGAAAATGAAACCTATCGTGTCATATACCAAATGAAAGAGCGAAAAATTCTGAATACGATAAACTATTTCAAAGTGGTCAGTACGGCCAATATGTAAATTTATCTTTCAATACTCTCTGTTTTTGGTACAAAATAATTCGTTACAAGTCTAATTGTCAATGATACTTATCGAGTAATATACTATGTGAAAGAGGAAAAAATTCTGAATGAGACACACTTCAGGTCATGTCGAGCTGTAATATTTTCCTGCTGCTATAATGACCGAAGTACAAAAGTAGCTTTTACTCTGATATGATCAAGATAACTAGAGAAATATGAAAATGAAAATGAAACCTATCGTGTCATATACCAAATGAAAGAGCGAAAAATTCTGAATAAGATAGACTATTTCAAAGTGGTCAGTACGGCCAATATGTAAATTTATCTTTCAATACTCTCTGTTTTTGGTACAAAATAATTCGTTACAAGTCTAATTGTCAATGATACTTATCGAGTAATATACTATGTGAAAGAGGAAAAAATTCTGAATGACACAAACTTCAGTTCATGTCGATCTGTAACATTTTACTGCTGCTATAATGACCGAAGTACAAAAGTAGCTTTTACTCTGATATGGTCAAGATAACTTGAGAAATATGAAATGATACCTGTCGTGTCATATACCAAATGAAAGAGCGAAAAATTCTGAATAAGATAAACTATTTCAAAGTGGTCAGTACGGCCAATATGTAAATTTATCTTTCAATACTCTCTGTTTTCGTACAAAATAATTCGTTACAAGTCTAATTGTCAATGATACTTATCGAGTAATATACTATGTGAAAGAGGAAAAAAATCTGAATGAGACACACTTCAGGTCATGTCGATCTGTAACATTTTACTGCTGCTATAATGACCGAAGTACAAAAGTAGCTTTTACTCTGATATGATCAAGATAACTAGAGAAATATGAAAATGAAAATGAAACCTATCGTGTCATATACCAAATGAAAGAGCGAAAAATTCTGAATAAGATAAACTATTTCAAAGTGGTCAGTACGGCCAATATGTAAATTTATCTTTCAATACTCTCTGTTTTTGGTACAAAATAATTCGTTACAAGTCTAATTGTCAATGATACTTATCGAGTAATATACTATGTGAAAGAGGAAAAAATTCTGAATGAGACACACTTCAGGTCATGTCGAGCTGTGATATTTTACTGCTGCTATAATGACCGAAGTACAAAAGTAGCTTTTACTCTGATATGATCAAGATATACTATGTGAAAGAGGAAAAAATTCTGAATGACACAAACTTCAGTTCATGTCGATCTGTAACATTTTACTGCTGCTATAATGACCGAAGTACAAAAGTAGCTTTTACTCTGATATGGTCAAGATAACTTGAGAAATATGAAATGATACCTGTCGTGTCATATACCAAATGAAAGAGCGAAAAATTCTGAATAAGATAAACTATTTCAAAGTGGTCAGTACGGCCAATATGTAAATTTATCTTTCAATACTCTCTGTTTTTGGTACAAAATAATTCGTTACAAGTCTAATTGTCAATGATACTTATCGAGTAATATACTATGTGAAAGAGGAAAAAAATCTGAATGAGACACACTTCAGGTCATGTCGAGCTGTGATATTTTACTGCTGCTATAATGACCGAAGTACAAAAGTAGCTTTTACTCTGATATGATCAAGATATACTATGTGAAAGAGGAAAAAATTCTGAATTACACAAACTTCAGTTCATGTCGAGCTGTAATATTTTCCTGCTGCTATAATGACCGAAGTACAAAAGTAGCTTTTACTCTGATATGATCAAGATAACTAGAGAAATATGAAAATGAAAATGAAACCTATCGTGTCATATACCAAATGAAAGAGCGAAAAATTCTGAATAAGATAGACTATTTCAAAGTGGTCAGTACGGCCAATATGTAAATTTATCTTTCAATACTCTCTGTTTTTGGTACAAAATAATTCGTTACAAGTCTAATTGTCAATGATACTTATCGAGTAATATACTATGTGAAAGAGGAAAAAATTCTGAATGAGACACACTTCAGGTCATGTCGAGCTGTGATATTTTACTGCTGCTATAATGACCGAAGTACAAAAGTAGCTTTTACTCTGATATGATCAAGATATACTATGTGAAAGAGGAAAAAATTCTGAATGACACAAACTTCAGTTCATGTCGAGCTGTAATATTTTCCTGCTGCTATAATGACCGAAGTACAAAAGTAGCTTTTACTCTGATATGATCAAGATAACTAGAGAAATATGAAAATGAAAATGAAACCTATCGTGTCATATACCAAATGAAAGAGCGAAAAATTCTGAATAAGATAAACTATTTCAAAGTGGTCAGTACGGCCAATATGTAAATTTATCTTTCAATACTCTCTGTTTTGGTACAAAATAATTCGTTACAAGTCTAATTGTCAATGATACTTATCGAGTAATGTACTATGTGAAAGAGGAAAAAATTCTGAATGAGACACACTTCAGGTCATGTCGAGCGATAATATTTTACTGCTGCTATAATGACCGAAGTACAAAAGTAGCTTTTACTCTGATATGATCAAGATAACTTGAGAAATATGAAAATGAAAATGAAACCTATCGTGTCATATACCAAATGAAAGAGCGAAAAATTCTGAATAAGATAAACTATTTCAAAGTGGTCAGTACGGCCAATATGTAAATTTATCTTTCAATACTCTCTGTTTTTGGTACAAAATAATTCGTTACAAGTCTAATTGTCAATGATACTTATCGAGTAATATACTATGTGAAAGAGGAAAAAATTCTGAATGAGACACACTTCAGGTCATGTCGAGCTGTGATATTTTACTGCTGCTATAATGACCGAAGTACAAAAGTAGCTTTTACTCTGATATGATCAAGATATACTATGTGAAAGAGGAAAAAATTCTGAATGACACAAACTTCAGTTCATGTCGAGCTGTAATATTTTCCTGCTGCTATAATGACCGAAGTACAAAAGTAGCTTTTACTCTGATATGATCAAGATAACTAGAGAAATATGAAAATGAAAATGAAACCTATCGTGTCATATACCAAATGAAAGAGCGAAAAATTCTGAATAAGATAAACTATTTCAAAGTGGTCAGTACGGCCAATATGTAAATTTATCTTTCAATACTCTCTGTTTTGGTACAAAATAATTCGTTACAAGTCTAATTGTCAATGATACTTATCGAGTAATGTACTATGTGAAAGAGGAAAAAATTCTGAATGAGACACACTTCAGGTCATGTCGAGCGATAATATTTTACTGCTGCTATAATGACCGAAGTACAAAAGTAGCTTTTACTCTGATATGATCAAGATAACTTGAGAAATATGAAAATGAAAATGAAACCTATCGTGTCATATACCAAATGAAAGAGCGAAAAATTCTGAATACGATAAACTATTTCAAAGTGGTCAGTACGGCCAATATGTAAATTTATCTTTCAATACTCTCTGTTTTTGGTACAAAATAATTCGTTACAAGTCTAATTCTCAATGATACTTATCGAGTAATATACTATGTGAAAGAGGAAAAAATTCTGAATGAGACACACTTCAGGTCATGTCGAGCTGTAATATTTTCCTGCTGCTATAATGACCGAAGTACAAAAGTAGCTTTTACTCTGATATGATCAAGATAACTAGAGAAATATGAAAATGAAAATGAAACCTATCGTGTCATATACCAAATGAAAGAGCGAAAAATTCTGAATAAGATAGACTATTTCAAAGTGGTCAGTACGGCCAATATGTAAATTTATCTTTCAATACTCTCTGTTTTTGGTACAAAATAATTCGTTACAAGTCTAATTGTCAATGATACTTATCGAGTAATATACTATGTGAAAGAGGAAAAAATTCTGAATGAGACACACTTCAGGTCATGTCGAGCTGTGATATTTTACTGCTGCTATAATGACCGAAGTACAAAAGTAGCTTTTACTCTGATATGATCAAGATATACTATGTGAAAGAGGAAAAAATTCTGAATGACACAAACTTCAGTTCATGTCGATCTGTAACATTTTACTGCTGCTATAATGACCGAAGTACAAAAGTAGCTTTTACTCTGATATGGTCAAGATAACTTGAGAAATATGAAATGATACCTGTCGTGTCATATACCAAATGAAAGAGCGAAAAATTCTGAATAAGATAAACTATTTCAAAGTGGTCAGTACGGCCAATATGTAAATTTATCTTTCAATACTCTCTGTTTTTGGTACAAAATAATTCGTTACAGGTCTAATTGTCAATGATACTTATCGAGTGATATACTATGTGAAATAGGAAAAAATTCTGAATGACACAAACTTCAGGTCATGTCGATCTGTAACATTTTACTGCTGCTATAATGACCGAAGTACAAAAGTAGCTTTTACTCTGATATGGTCAAGATAACTTGAGAAATATGAAATGATACCTGTCGTGTCATATACCAAATGAAAGAGCGAAAAATTCTGAATAAGATAAACTATTTCGAAGTGGTCAGTACGGCCAATATGCAAATTTATATTCCAGTGCTCTCTGTTTTTTGTACAAAACAATTCGTTACAAGTCACATTGTCAATGATACTTATCGAGTGATATACTATGTGAAAGAGGAAAAAATTCTGAATGACACAAACTTCAGGTCGTGTCGATCTGTAACATTTTACTGCAGATATAATGACCGAAGTACAAAAGTAGCTTTTACTCTGATATGGTCAAGATAACTTGAGAAATATGAAAATGAAAATGATACCTGTCGTGTCATATACCAAATGAAAGAGCGAAAAATTCTCTATAAGATAAACTATTTCAAAGTGGTCAGAACGGCCAATATGCAAATTTATATTCCAGTGCTCTCTGTTTTTGGTACAAAACAATTCGTTACAAGTCACATTGTCAATGATACTTATCGAGTGATATACTATGTGAAATAGGAAAAAGTTCTGAATGACACAAACTTCAGGTCATGTCGATCTGTAACATTTTACTGCTGCTATAATGACCGAAGTACAAAAGTAGCTTTTACTCTGATATGGTCAAGATAACTTGAGAAATATGAAATGATACCTGTCGTGTCATATACCAAATGAAAGAGCGAAAAATTCTGAATAAGATAAACTATTTCGAAGTGGTCAGAACGGCCAATATGCAAATTTTTATTCCAGTGCTCTCTGTTTTTGGTACAAAACAATTAGTTACAAGTCACATTGTCAATGATACTTATCGAGTGATATACTATGTGAAATAGGAAAAAATTCTGAATGACACAAACTTCAGGTCATGTCGATCTGTAACATTTTACTGCTGCTATAATGACCGAAGTACAAAAGTAGCTTTTACTCTGATATGATCAAGATATACTATGTGAAAGAGGAAAAAATTCTGAATGACACAAACTTCAGTTCATGTCGATCTGTAACATTTTACTGCTGCTATAATGACCGAAGTACAAAAGTAGCTTTTACACTGATATGGTCAAGATAACTTGAGAAATATGAAATGATACCTGTCGTGTCATATACCAAATGAAAGAGCGAAAAATTCTGAATAAGATAAACTATTTCGAAGTGGTCAGTACGGCCAATATGCAAATTTATATTCCAGTGCTCTCTGTTTTTTGTACAAAACAATTCGTTACAAGTCACATTGTCAATGATACTTATCGAGTGATATACTATGTGAAAGAGGAAAAAATTCTGAATGACACAAACTTCAGGTCGTGTCGATCTGTAACATTTTACTGCAGCTATAATGACCGAAGTACAAAAGTAGCTTTTACTCTGATATGGTCAAGATAACTTGAGAAATATGAAAATGAAAATGATACCTGTCGTGTCATATACCAAATGAAAGAGCGAAAAATTCTCTATAAGATAAACTATTTCAAAGTGGTCAGAACGGCCAATATGCAAATTTATATTCCAGTGCTCTCTGTTTTTGGTACAAAACAATTCGTTACAAGTCACATTGTCAATGATACTTATCGAGTGATATACTATGTGAAAGAGGAAAAAATTCTGAATGACACAAACTTCAGGTCATGTCGATCTGTAACATTCTACTGCTGCTATAATGACCGAAGTACAAAAGTAGCTTTTACTCTGATATGATCAAGATATACTATGTGAAAGAGGAAAAAATTCTGAATGACACAAACTTCAGGTCATGTCGATCTGTAACATTTTACTGCTGCTATAATGACCGAAGTACAAAAGTAGCTTTTACTCTGATATGGTCAAGATAACTTGAGAAATATGAAATGATACCTGTCGTGTCATATACCAAATGAAAGAGCGAAAAATTCTGAATAAGATAAACTATTTCGAAGTGGTCAGAACGGCCAATATGCAAATTTTTATTCCAGTGCTCTCTGTTTTTGGTACAAAACAATTAGTTACAAGTCACATTGTCAATGATACTTATCGAGTGATATACTATGTGAAATAGGAAAAAATTCTGAATGACACAAACTTCAGGTCTTGTCGATCTGTAACATTTTACTGCTGCTATAATGACCGAAGTACAAAAGTAGCTTTTACTCTGATATGATCAAGATATACTATGTGAAAGAGGAAAAAATTCTGAATGACACAAACTTCAGTTCATGTCGATCTGTAACATTTTACTGCTGCTATAATGACCGAAGTACAAAAGTAGCTTTTACACTGATATGGTCAAGATAACTTGAGAAATATGAAATGATACCTGTCGTGTCATATACCAAATGAAAGAGCGAAAAATTCTGAATAAGATAAACTATTTCGAAGTGGTCAGTACGGCCAATATGCAAATTTATATTCCAGTGCTCTCTGTTTTTTGTACAAAACAATTCGTTACAAGTCACATTGTCAATGATACTTATCGAGTGATATACTATGTGAAAGAGGAAAAAATTCTGAATGACACAAACTTCAGGTCGTGTCGATCTGTAACATTTTACTGCAGCTATAATGACCGAAGTACAAAAGTAGCTTTTACTCTGATATGATCAAGATAACTAGAGAAATATGAAAATGAAAATGAAACCTATCGTGTCATATACCAAATGAAAGAGCGAAAAATTCTGAATAAGATAAACTATTTCAAAGTGGTCAGTACGGCCAATATGTAAATTTATCTTTCAATACTCTCTGTTTTTGGTACAAAATAATTCGTTACAAGTCTAATTGTCAATGATGCTTATCGAGTAATATACTATGTGAAAGAGGAAAAAATTCTGAATGAGACACACTTCAGTTCATGTCGAGCTGTGATATTTTACTGCTGCTATAATGACCGAAGTACAAAAGTAGCTTTTACTCTGATATGATCAAGATATACTATGTGAAAGAGGAAAAAATTCTGAATGACACAAACTTCAGTTCATGTCGATCTGTAACATTTTACTGCTGCTATAATGACCGAAGTACAAAAGTAGCTTTTACTCTGATATGGTCAAGATAACTTGAGAAATATGAAATGATACCTGTCGTGTCATAAACCAAATGAAAGAGCGAAAAATTCTGAATAAGATAAACTATTTCGAAGTGGTCAGAACGGCCAATATGCAAATTTTTATTCCAGTGCTCTCTGTTTTTGGTACAAAACAATTAGTTACAAGTCACATTGTCAATGATACTTATCGAGTGATATACTATGTGAAATAGGAAAAAATTCTGAATGACACAAACTTCAGTTCATGTCGATCTGTAACATTTTACTGCTGCTATAATGACCGAAGTACAAAAGTAGCTTTTACTCTGATATGGTCAAGATAACTTGAGAAATATGAAATGATACCTGTCGTGTCATATACCAAATGAAAGAGCGAAAAATTCTGAATAAGATAAACTATTTCGAAGTGGTCAGAACGGCCAATATGCAAATTTTTATTCCAGTGCTCTCTGTTTTTGGTACAAAACAATTAGTTACAAGTCACATTGTCAATGATACTTATCGAGTGATATACTATGTGAAATAGGAAAAAATTCTGAATGACACAAACTTCAGGTCATGTCGATCTGTAACATTTTACTGCTGCTATAATGACCGAAGTACAAAAGTAGCTTTTACTCTGATATGATCAAGATATACTATGTGAAAGAGGAAAAAATTCTGAATGACACAAACTTCAGGTCATGTCGATCTGTAACATTTTACTGCTGCTATAATGACCGAAGTACAAAAGTAGCTTTTACTCTGATATGATCAAGATATACTATGTGAAAGAGGAAAAAATTCTGAATGACACAAACTTCAGTTCATGTCGATCTGTAACATTTTACTGCTGCTATAATGACCGAAGTACAAAAGTAGCTTTTACACTGATATGGTCAAGATAACTTGAGAAATATGAAATGATACCTGTCGTGTCATATACCAAATGAAAGAGCGAAAAATTCTGAATAAGATAAACTATTTCGAAGTGGTCAGTACGGCCAATATGCAAATTTATATTCCAGTGCTCTCTGTTTTTTGTACAAAACAATTCGTTACAAGTCACATTGTCAATGATACTTATCGAGTGATATACTATGTGAAAGAGGAAAAAATTCTGAATGACACAAACTTCAGGTCGTGTCGATCTGTAACATTTTACTGCAGATATAATGACCGAAGTACAAAAGTAGCTTTTACTCTGATATGGTCAAGATAACTTGAGAAATATGAAAATGAAAATGATACCTGTCGTGTCATATACCAAATGAAAGAGCGAAAAATTCTCTATAAGATAAACTATTTCAAAGTGGTCAGAACGGCCAATATGCAAATTTATATTCCAGTGCTCTCTGTTTTTGGTACAAAACAATTCGTTACAAGTCACATTGTCAATGATACTTATCGAGTGATATACTATGTGAAATAGGAAAAAGTTCTGAATGACACAAACTTCAGGTCATGTCGATCTGTAACATTTTACTGCTGCTATAATGACCGAAGTACAAAAGTAGCTTTTACTCTGATATGGTCAAGATAACTTGAGAAATATGAAATGATACCTGTCGTGTCATATACCAAATGAAAGAGCGAAAAATTCTGAATAAGATAAACTATTTCGAAGTGGTCAGAACGGCCAATATGCAAATTTTTATTCCAGTGCTCTCTGTTTTTGGTACAAAACAATTAGTTACAAGTCACATTGTCAATGATACTTATCGAGTGATATACTATGTGAAATAGGAAAAAATTCTGAATGACACAAACTTCAGGTCATGTCGATCTGTAACATTTTACTGCTGCTATAATGACCGAAGTACAAAAGTAGCTTTTACTCTGATATGATCAAGATATACTATGTGAAAGAGGAAAAAATTCTGAATGACACAAACTTCAGTTCATGTCGATCTGTAACATTTTACTGCTGCTATAATGACCGAAGTACAAAAGTAGCTTTTACACTGATATGGTCAAGATAACTTGAGAAATATGAAATGATACCTGTCGTGTCATATACCAAATGAAAGAGCGAAAAATTCTGAATAAGATAAACTATTTCGAAGTGGTCAGTACGGCCAATATGCAAATTTATATTCCAGTGCTCTCTGTTTTTTGTACAAAACAATTCGTTACAAGTCACATTGTCAATGATACTTATCGAGTGATATACTATGTGAAAGAGGAAAAAATTCTGAATGACACAAACTTCAGGTCGTGTCGATCTGTAACATTTTACTGCAGATATAATGACCGAAGTACAAAAGTAGCTTTTACTCTGATATGGTCAAGATAACTTGAGAAATATGAAAATGAAAATGATACCTGTCGTGTCATATACCAAATGAAAGAGCGAAAAATTCTCTATAAGATAAACTATTTCAAAGTGGTCAGAACGGCCAATATGCAAATTTATATTCCAGTGCTCTCTGTTTTTGGTACAAAACAATTCGTTACAAGTCACATTGTCAATGATACTTATCGAGTGATATACTATGTGAAATAGGAAAAAGTTCTGAATGACACAAACTTCAGGTCATGTCGATCTGTAACATTTTACTGCTGCTATAATGACCGAAGTACAAAAGTAGCTTTTACTCTGATATGGTCAAGATAACTTGAGAAATATGAAATGATACCTGTCGTGTCATATACCAAATGAAAGAGCGAAAAATTCTGAATAAGATAAACTATTTCGAAGTGGTCAGAACGGCCAATATGCAAATTTTTATTCCAGTGCTCTCTGTTTTTGGTACAAAACAATTAGTTACAAGTCACATTGTCAATGATACTTATCGAGTGATATACTATGTGAAATAGGAAAAAATTCTGAATGACACAAACTTCAGGTCATGTCGATCTGTAACATTTTACTGCTGCTATAATGACCGAAGTACAAAAGTAGCTTTTACTCTGATATGATCAAGATATACTATGTGAAAGAGGAAAAAATTCTGAATGACACAAACTTCAGTTCATGTCGATCTGTAACATTTTACTGCTGCTATAATGACCGAAGTACAAAAGTAGCTTTTACACTGATATGGTCAAGATAACTTGAGAAATATGAAATGATACCTGTCGTGTCATATACCAAATGAAAGAGCGAAAAATTCTGAATAAGATAAACTATTTCGAAGTGGTCAGTACGGCCAATATGCAAATTTATATTCCAGTGCTCTCTGTTTTTTGTACAAAACAATTCGTTACAAGTCACATTGTCAATGATACTTATCGAGTGATATACTATGTGAAAGAGGAAAAAATTCTGAATGACACAAACTTCAGGTCGTGTCGATCTGTAACATTTTACTGCAGCTATAATGACCGAAGTACAAAAGTAGCTTTTACTCTGATATGGTCAAGATAACTTGAGAAATATGAAAATGAAAATGATACCTGTCGTGTCATATACCAAATGAAAGAGCGAAAAATTCTCTATAAGATAAACTATTTCAAAGTGGTCAGAACGGCCAATATGCAAATTTATATTCCTTAGCTCTCTGTTTTTGGTACAAAACAATTCGTTACAAGTCACATTGTCAATGATACTTATCGAGTGATATACTATGTGAAAGAGGAAAAAATTCTGAATGACACAAACTTCAGGTCATGTCGATCTGTAACATTCTACTGCTGCTATAATGACCGAAGTACAAAAGTAGCTTTTACTCTGATATGATCAAGATATACTATGTGAAAGAGGAAAAAATTCTGAATGACACAAACTTCAGGTCATGTCGATCTGTAACATTTTACTGCTGCTATAATGACCGAAGTACAAAAGTAGCTTTTACTCTGATATGATCAAGATATACTATGTGAAAGAGGAAAAAATTCTGAATGACACAAACTTCAGTTCATGTCGATCTGTAACATTTTACTGCTGCTATAATGACCGAAGTACAAAAGTAGCTTTTACACTGATATGGTCAAGATAACTTGAGAAATATGAAATGATACCTGTCGTGTCATATACCAAATGAAAGAGCGAAAAATTCTGAATAAGATAAACTATTTCGAAGTGGTCAGTACGGCCAATATGCAAATTTATATTCCAGTGCTCTCTGTTTTTTGTACAAAACAATTCGTTACAAGTCACATTGTCAATGATACTTATCGAGTGATATACTATGTGAAAGAGGAAAAAATTCTGAATGACACAAACTTCAGGTCGTGTCGATCTGTAACATTTTACTGCAGCTATAATGACCGAAGTACAAAAGTAGCTTTTACTCTGATATGGTCAAGATAACTTGAGAAATATGAAAATGAAAATGATACCTGTCGTGTCATATACCAAATGAAAGAGCGAAAAATTCTCTATAAGATAAACTATTTCAAAGTGGTCAGAACGGCCAATATGCAAATTTATATTCCTTAGCTCTCTGTTTTTGGTACAAAACAATTCGTTACAAGTCACATTGTCAATGATACTTATCGAGTGATATACTATGTGAAAGAGGAAAAAATTCTGAATGACACAAACTTCAGGTCATGTCGATCTGTAACATTCTACTGCTGCTATAATGACCGAAGTACAAAAGTAGCTTTTACTCTGATATGATCAAGATATACTATGTGAAAGAGGAAAAAATTCTGAATGACACAAACTTCAGGTCATGTCGATCTGTAACATTTTACTGCTGCTATAATGACCGAAGTACAAAAGTAGCTTTTACTCTGATATGGTCAAGATAACTTGAGAAATATGAAATGATACCTGTCGTGTCATATACCAAATGAAAGAGCGAAAAATTCTGAATAAGATAAACTATTTCGAAGTGGTCAGAACGGCCAATATGCAAATTTTTATTCCAGTGCTCTCTGTTTTTGGTACAAAACAATTAGTTACAAGTCACATTGTCAATGATACTTATCGAGTGATATACTATGTGAAATAGGAAAAAATTCTGAATGACACAAACTTCAGGTCATGTCGATCTGTAACATTTTACTGCTGCTATAATGACCGAAGTACAAAAGTAGCTTTTACTCTGATATGATCAAGATATACTATGTGAAAGAGGAAAAAATTCTGAATGACACAAACTTCAGTTCATGTCGATCTGTAACATTTTACTGCTGCTATAATGACCGAAGTACAAAAGTAGCTTTTACACTGATATGGTCAAGATAACTTGAGAAATATGAAATGATACCTGTCGTGTCATATACCAAATGAAAGAGCGAAAAATTCTGAATAAGATAAACTATTTCGAAGTGGTCAGTACGGCCAATATGCAAATTTATATTCCAGTGCTCTCTGTTTTTTGTACAAAACAATTCGTTACAAGTCACATTGTCAATGATACTTATCGAGTGATATACTATGTGAAAGAGGAAAAAATTCTGAATGACACAAACTTCAGGTCGTGTCGATCTGTAACATTTTACTGCAGCTATAATGACCGAAGTACAAAAGTAGCTTTTACTCTGATATGGTCAAGATAACTTGAGAAATATGAAATGATACCTGTCGTGTCATATACCAAATGAAAGAGCGAAAAATTCTGAATAAGATAAACTATTTCGAAGTGGTCAGAACGGCCAATATGCAAATTTTTATTCCAGTGCTCTCTGTTTTTGGTACAAAACAATTAGTTACAAGTCACATTGTCAATGATACTTATCGAGTGATATACTATGTGAAATAGGAAAAAATTCTGAATGACACAAACTTCAGGTCATGTCGATCTGTAACATTTTACTGCTGCTATAATGACCGAAGTACAAAAGTAGCTTTTACTCTGATATGATCAAGATATACTATGTGAAAGAGGAAAAAATTCTGAATGACACAAACTTCAGTTCATGTCGATCTGTAACATTTTACTGCTGCTATAATGACCGAAGTACAAAAGTAGCTTTTACACTGATATGGTCAAGATAACTTGAGAAATATGAAATGATACCTGTCGTGTCATATACCAAATGAAAGAGCGAAAAATTCTGAATAAGATAAACTATTTCGAAGTGGTCAGTACGGCCAATATGCAAATTTATATTCCAGTGCTCTCTGTTTTTTGTACAAAACAATTCGTTACAAGTCACATTGTCAATGATACTTATCGAGTGATATACTATGTGAAAGAGGAAAAAATTCTGAATGACACAAACTTCAGGTCGTGTCGATCTGTAACATTTTACTGCAGCTATAATGACCGAAGTACAAAAGTAGCTTTTACTCTGATATGGTCAAGATAACTTGAGAAATATGAAAATGAAAATGATACCTGTCGTGTCATATACCAAATGAAAGAGCGAAAAATTCTCTATAAGATAAACTATTTCAAAGTGGTCAGAACGGCCAATATGCAAATTTATATTCCAGTGCTCTCTGTTTTTGGTACAAAACAATTCGTTACAAGTCACATTGTCAATGATACTTATCGAGTGATATACTATGTGAAAGAGGAAAAAATTCTGAATGACACAAACTTCAGGTCATGTCGATCTGTAACATTCTACTGCTGCTATAATGACCGAAGTACAAAAGTAGCTTTTACTCTGATATGATCAAGATATACTATGTGAAAGAGGAAAAAATTCTGAATGACACAAACTTCAGGTCATGTCGATCTGTAACATTTTACTGCTGCTATAATGACCGAAGTACAAAAGTAGCTTTTACTCTGATATGGTCAAGATAACTTGAGAAATATGAAATGATACCTGTCGTGTCATATACCAAATGAAAGAGCGAAAAATTCTGAATAAGATAAACTATTTCGAAGTGGTCAGAACGGCCAATATGCAAATTTTTATTCCAGTGCTCTCTGTTTTTGGTACAAAACAATTAGTTACAAGTCACATTGTCAATGATACTTATCGAGTGATATACTATGTGAAATAGGAAAAAAATCTGAATGACACAAACTTCAGGTCATGTCGATCTGTAACATTTTACTGCTGCTATAATGACCGAAGTACAAAAGTAGCTTTTACTCTGATATGATCAA